>CAUYUJ010012023.1:0-19720 GCA_963575745.1 Prorocentrum cordatum | reverse complement strand
GAGGAGGAGGAGGAGGAGGAGGAGGAGGACACCAGTAGGAGATGAGTCCAAGTCGCCCGAACCCACCCTACGACGGATAACATCAAAACTCGAGGGCCCCAGGATGGTACCAGCCAGCCCCCAGGACCCTCAGCCGCTACCTAGGCGGCAGCCCACTCCTCAAACGTTCGAGGCGGGACTTCTGGGCGCTGAGAGTCTTGGGGACCTCCGAGGGTCCCTTACAAGGGGCCTTGAGACCAAGCACCCTCCCAGACTCCCCCGCGAAGCAAGCACACTGCTCACAGAAGACGTACACCCCCGCCTCGGCCATCCGATGACCGAGGTCGCGGAACAAGGCAACGTCGGCAAAACGCCGCGCCCCAGAGCCCACCCCAGAGCCCAACGTCCAGGCGGGGCCCGTCTCAAGGACCCTTGCCGCCGCCTCTAAAGCGACGTGGACCGCATCGGAGGTAGGCCTCCAATCGGAGCACCGCGAGAAAGCACGGGCGGCCTGCCAGCGCTGCACCTCAGTCGGAGTGCAGCGCGCCGAGCAGGACCTGAGGGCGCGGAGACCAGCTGCAGTCCTGGTCGAGACGCCACAACGCCTGCACCTCCACTCCTGGGCGGCATCACTCCTATACATGCTGTGGCACGCAAGTGGCTCTCCAGGCTCTAAAATCTCAACAGGGGTCGGGCGGGGGCCAGGCCTCAGACGAGAACGAGCAGCCCTCTCCGACGACGACGACGCCCCAATCCCCAAGTCGATGGCCCGACCCCCAGCCCAAGCAAGATATTTGGCATACTCCCGGCACTCCTTAAGCGCGATCCGAAACAGATCTGCTGTGCCCTGCCCAACCATCTGGCTGGCAGCACCAGCCTTGGCGAAGAAATCAGCCCAGGCATTGCCCAGGACATACATAAAAGGCGGGCCAGATCCAGGGGTCGCCAGGGCAGCCTCGGGCAAGTCCCTATGGGCAGGACACCAGTGCGTCATGGGCGGGACCCCTCCACGACGCACCACCGCCGCGCGGATCTGCCGCCACACGGCAGCATGCTCGGCCCCTGGACCTTGAGACACAGCACTCCACTCCTGCGCTTCATTGGCCAGGCCTAAAAGATCGGTAACGACGACCTGCAGCGACGGGATATTTTCCACCGCCCGCAAGTAGGCGACTCGCTCGGCGTCGCCAACCGTCTGACTGGCGCCTCCAAGCCTACCGTAGCACGCTCTTAGTGGCGTGCCCGACGCGCTCAACTGGACAACGCCCCAGCCGCACGCCCTAATCTCTGGTTGAGACGACCACATGCCTGACCCATCCGTAAACGCAGCGTTGGACCACTGCAAGGGATCAGATTCCCAATCCCCCCACCAGAAAATCGGTGGGTTGCACGGAGGGTCAGGAGGGTTCATCGGGAGCAAAGGGAGCCCAACCGACAACTCAAAACTCTCGGGGTCCAGAGCGGCCCCTCGACGCCCAACAGGCCCCTGGTCCAAAAACCTGTCGCGAGTTTTGGCCAGGGGCTCAGAAATCGGAACTTCATCTTCAAAATCCAGCAACTGCTCACGCAGCACAGGGCACTCGAGAAGCAGGTGACCACACGTCTCTCTGCCCGCTCCGCAGCCCCTACACTTAGGATCGGGGGCGAGCCCTTTGTCATGCAACTTAGCCTGGGGCCACCAGGAGTCAGACCAGAGAGACCGAAGGATCCCAGGCGACCTGGAGTTTTTGAGCGCGGCCCACTTGGACCCAGCGCAGGCGCGGATCCCACGGGGCCACAACTCAGCGTCCGCGGGGAAACCAGGAAAATGAGCCTGGATACGACGCATCTGCCAGCGCTGGATGCCAGCACGTAGAAACTTGATTAAATGTTGCGGATCAGTCTGCAGCAGAGAATACACCATTCCTTGATCGGAACGGATAAGCACAGACGACTCCATGCACCAGTCAACGCGGAGGAGAGACAAAGCCACCACTGAAAGCGGGCCCGAAGCGTGGAGCCAGGAGAATTTCTGACCCCGCTTTTCGGCCAGGGCCCTCCAAGCCCTTTCGAGGGTACCCAGGGACACAGTCTGCATCCACACCACCTGGGCATAGTGTTTGACTGGAGCAATCGTGGCTTCAAAAATCGGGTCACACCACGGATCCGATTGAGACGCCAAGTAGACCGTCAAGGACCCCCCACGACCCTTGGCGCCAACCAAAGCCCCCGCAGCAGCTCTCAACTTCCTAAGCTCGGAGTCCGTGGTCCCAGAAACTGCGCAGCAGTGACTACGCCTGGCAGAAGTCCAGTGCGCCACAGAACAGAAACACGAGCCCCCGCAGCCTTCTGCAGAGGGTAAACACGCTTCATCCGACGACCTAACTTAGCGATCCTCTGTCGGGTGAGCGGTCTCCTGCGCTCGCGCCCCGAGAGCTCGCGACCAAGATTGCGCATGTTACGCTTGGCTTCCAGCCGAACAGCACGGGCCCAGGGTTTTGAGGCCCGCAGGGCCTTGCGATTGGCCACCGCGTAGCCAGACTTCCCCGAGGCCGAGTCCTGGAGAACGATCCCGAGGGGCTTAACATCAGCTTTAAAGTTGGCCAGCGCATTAAAAAGCTTCGAAATCCCCCCCACCTCCTCCCCAACCCACTGAATCGTGAGGTCGTCGACCAAAGCACGAGGCACGACGCCACTCGCTCGGACACGCCGCACCGCGCGCAGGGTGAGGAGAGTGAGGAGGGAGGTGGAATGGGCGCATCCTGCAAGCATGCCCTGCCACGAGACAAAGGGCTCAGAATAGGAAGTGAAGGCCTTCAGTACCCTCGGCTGGCGATGGTATTCAATCACCATCCAGGCCAGCCGCAGCGGAAAACCATGGTGGCGGGCCTCACAGATCAGTTCGCCAGGACTGACGGACTCGTAGGCCTTCCACGCGTCCACCGCCGCCGTCGCCGTGTGCCAGCCGAGCAGCGACGCCACCTCCACCATCAGGTTGTGCTCGAACGCCGCCGCCGAAGAAGTACGACCAACGCCTCCAGCTCCCCAAACATCACGAAGGTCAGTCTGAACCACCCACTGCCGACTGATGACGCTGCGAGCCCTAGCCCACACCCGTACCAGCGTCTGGACCAGAGCAATGAGACGGGACCCGCCTCCTTCCTTCGGCAGCCTCACCAACGTGGTGAATATCCGATTACCTGGCCAAAAACCCAACATCTCGCACCGTTGGAACAACTTTGGCAACACAATGAGACCTGCATCCGAGAGGTGCCACAGAGCACGCGGAGCAATGCCCGACTGACCCACAGCAGTCTTTGCCTTGAACTTGAGGAAGACCCCCCGCAGCATGGCCACGGACATCTCGGGCAACAGGTCCCAGTCGTCAAAATCAGGGGGCCTAGCGCACTGCGTGAGGCCATGCACCGTCCAGATCTTTTTCCGCTTCTCCATCTCCCGCTGCACGAGCTGATGGGGGCTGGCCCTCGTGGTCTGGTCCAGCACCTCCTGCAACGGATGGACTCGAGTAAACCGATGAGCCATTGAAGCACCTCCACTCAAGGCATCACGAGCCCACTGCCGCCAACTGGCCCCTTGCTCGCGTTCGAACTCCTTACTAGCTTCATCGGCACGATCCAGGAAGCTTTGCACTGCCTGTCCAGCCAACGAGTCTGTCCAGACCGCGATGCCACGAGCCAGAAACTGCGCCGGGTCTACGTCCAGCATGCCCAGCGTCTCCGACGCCCGACCAATCTTCACGTAGAACTGATTCAGCTCGCACAGCAGCTCCGCCAGACGAGAAGTCTGACCAACAGATACTGAGCGCACCACATTGGCAGCCATCAGCTTCTTCCCGAGCTCACAGACCTGCTGCCACATGGAGCGACCATGCCTGGGCCAACGTGCTGCCACCTGCAGCGCCGCTGCCCGCGAAGTCTGGTACACTCTCCGCCGAGGGGGCTTCCACTCGAGCTTCAACATGCGAAAGGAAACGTTATCCCCACGGCCTCCATGCGACGACCTATCACGCCGTCTGTGTCCCCATCGATCAGACAACTCACATTCAATACCATGCAATACCTGGTCCCAAGCACGCTGTAGGCCCACCTGGCCCTCAGCTGTCAGAACACAATGTAGAGCACATTCCCATTCACGAGTACGTGGGAAAGGCGAACAGCCAATCGGAGCCTCGGACCCCCAGCCGCGAGGCTCCGCAGGCAGGCGAGCCCACGCCTCAACATCATTCACTGCCAAGGGAAAGTGAACAGGGTGATGGGGATACAGCGCCGACTCCTGGTCCACCCAGGGTGGGTCCACCCGCAAAGCCAAATTGCTGCAAACAATGCCGAAGTCAATGGTACTCCCTTGCCCTTTCACGCAGGTACACTCACTCGGCACGCAATGGACCCCTGGGAAACCTTGGCTCCAACCTGTCATCAGCACATCCGAGCTCATGTTGAAGTCCCCCACACAGATCCAATCGAGCTTTAAGGCCGACAGTAACAGCAAGTAGTGTTGCAAGTGGGCCTGGATGAAAGCGTTATCGTCATTGAGTCCAACCGAATCATGAAAGTAGGCTGACACAACAACAATGCCATTGCGCACACCCCAATGGACATGAGCAGCACAAAGCCTACCAGGCGCGATGTCCTGGTCAAAGTAGGGCGCCGCCGTGACCGAGATGTGCGTCTTGGTAAGGATAGCCACTCCGCCAGAAATCCCACCACCATCTGACGGCACCGCAGCACTCCAAACTCCATGATAGCCGAGATCCTTCGCCTGATTCTGCAACGAGCCCAGCCGAGACAGCGTGCCATGATGCTCCTGCACCGCAATGATGGAGCTCGGCGGGCCAGCTGCCAAATACTTGATGAGAGGGCCGCCACTCGACGCGTTCACCGTCGTGATGAGGCCTTTGACCACCCTCCCGTCGCCACCACGCCCACCTGCATGGGAAAGATGGGCAGGTGGCTGTCCTGACGCATTTTTCGAGACTGCTACGAGCTCCACTGGGGACGAGAGACTCGCCAGCGGCTGCTGGTACCCTCTGCCACCCGATGCCACGGAGGGCGAGGGTGGTGAGCAGTGCATACAGCCGCTGGCGTCTGAAATCGAACTGGACGAGACGCATGTCGACCAGGACTCGCTAAGAAGAGGTAGCCCATGTGGCGACCTCTGCTGAGCCTGCTTCACAGCATGCCCAGTGAGTGCACCGCTCGACGCCGAGGAGCCAGCCGCCCCCGAACTCCCAGCGCTGCATGCCGAACCCCCCGAGGTCGAGGTAGTGGGCAGAGAAGAACTTGAACAAACTACCAGACATCATCATGACCAACGACAATAACCATCGAAGCACAACCATGATATTCCAGCGATTAGTACGGGCTCCAGGCCTTCGCCCCGCAGAAGGCTTTCTTGGCCATCGCCCGCAATTCTTCAACCTCAGACGGTAACTCTCCAACGGGTCCGACTGCTGATAAACCTTCCCGCAGCTTGTCCTCGTCCACCCCATCGAAGTCAGGCTCCGTGAACTTCGGCCTCTTCTGGGACGGTTCGCCATCAGATACAGCGGCACCCCCACCTCCACTAGGCGCTTGCACAGGTACCACCAGCTTCTCCACCAACGGGTTGGCCTTGACCGCAACGAGCAATTCTCCGTGGACGCCCGCCGCCTCCAGCAACGCATCCAGCACCGACGTGTCAAGCTGCCCACCAGCAACAGGCTTGTCCCCATCAGGAGGCTGTGGAGCCGTGTTGCCCAGCTGCTGCAGCTGGCCCTCAAGCTCCACGATGACAACCCTCTGGGCCGCTGCCTTCGACTCCGCCTCTGCCGCATCCTTCTGCAATTGCGAGAGCTCAGCCGCCTTCGCAGCTGCAACCTTCTCCAGCTTCTCCAACTTCGAAGTCTCATTCTGCAGCTTCGTGGACAACTGCCGAATCTGAGCACACAGCGGTTGCTTAGAACGTCGCTTCTCCAGCAAATCACCCTTTGCCGCCAGCGCATCGGCCGCCACCTGCTCCATGCCTGGCACGCCGACGCACGCCGCGTGGATGCCCTCGTGAGCCGCGACCTGCGCCATGATCTTCGCGTCCTCGTCATCCTCCGACTTTCCCTGTTCCGTAAGCTGCACACCAGGTTGCGCCCCACCAGGCACCTTCTGGGCATTCTGCTTGCGGAGCTCTGCGACCTCTGCCTGCAGCCGCGCGAGCAGCTTGGCCGTGTCCGATGGCGCCGCCCATGGAGGAGAGCGCTCTGGCATGGCTTTGCGCACCGACGGGACCTTGGGCTCAACGTTGCGAAGGGAACTCGAGCCCTTGTGCATCCCACCACAGCCGTCTTTGACACGCCCAGCACAGTACATCTTGTACCCAGGGTTGACCCAAGGCTCGCCAGAGCGCTGCACACAAAAGCGACAGAGCCAATCCAGCTTCTCGGGCGGAGGGGCCATGGCTGCGACGACTGGGAAGTCAGGTTGGAGGCTCGCGAACCCCTCGACTGAGGGACCTCCGTACACACAGTGATCTGCCGCGGACTAGCGGTATCCGTTTTTGCCAATGCGGGCTCAGCCCGCCAAAGCATAGGTCTTGAGCCAAAATGGCTTGAGCCAAAATGGCTACGGAGGAGGAGGAGGAGGAGGAGGAGGAGGAGGAGGAGAGGGAGGGAGGAGGAGGAGGAGGCGGAGGCGGAGGGAGGCGGGGAGGAGGAGAGGAGGCGGAGGCGGAGGGCGGAGGAGGCGGAGGAGGAGGAGGAGGAGGGAGGAGGAGGAGGAGGAGGAGGAGGAGGAGGAGGAGGAGGAGGAGGAGGAGGAGGAGGAGGAGAGCTCTTCTCAGCGCAGGGGGCGCCCGTCGCTTCCGGCGGTCTGCACGGCCAGGTCGGGTGCTCCGCGGGGCGGGCGCCCAGTGGGGCGCCCCCAGGGGCTCCGCGCGGGGCCCCTCCCGGAGGCTCGAGGGGGTCCGAGCAGGTGGGGCGGTGCGGCTCGATGCGGAGCCCGACCTCCTCCGCGCCGACGCCGCGCCGGTGCTCGAAGAAGAAAGCACGGCAGAGAGTTCCGCTGTCGCTCGGTGCCGCCTGCACCGTGGTTCGTGTTGGCGCGATGCGCAAGAAGTGGGAGCGAGGGAGCAGGCTAGCATAGACTATTGGCGCTCCGCGCGGGTTTCTTGGGTCTGCGCTGGGGCCCCGCCTGGCGGCGCCTCCGGCGCCGGAAGGTCCGGCGCAGATCCAAGACATCCGCGTGGACCTCCAAAAGTTTTATGCTTCTGTCGTTTTTTCGTCCTCTAGATGCAGCGCCGACGTCGCCGATGCATCGCCAATGCACTGGCGATGCGGCGCGATCCTCCTACTCATCTACTCTGAAGTCGGGCGCGTCCCTCTACAGGAGAGTATTCAAAAATAGTCAAATCAGCCGGACGAAAAACCCAACCATATGCAGGTGCGAGAACCGCGAGACGAAGGAGGGAAGCACGCAAACCCCGAACAGCGCACGCCATATGTCCTCTGCTCTCATAGGCGGCGCGCCACAGGAAGAGCGAGACGCAGGGCAGTGCGGGCAGGGGGGCACGAATGTGTGGGACGCATGCGAGCTTTCGGTGGAGCTCCGTATGGGGCCACGAAGCGCTGTACTGGGTATGGCGGTAGAGCTTCCTGGGGGGCCAAGAAGCGCTGTTTTTCCCAACCCTCCTGCGTTGGGTACTCGTTTTGAATAGAGCACTGCGGTCTCCACCTTCCTTCCTTCCTTCCTTCCTTCCTTCCTTCCTTCCTTCCTTCCTTCCTTCCTTCCTTCCTTCCTTCCTTCCCGCCTCCTCCTCTCTTCTCTGGGGGGCTGCGATCTGCGAAACTGTCGCCACTTTCGAGGGCTGCTGGGGTGGCCAGCGGAGTGACGCCCTACGGGGATTCAGATTTGACCTCGCCATCCCTGGGGGGCTGCGATCTGTGAAACTGTCGCCACTTTCGAGGCTGCTGGGGGGCCCAGCGGAGTGACGCCCTACGGGGATTCAGATTAGACCTCGCCATGGGGGGCTGCGATCTGTGAAACTGGAGGGCTGCGATCTGTGAAACTGTCGCCGATCGGGGATGCTGGGGGGCCCAGCGGAGTGACGCCCTACGGGGATTAGACCTCGCCATCCCTGGGGGGCTGCGATCTGTTCGAGGGCTGCTGGGGGGCCCAGCGGAGTGACGCCCTACGGGGATTCAGATTAGACCTCGCCATCCCTGGGGGGCTGCGATCTGTGAAACTGTCGCCACTTTCGAGGGCTGCTGGGGGGCCCAGCGGAGTGACGCCCTACGGGGATTCAGATTAGACCTCGCCATCCCTGGGGGGCTGCGATCTGTGAAACTGTCGCCACTTTCGAAGGCTGCGTGGGGGGCCCAGCGGAGTGACGCCCTACGGGGATTCAGATTAGACCTCGCCATCCCTGGGGGGCTGCGATCTGTGAAACTGTCGCCACTTTCGAGGGCTGCTGGGGGGCCCAGCACAGTGGGCACCCACGGCGGATTCAAATGGGACCTCGCCATCCCTGGGGGGCTGCGATCTGTGAAACTGTCGCCACTTTCGAGGCCTGCTGGGGGGCCCAGCACAGTGGGCACCCACGGCGGATTCAAATGGGACCTCGCCATCCCTGGGGGGCTGCGATCTGTGAAACTGTCGCCACTTTCGAAGGCTGCTGGGGGGCCCAGCACAGTGGGTACTCACGGCGGATTCAAATGAGACCTCGCCATCCCTGGGGGGCTGCGATCTGTGAAACTGTCGCCGCTTTCGAGGCTGCTGAGGGGCCCAGCACAGTGGGTACTCACCGCAGACTCAAATGGGACCTCGCCATCCCTGGGGGGCTGCGATCTGTGAAACTGTCGCCACTTTCGAGGGCTGCTGAGGGGCCCAGCACAGTGGGCTTCCCGCACGTCTTTCTCCTGCTCTTCGCTCCCGTCTCCCCATGTCCTCTTCGAGCCTGTAGCTGTTGCCCCTCTTTCTTGTATGGTTCTCCTGCGCATCATGCCATAGGCGCGTGTCCCAAGTAGCTTACATATCAAACAACGGATCCTGCAATTTGATTGTCCATGCAAGTTTCGGTCAACTCCTCGTTTCCCATGATACAAATGGGTTGGGTACGTCACAGGGTAATTTTATTTGGCTGGCGCATGCGGGCACCCCCGCTGGGGCCTTCGGTGGGGCTCCCTGTGGGGCCGCGAAACGCTGTACTGGGTGTGGCGGACGCGTGCGGGCACCCCAACTGAAGCCTTCGGTTGAGTTTTCCTTGGGGCCACGGAGCGCTGTACTGAGTGTGGCAGACGCGTGCGGGCACCCCCACTGGGGCCTTCGGTGGAGCTCCCTATGGGGCGACGGAGCGCTGTACTGAGTGTGGCAGACGCATGCGGGCACCCCACTGGGGCCTTCGGTGGAGCTCCCTATGAGGCCACGAAGCGCTGTACTGGGTGTGGCGGACGCATGCGGCCCCCCCCAGTGTGGCCTTCGGTGGAGCTCCCTATGGGGCGACGAAGCGCTGTACTGGGTGTGGCAGACGCATGCGGCCCCCCACTGGGGCCTTCGGTGGAGCTCCCTATGGGGCGACGGAACGCTGTACTGGGCGTGGCGGACGCATGCGGCCCCCCCCCACTGGGGCCTTAGGTGGAGCTCCCTATGGGGCGAAGAAGCGCTGTACTGGGTGTGGCAGACGCATGCGGGCACCCCACTGGGCCTTAGGTGGAGCTCCCTATGAGGCCACGAAGCGCTGTACTGGGTGTGGCGGACGCATGCGGGCCCCCCCCACTGGGGCCTTCGGTGGAGCTCCATGCGACGAAGCGCTGTACTGGGTGTGGCGGACACATGCGGGCCCCCCCCACTGGGGCCTTCGGTGGAGCTCCCTATGGGGCGATGATGCGCTGTACTGGGTGTGGCAGCACCCCGCTGGGGCCTTCGGTGGAGATCCCTATGAGACCACGAAGCGCTGCACTGGGTGTGGCGGACGCAGGCGGCCATCCCCAGACGCATGCTGGCACCCCATTGGGGCCTTCGGTGGAGCTCCCCATGAGGCCACGAAACGCTGTACTTGGTGTGGCGGACGCATGCGGGCACCCCCGCTGGGGCCTTCGGTGGAGCTCCCTATGGGGCGACGAAGCGCTGTACTGGGTGTGGCAGACGCATGCGGCCCCCCCACTGGAGCCTTCGGTGGAGCTCCCTATGAGGCCACGAAGTACTGTAGTGGGTGTGGCGGACGCATGCAGGCCCCCCCACTGGGGCCTTCGGTGGAGCTCCCTATGGGGCGACGAAGCGCTGTACTGGGTGTGGCGGACGCATGCGGGCACCCCACTGGGGCCTTCGGTGGAGCTCCCTATGAGGCCACGAAGCGCTGTAGTGGGTGTGGCGGACGCATGCGGGCACCCCACTGGGGCCTTCGGTGGAGCTCCATATGGGGCCCCCTTTGCCATCACGGGCATCGACGATTGGGTCGGTGATGGGGTCGGTGACGTTTCAGTGCTCTTTCCACAGCGAAGCCGCATGTCGATTTGCGACGCCAGACGTCCTGGGCAGGACCAGCATGGCCCAGGCCGCCCCCGCGTCGTCGCGCTGCTGGCCAGCCACCTGGGCGACGAGGACCGCCTGTGGAAGCTAGAGCGCTGCCTCCAGTCCATCGCGGCGCAAGAGGCCAGGGGAGGAAAGATCACCCCGACCCCCGCAATCGCCGTCTGCTGACCTCGAAGAAGAAACAACGACATAAGCATCAACTTGTGGCGCTCCGCGCGGATCTCTTGGATCCGCGCTGGGCCCCCCTGGCGGCGCTTCCTGCGCCGCCCCTGCCCCGGCGCGCTCCGCGCGCCAGGGAGGGGGTTCTAGCCCAGATCAAAGAAATCCCCGCGGAGCTCTCTCTTTTTTTTTTTTGTTGTTGTTGTTGTTGTTGTTGTTGTTGTTGTTGTTGTAGTTGTTGTTGTTGTTGTTGTTGTTGTTGTTGTTGTTGTTGTTGTTGTTGTTGTTGTTGTTGTTGTTGTTGCTGCTGCTGCTGCTGTTGTTGTTGTTGTTGTTGTTGTTGTTGTTGTTGTTGTTGTTGTTGTTGTTGTGTTGTTTGTGTTGTTGTTGTTGTTGTTTGTTGGTGTTTTGGTTGTTGTTGTGTGGTTGGTGTTTTGTTGTTGTTGTTGTTGTTGTTGTTGTTGTTGTTGTTGTTGTTGTTGTTGTTGTTGTTGTTGTTGTTGTTGTTGTTGTTGTTGTTGTTGTTTTATCTTTAGTCTTATGTAAGGAAAAATCGAAATCCCTCTATGACTGGCCCTGGGCGTTCACTGGGCAGCCCTGCCCTGCTCGGTTCCTTTCTGGGGTGCGCCCGCGAGACGGCCTTCGCCCGTCGGGGCGCTTCCTGGGAGGGGTGTTTTGTCTTGGGGAAACCAAGAGGTACCAATACTAGGGGGCCACATGCGAACCCTACCCCTACCCCCACGATTTATGAGGGGGAGGGTGGGGTTCACTTCGCTCGGGAGCTCCCGAACGAAGTGAACCCCACCCTCCCCCTCAGAAATCGTGGGGGGTAGGGGTAGGGTTCGCATGAGGTCCCCTAAATACCGCTACTCCCCAGACCTCTCCCGGGGGGCGTTCTGACCAGGATTTCGAGGCGACTCCATCGGTGGCCACAAGGGCCTCCCAGGAGGCCCCCAGAAGGGGAAGACGGGCGAAGGTTAGCCGGTATGGGCACCTCTTCCTCCTCGGAGTAATTTTTTCTTGATCTCCGAGAGGAGCCTCCAGCGGAGGTGCTGGTGCGCTGGTCCGCCGCCGGCGCCGAGCTGGAGGCCCGAGCATGCGAGCTCCACCACCACCACCACCATAAGCTGAAGGGGGGAAGGAGGTGGAGGAGGAGGAGGAGGAGGAGGAGGAGGAGGAGGAGGAGGAGGAGGAGGAGGAGGAGGAGGAGGAGGAGGCGGAGGCGGAGGCGGAGGCGGAGGAGGAGGAGGAGGAGGAGGAGGAGGAGAGGAGGAGGAAGGAGGAGGAGGAGGAGGAAGGAGGAGGAGAAGAAGGAGGAGGTGGAGTTGGAGGTGGGGACGGAGGAGAGGCGGAGGAGGAGGAGGAGGAGGAGGAGGAGGAGGGAGGAGGAGGAGGAGGAGGAGGAAGAGGAGGAGAGGAGGAGGAGGCGGAGGGGAGGCGGAGGAGGAGGAGGAGGAGGAGGAGGAGGAGGAGGAGGACGAAAGCTTGAGAGGTCCCTTCCAATGCGAGGCCCAAGCCTGCGAGCTCCTCGACGGCTGCGGGCTGCCCTGCGCGCTCACGGCGTGGCGCGCGGAGCCCGCGGCGCAGTTCGAGCACTACGCGGCGCTCGGCTCGCGCCTGCTGTCGGGCAGGCCGGCCGCCGAGCTGGACGAGGCTTGGCTCACGTCGGTCTTTATATGTATGTATGTATATATAAATATATATATATATATATATATATATATATATATATGCGTATTTGTTTTGAGGTCTTTGTTCTTTTTGTTGGGTCTTGTTTTGGCTTTCTGGGTATTTTTTGTAGTTCTTTGTATTTTATCTGGGGGGGGGGGTATTTTTGTTTTTTTGTTCCAAAATCCGCTTGTATTGGCGGCGAACTCCGAGCCCTGCCCTCGCCGGTCGACGGTTCAGGCAACTCGACGGGCGGCGGGGGCGAGTCAGAGGGGGGAAAGGTACCCATGCCGCTACCAATTCCTCGCTTTCCCATCTTTGGGCCTCCCGGGAGGTCCTCGTCGCCACGGCTGGACTCGCCTCGAAATTCTGGTCACAGCGCACGCCGGGAGAGGTCTGGGGAGTAGCGGTATTGGTGCCTCTTGGGTTCCCCACACCCTGCCCTCGCCGATCGGCGATTCAGGCAACTCGACGGGCGGTGGGGTTGAGGGCTCGGCACTCGTCGAGCACACGGCGACACCCGAGCCCCAAACCCCCGGAGAAGCGATGGCTGTTCGGGGGGGGGGGGCCGGAGATCGCCACCTCGAGGCGTGGCTGATCTTCTCCGACGACGACGACATCTGGCACCCCCGGCGCGCGGCGCACTTCTCGCGGGCGGCGGCGGCCGCGGCGGGCTGCGGCGGGCTGGCCGCGGGCGTCTTCCGGGACGCGCGCCCGCGCGACCCCGGGGCGCGCCCGCGCTCGGCGGGCGACGTCGAGGCGCTGCTGCGCTCCGGGCTCGCGGAGCAGACGGGGGACACGGAGCTCATGGGGGCCGGGCTCTCGGAGGAGGGCAAGAGATGCCGGCTTCGGTGCCCTCCCCCTCGTCGCCACGATTGGGTTCGGTCTTCGGAGGATCTCTGGAGTCCCGAAGCGGTGCGGCGACGGGCCGTGCGGTGACCTCCAGATATCCCCCAAGGCCTCATCGACGCATGGTTTTGGGACCTCGGATGCCCCTGCCGCCCGAGACATCCTCGAAGAACGACCCGAGTCCCAAAACCGTGCGGTGACCCCGCATCCCCACCGACTCACCGCACGGTGTGGTCACCACCCCGTTTGGGGGCCCCCAAGACTCCTGGCGGCCTCGCGCGGCGATGTGACGTAATTAAGTCCGACGTAAATCCGACGTGACATCGACGCAAACCCGACGTATATCCGACGTACACTCGGCGTAAATCAGATGTAAAATGGATCTTAACTTGCAGCGCGAGGCCTCCGGGATTTCCCTCTTCAGGTTCGCCTCGACACCCCAGTCAGAACGCACCCCAGGAGAGGTCCGCGGAACAGTGGCGTCGGCATCCTCGTAAGTCCCCCCAGGTTCGGGCTGGAGTGTTGCGAAGGCCTTACGCCCAGTGCCGCCGACCCTGAAGGACGACGACGACGACGACGACGACGACGACGCCGCCGACGACGACGACGGCGCCGCCGCCGCCGCCGACGACGACGACGACGATGACAACGACCGCGACGACGACGACGGCGGTGGGGACGACGACGACGACGACGACGGCGGCGGCGACGACGACGACGACGACGACCACGACCACGACGACGACGACGACCGACGACGCCCCAGGTTTCGGCTGGAGTACTTCCACTACTGCGTGCGCCCCGCCTTGCTGGCTGCCTTCCTGCAGCGCGCGCCGGCGGCGCTGCTGTCGAGCCCCTACTGCGACCTCGCCCTCGCGGAGTTTGCGCGCCTCGCCAGCTGGGCGAATGGCCCGCCGCCGCTGCACGACCCGGGGCGCGACGACTGGATGTACTATGGAGTTGCGTTGCCGCGCGACTCCGCCGCCGCGATCGGGCGGGCGCGGGGTGTGGGAGGGTCTTGAGTTGTGGAAGACGGTGAATGGAGAGGAGGCATGTTGC
Source organism: Prorocentrum cordatum (assembly GCA_963575745.1). Lineage (NCBI taxonomy): Eukaryota > Dinophyceae > Prorocentrales > Prorocentraceae > Prorocentrum > Prorocentrum cordatum. The sequence goes on along the minus strand of CAUYUJ010012023.1, from coordinate 5,513 downwards.
CAAAGACTTTGCAGATGTCTAAGGCATGTTTCAAACATGCTTCGAACATGTTTAAACATGCAGAAGACACCTGAATGACATTTTTGATTCAACGGTAGACCGGTTAGAGTGTCCATTGTAACGGCATCCACAAGCTTTGAGGGGGGGATGGTCGGAGGAGGACCAGGTACGGATACCTGTACTCCTCCCTCGTTTTGCCCTCCCTCGTTTGCCCTTCTTGGGCCGGGGGGGCCTACTGGCGAGGCCCCTCTTCGCCAGTCGCCCCAGAGCTCTTGGAAGATGCCCCAGACTCCATTTTTACCTAACAGCGAAGACTGATAGGTTTCTAATGGTCTCAAAAGAAAGCCTCTTGACTCCTCAGGGGGGTCTGGGCAGATGCCGGACGGGTGCCGGGGAGAATCCGCGGAAGTCGTTTTAAGCAAACAGTTACACACTTCGAGGTCTTCGAGGTCCCAGAACTCAATTCCTGGGCATGTTTTTGAATCCCCGGAGCCAACTGTAGGCCACTTCGTGGTCTTCGAATTCCCAGAACTCCATTCCTGGGTATGATTTTGAATGCCCGGAGCCAATTGTAGGCCACTTCGTGGTCTTTGAATTCCCAGAACTCCATTCCTGGGCATGATTTTGAATGCTCGGAGCCAACTGTAGGCCACTTCGTGGTCTTCGAGGTCCCAGAACTCTATTCCTGGGCATGATTTTGAATGGCCGGGAGCCAACTGCTAGGCCAACTTCGTGGTTTCGAATACCCAGAACTCCATTACCTGGGGCATGATTTTGAATGCCCGGAGCCAATTGTAGGCCACTTCGTGCTCTTCGAGTTCCCAGATTTCCATTACCGGGCCACATTTTGAATGCCCGGAGCCAACTGTAGGCCATTTCGTGCTCTTCAAGTTCCCAGAACTCCATTTCTGGGCATGATTTTGAATGCCCGGAGCCAACTGTAGGCCACCTCGTGTTTTTCTAGTTCCCAGAACTCCATTCCTGGGCCCATTTTGATATGCTGAGGCGGATGAGGCTGAGGCTGATGAGGTGAGGCTGAGGCCAGGCTGATGAGGCTGAGTGCGAGGCTGAAGGCAGAATGAGGGCTGAGGCTGAAGGCAGGCTTGGGCGAGCTGAGGAGGCTGAGGTTGAGGCGAAAGGTGAGGCTGATGCAGGCTGTGGATGTGGCAGGCTGAGCTGAGTCGAGCTGAGCAGAGGCGATGCCGATGGCTGCAGGAGACTGAGGGCTGAGGGCTGAAGCAGGCTTGAGGCTGAGGTGAGGAAGTCTGAGGCTGAGGCTGAGGTGAGGCAGGCTGATGTGAGCTGTGGTGAGGTGAGGTGAGGCTTTGATGCAGGATGAGGCAGAGGCAGAGGCAGGGCTTGAGCTCAGCTGAGGCAGGCTGACTGATGCAGGCGGTGATGGCAGGCTGAGGCTGAGGATGAGGCAGGCTTGGGCTGCGCCGAGGCTGAAGGCACAGACAGACTGAGGTGAGGTGATGCAGGCTGAGGCTGAGGCAGGCTGAGGCTGAGGCTGAGGCAGGCTGAGGCTGAGGCTGAGGCTGATGCAGGCTGAGGCTGCGGTAGGCCGAGGCTGAGGCCGAGGCTGAAGGCAGACTGAGGCTGAGGCTGAAGCAGGCTGAGGCTGAGGCTGAGGCAGGCTGAGGCTCAGGCTGAGGCAGGCTGAGGCTGAGGCAGGCTAAGGCTGAGGCCGAGGCTGAGGCAGGCTGATGCTGAGGCAGGCTGAGGCTGAGGCCGAGGCTGCAGGCAGACTGAGGTTGAGGCTGAAGCAGGCTGAGGCTGAGGCTGAGGCAGGCTGAGGCTGAGGATGAGGCTGAGGCTGATGCTGAGGCAGGCTGAGGCTGAAGGCAGATGAGGTGAGGCTTGAAGCAGGCTGAGCGAGGCTGAGGCGAGGTGAGGGCTGAGGCAGGTGATGAGGCTGAGGCAGCCTGAAGCTGAGGCCGAGGCTGAAGGCAGACTGAGGCTGAGGCTGAAGCAGGCTGAGGCTGAGGCTGAGGCAGGCTGAGGATGAGGCTGCGGCAGGATGATGCTGAGGCAGGCTGAGGCTGAGGCTGAGGCTGAGGCAGGCTGAGGCTGAGGCAGGCTGAGGCTGAGGCCGAGGCTGAAGGCAGACTGAGGCTGAGGCTGAAGCAGGCTGAGGCTGAGAGGCAGGCTGAGGCTGAGGCTGAGGCAGGCTGATGCTGAGGCAGGCTGAGGCTGAGGCTGAGGCTGAGGCTGAGCTGAGGCAGGCTGAGGCTGAGGCCCGAGGCTGAAGGCAGACTGAGGCTGAGGCTGAAGCAGGCTGAGGGCTGAGGCAGGCAGGCTGAGGCTGAGGCTGAGGCAGGCAGCTGAGGCTGAGGCTGAGGCTGAGGCAGGCTGAGGCTGAGGCAGGCTGAGGCTGAGGCCGAGGCTGAAGGCAGACTGAGGCTGAGGCTGAAGCAGCTGAGGCTGAGGCTGAGGCTGAGGCAGGCTGAGGCTGAGGCTGAGGCTGAGGCAGGCTGATGAGGCAGGCTGAGGCTGAGGCTGAGGCTGATGCAGGCTGAGGCTGAGGCAGGCTGAGGCTGAGGCCGAGGCTGAGGCAGACTGAGGCTGAGGCTGAAGCAGGCTGAGGCTGAGGCTGAGGCAGGCTGAGGCTGAGGCTGAGGCAGGCTGATGCTGAGACAGGCTGAGGCTGAGGCTGTGACTGCGACTGCCGTTGCCACTGCGGCTGTCATCGCGAATGCGACTGCGACTGCGCAGGGAATCTTGAAGGGAATGCTTCCAGATATGCTCCCACACATCGCTGTTAGGTTGCTTCGCCGTTTTTTGTTTTTTTTGTTTTTTGTTTTTTGTTTGTTTTCTATCTTTATTTATATTTATATGTGTATATATATATATATGTGTAGAAGCGGATCGATCTGTGAGGACCCCTGGGGCCCGAAGCCCGGCAGACGCGCCCGTTGGGTAAACGCTGCAACGCCCTGATCTGAGGGCACGCGCACCGCTGCAAGCGCGGTGGCGGACTACGACCGCCGCCCGGGCGCCGACGCCAGGGAGGTCGCGGGCAGCGAGCCGGGGGAGGCCGAGGAGCGCTGCCTCGCGCAGCACCGCGCGGACGTCGAGGCCCTGGGCATCCCCGCGGAGGACGCGCTGTGGACCCTGGCCAGGGTGCGTTCGGCTGTAACTCACGGGAGCCGTGTGCACGCTCAAGATGCCGTTTTTCGAGTCCAGCAGCGCCGATTGGCGCTGGGTCATCGATGAGATAGCGCCGATCTGGCGGTGATGAGCGCTGAGGAGCGTCGGTCTGGCGTCGATGCGCGTCGATGCGCGTCGGTTCGCAAGACCCAGCAAGATGGCATGGGAGGCTCCCATGAGCTGCCGCAGAAGGTGCGCACGAACGTGGACCTGATGCTCCTGGAGACCTGGCCGCGGTGCGACGGGGAGCGCGTGCTCTCCGTGCTGGTGCCGATGCTCCTGGACCGGGAGGGTGCCGACCTGGAGGCCCTCGGGTCGGTCGGTCGGGCGGGCGGCAGCGGGGCTCCAACGAGCGGGGGGCCCATCCACGATGCGTCCACGATGCTCGATCCTCGATCGAGGAGCGAGGAGCGAGGATCGAGGATCGAGGATCGAGGCTCGAGGCTCGAGGCTCGAGGCTCGAGGCCCGATGCTGGAGGCTCGAGGCTCGAGGCTCGAGGCTCGAGGATCGAGGATCGAGGCATCCCCGATCGCTTCGTGTCTGGGGCGCGGACTGCCCCGAGGGCAGCGATCGAGGATTGCCTAAAGATGGGCCCAACGGGGCCCCACGAGGCCCCGGAGTTGCCGCTGCGGGCCCAAGAGGTGCACGGAAGGTGCACGCTTCTTCACTGCGCGTTTTTTCTGCTCACCCCCTTTCGACGAACGCCCGAGCTGGGTCGGCCGGGGGGCTTTCCCTGGAGGGGGCCGCGACACCTGCTGCAGGCCGCTGGCTTCGGCCCCGCCGCCAGACGCCTGCCGATCATCGGTGCACCCGCGCCTCTTCCCGGCGCGCGCCGTGAAGGGGAGCCACGCGAGCGGTTTCGCTAGCCCTCTCCTTCTGCTGCATCGGGTGGGCCCGGGATCGGAAATTGGAGCATATGCGTTGCCAGTTGCGGGCTGTTTTTCGGTCCCAGGACTTCTCGAGGGTCGGGGACGACGTCGGGGTGGTGTGGTGGATGCCTTCTGTTTCCGCTTTCTGGGGAGACAGCGAAGCATGCCTATACCAAGGTCCCGTATACACGAGGATCCGCTTTCTTGTGCACGCTTCAGTGCAGGGCTGGAGAAAGCGTCTTTGTATAGGGTTCGTTTCCCTACAGGACTGTGACAAATCGTTCCACAGCTTTCCCGGAACGCTCCCAGAGCGTTCTGCACAGCGCTCTGGAACGGCCGCTGCGCCGGATACACCCTCAAGAATCACCACGGTGTCTCAGAGATCTTCGATTTATCCAGGTCCGATTTTGTCCCGTGGCGTTGTCTTACCATATCGCCTCTTTCGCCCGATCGGCGGCGACCGTCGAACCCTACCCTCGCCGATCAACGGTTCAGGCAACTCGACGGGCGGCGGGGGTAGTGCTTGGAATTCGTCGAACGCGTGGCGAAGTCCGAACCCACCCCAGCCTCCCATCGACTCATGAGAATCGATGGTTGGTGGGGGTACGGTGGAGCCTCATGCCAAGAAGCACCCTGCTTGCCTCCAGGGTGCCCTGGGTTTCCTGTTGTTTCGATGGGTTTGCTATGGAAAGCGTGACGTTCCCGCACCAAAAATCGATGGACGTCCTGGGGTCTCAGGGTTGGGTATCTTGTGGAAGGTTTCTTATGGACTGGCCTGCACTGTAGGGCCCGGATGTCTCATGGCGCCAACATCGAAGAGCGGATTTCGTTCGGAATACAATAGGATGGGCCCAGAGTGTCCTGGAGAATTTCGCTCCGGATTTCGCAGTGAATTTCGTGCGGATCGTTTCTGGCCAGGAATGACGCCGAGCAGAACATCCACGCGAGCCTCGCCTCGTTTTTCACTCGCTGTTTCGGGGTGTTGCATGGTCAGAACTCCATGCAGAGATCCGCTGCAGCACTTCTGCTCCTGCCCGACGAGGGGGAGGAGAGGAAGTGGGGGAAGAGGAGCACGGCTCAGCGAGAAGTGGGGACGAGGGACGAGGGACGAGGGGAGGAGTAGGAGTAGGAGGAGGAGTAGGATGAGGAGGAGGAGGAGGAGCAGGAGGAGGAGGAGGAGGAGGAGGAGGAGGAGGAGGAGGAGGAGGAGGAGGAGGAGGAGGAGGAGGAGGAGGAGGAGGAGGAGGTCGGTGCAGTGAGATGTTGCCACCCGCTATCCGACCCGGGAGGCGCTGTCGTTGCAGTCCCAGGAGCTGCGCGGGTGGCGCGCGCCCCTCGAGGAGGCCTTCGGCGCCGGCAGGGCGCGCAGCGCCGAGCTGCTCGGGCGCTTCTACCTGGAGCTGCTGGTGGAGCGGTACAACGTCTGATGGGCCGACTTTCCGCAACCACTACCATGGGCAGGACGGGGGAGAAAGGAGGAGGAGGAGGAGGAG
>CAUYUJ010012022.1:0-12500 GCA_963575745.1 Prorocentrum cordatum | reverse complement strand
CAAGATGGCATTATCTGTGTATATATAGTATGTATATATATATATATATATATATATATATGGTTGTGCATTCCATACTGTTCTACATATGTGATGCAGGCGATGCTGTGCCAAATATGTTGTGCAATCTATGTCGTGAGCGATCAAGAAGCGCGTCGCAGGCGCGAACTTCTGTTTCGTGCAACCTATGTCGTGCAATCCAACGGCGGCGACAAGCGGCGACGAGGCGGCGACGGGGCGGCGACGGCGACGACATAGCTGCAAGACCGGCCACACGACCCAGTTCTTTTAGAACACAAGTAGGACCCCCTAAGTTCCAAGTATTGTTTCGAAAGTAGGCAGAAAGTTTCGGAGGTCCGCGCGGGTTTCTTGGATCGGCGCTGGGACCCCTTGTCGTTGCTTTTGGCGCCGCTCTTGGCGAGCCTCCCGCTGGGATGGAATTACTCATTGCGTGGAACTCCCCATATGTGCATCTCATGCTTTATGTCATGCCGTGGTGAGCGTCTGTTCATGAGCGGTCGACTACAATAGCGCGTCCACGTGGGCGACAGGGCCGACGAAGACGAGTGACCCCTAATGCGAGTGATTGCGTATGAGTCAGAGTGAGCTTTGAGTATGGTTGAATGCGAGCCTCTTCCTCTTCATCCCCCCTCCTCAGCTGCCAGGCCTTCCCCTTTTCAGCCCGCGGTAGCTTTGGAGCTTCCCACATGTGCATATGTTGTAGGATAGTTGGCAGTGGGATATGTAAGACGAGCGTTTAGCCACACAAGGCCATAAGTGCATGTCATGTTGGAGGATAGTGCCACGGTGAGCATTTCCAACGATCCCCGCACACAACCACCGCCCCCCCCTCGCAGTCACCCCCTATGAATACATACATATATACATATATATATATATGTCCTGGACTTCGGAACAAACGTTCTGCTCGCGTCAAGGACCTTCGAGCAAAGCGCCCTCCTCCTCCTCCTCTCCTCCTCCTGTTCCTCCGCCCCCTCCCTTCTCCTGCTCCTGCTCCTCCTCCTCATCCTCCTGCTCCCCCTCCCCCTCCGCACCCCCATGCCCTTCCTCACGATCCCCCGCCTCCTCCTCCTCCTCCTGTTCCTCCTCCTCATCCTCGTTCCTGTCATTTCCCTCCCTGTTGAGCCCAGAAACAAGCGAACCGCCTGAGACATCCCCACAATATGGCCGCGAACGTGCCCGTGCAACCACCCCTGGCGGCTCCCCATAGGGGTGCTGCAACCAGCGCCCCGCTTGAGACATCGTCACAATCTGCTCTCCAAGCGAAGGATGTTGAGCCCAGAAACAAGCAAACCGCCTGAGACATCCCCACAAAATGGCCGCGAACGAGCCCGTGCAACCACCCCTGGCGGCTCCCCTTAGGGGTGCTGAAACCAGCGCTGAGACATCCTCACAATCCGCTCTCCAAGCGAAGGATGTTGCCTGAGACATCCCCACAAAATGCGAAACACCCCTGGCGGCTCCCCTTAGGGGTGCTGAAACCAGCGCCCCGCATGAGACATCCTCACAATCTGCTCTCCAAGCGAAGGATGTTGAGCCCAGAAACAAGCAAACCGCCTGAGACATCCCCACAAAATGGCCGCGAACGAGCCCGTGCAACCACCCCTGGCGGCTCCCCTTAGGGGTGCTGAAATGAGCGCCTCGCTCGAGACATCCTCCAATCTGCTCCGAAAGCGAAGGATGTTGGGCACAGAAACAGGCAAACCGCCTGAGACATCCCCACAAAATGGCCGCGAACGAGCCCGTGCAACCACCCCTGGCGGCTCCCCTTAGGGGTGCTGAAATGAGCGCCTCGCTCGAGACATCCTCCAAATCTGCTCCGAAAGCGAAGGATGTTGGGCACAGAAACAGGCAAACCGCCTGAGACATCCCCACAAAATGGCCGCGAACGAGCCCGTGCAACCACCCCTGGCGGCTCCCCTTAGGGGTGCTGAAACCAGCGCCCCGCCTGAGACATCCTCACAATCTGCTCTCCAAGCGAAGGATGTTGGGCCAGAAACAAGCAAACCGCCTGAGACATCCCCACAAAATGGCCGCGAACGAGCCCGTGCAACCACCCCTGGCGGCCTCCCCTTATGGGTGCTGAAACCAGCGCCTCGAAACATCCTCACAATCTGCTCCAAAGCGAAGGATGTTGGGCCCAGAAACAAGCAAACCGCCTGAGACATCCCCACAAAATGGCCGCGAACGAGCCCGTGCAACCACCCCTGCGGCTCCCCTTAGGGGTGCTGAAACCAGCGCCCCGCCTGAGACATCCTCACAATCTGCTCTCCAAGCGAAGGATGTTGAGCCCAGAAACAAGCAAACCGCCTGAGGCATCCCCACAAAATGGCCGCGAACGAGCCCGTGCAAACACCCCTGGCGGCCCCCCATTAGGGGTGCTGAAACCAGCGCCCCGCTTGAGACATCTTCCAAATCTGATGTGTGTTGAGTAAGTCTGAGTATGAGTAGGTCTGAGTATGAGTATGCCTGAGTATGAGTAAGTCTGTGTATGAGTAAGTATGTGTATGAGTAAGTATGGGTATGAGTAGGTCTGTGTATGAGAAAGTATGTGTATGTGTACGTCTGGGTATGAGTAAGTCTGAGTATGAGTAATATTGTGTATGAGTAAGTATGGGTATGAGTAAGTCTGTGTATGAGTACGTCTGGGTATGAGTAAGTCTGTGCATGAGTAAGTCTGTGTACGAGTATGTCTGAGTACGATTAAGTCTGAGTATGAGTAGGTCTGAGTATGAGTAAATCTGAGTATGAGTAAGTCTGTGTATGAGTAAGTCTGAGTATGAGCAAGTGTGAGTATGAGTAAGTCCGACAGGAGGGGAGGAGAAAAGAGGAGGAGGGAGAATAAGGAGTAGGAGGCGTCCAAGTAATAACAAGAACCCCATCTTTGGATATGGGGAAAATGTGGTCAGGGTGGACCCCGATCGGGTCGGACGAGAGGAACGGGGGGGATAAGGAAAGGAGGAGGAGGAGGAGGAGGAGGAGGAGAGGAGGAGGAGGAGGAGGAGGAGGAGGAGGAGGACGAGGAGGAGGAGAAGGAGGAGGAGGAGGAGGGGGGATGAGGAAAGGGGGGGTTACGACATCTGCTGCATGCAGCTGGTTTCGGCCCCGCCCCCGGGCGCCTTCTTCGATGCAGGCGCCTCCCCGGCTCTGGGGAGGCGACAGGAGGAGGCAGTTGCGTACGCTGGTTCGCTACCCCCCCCTTTTATTGATCCCCTGTTTCGTCCGACCAGACCCGAGGTAGGAGGCAGGAGGCAGGAGGATCAATGCTCACCAGCCAATCGGGACCGAACCCACCGCGCCTCTGGAGAGTGTCGAGGGTTGCGGTCCGCGGCAGCCCCTGGACGGGCGCGCGTTGAGTTCCTTGTTGGGCGCGGGCAGATGCGAGATGGGGGGAGAAGAGGAGGAAGGGGGGAGGAGGACCAGGCAGGAGGCAGGAGGATGGAGGGGAGGGGCGGACGAGGAGGAGGAGGAGGAGGAGGAGGAGGAGAAGGAGGAGCGAGGTGGAGATAGGAGGAGGAAGAGGAGGAGGAGGAGGAGGAGGAGTTTCGGGCCAATTGGTGCGCAGTTTGAGATGTGGGCAGGCTTGCCATTGCCGATGCGTTGTTGGTCCTCCCGGGGAGGGCGGGCCGTCGCCGCGGCCGGACTCGCCTTGGGATCCCAGTCGGAATGCACCACGGGCGAGGTCCAAGGAGTACACTCGAGGTTGGCTTGAGCGCTGCTCCTGGTGTTCGGGGGTCTTCCTCGCCTCGTTTCCCCTCCTCCCCCCCCTCCTCCTCCTCACCTCCTCCCCTCCTCCTCCCCCCTCTTCTCCCCCTCCCCCTCCCCCTCACCCTTCTCCCCATTCCACTCCCCTCACCCGCCTCCCCGTCCCATCCCCTCCCCCTCCCCCCTCTCCTACTCCCCCTCCTCCTCCCTCCTCCTCCTCCTCCTCCTCCTCTTCCTCCTCCTACCTCCTCCCTCCTCCTCCTCCTCCGCCTCTCCTCCTCCTCCTCCTCCCCCTCCTCCTCCTCCCCCTCCTCCCTCCTCCTCCTCACCATCCTCCTCCTCCTCTCCTCATACCTCCTCCTCCTCCATCCTCCTCCTCCCCATGCTCCTCCTCTTCCTCCTTCTCCTCCTCCTCCTCCTCCTCCTCCTCCTCCTCCTCCTCCTCCATGCCAGGGTCGCTGCACTATTTCAGTGGCAGTGCGATTGGTGTCACACGATCGGCGCATCTCACGCCGTGTCGGTTTCGTTCGTGCGGAGTTGTTTTCTGGCATCGCAGTCTTGCACCTGCTCGTGTTCATCCTGGCTTCGCTGCTGAAGCAAGGAACAACATTTGCGTTTGACTCCGTGGCCCCCTGAACAGGGACTAGTCAGCCAGGATAGTAATTGGCGCGCCCGAGAAAGCTGCAGCCGTGCGTCGAAGCATGCTCCACGATTCGTGCTCTCCCGGTGGAGTTTTCAGAGTCCTGGCTTGAGGACTCCTGTCTCAGGGGGCCCTGATGTCAAGCAGTGGCGAAGCGTCCTGGTTCGCCTATAGGCCCACTAAAGAATGCTCTAATAACCTTTCGTGGTCTACACGAAAGGTTCTTAGAACATGCCTGGCTGAGACTGTTTTGTTTAACACATCGCTTTTGCTTTTAGAACAGCTTGGGGTTCTAAGAACATGTCGTGGTAGGCCTATCGGAATTCCAGGACGGTCGGTCCATGCTCAGTGATGATTGGTGGGTCGACCCTTCCAAACCGAGGATGCTTTTGCGTCTTGTGTCTCGCGTCCCCTGTATTCTGCATTCTTGCGGCGGTGAGGCATCTCGGGAGGATGTCGCTTCACTTCGTCCGAGTTTTGACTCGTCCGCGTCAGTTCGTTCGCTTCGATTCGTCCGCTGATTCGTCCGCTTCGATTCGCCCGCTTCGGTTCGTCCGGATTCGAATTGTCCAGGCTTCGAAAGATGACGAAACGAAAGAGGACGAATCGCACGAGGGCGAGACAAAAACAGCAGAAGTGAAAGTCCACCTTCGGGAGGGTTTTTTGTGCCCACTCGCGTGCCCCCTCCGGCCATTCGGCTTGTGGCGGCAGTGGTGCCTCTTCCTTCCCACACTGTGGGCGCGGCAGGGGTTTCTACGTGCGTTCCTCATATATTTGGAACACGGCCGTTGGTGCACCGACGCCGCGGCGCGGCTGCTGCCACGGCCCCCGCTGCCGCTGCTGGCCGCGCAGGCGCGCTCAGTGTGGAACCATTCCGCGTCTGAGTGCCCTCCGCCTCCTCCCGCCCTGCACGGCCGCCCTGTCTGTCTTGTCCCCTCCTGCACGCCGGCCAATCCGCGTTTCACCCTGGTCGCTCACCGCTGGTGCAGCTCTTCTGCTTCGCCGCCGACGAAAAAAAGTATTTGGAACGCGGGGGCTGCCCTCGGGCAGCGTTGTGCCATCTCCCCCTCTTTCTCCCTCCTTCTCCCGTGCAGCCTGTTGGCTCAGAGTCGGCTGCGGTCGGACCGAGGTATAGGATCGAGGTCGGTTCGGGGAGGGTATACCCTCATGGTTCTTCGTGCTTATTTGCTGCTCTCGTGCATCCCGGGGAAGAAGAAGAAGAAGAAGAAGAAGAAGAAGAAGAAGACACAAGGGCATAAACATAAACGTTTGGCGCTCCGCGCGGATTTCTTCGATCCGCGCTGGGCTCCCCCGGCGGCGCCTCCAGCGCCGCCCCTGGCGCGCTCCGCGCGCCAGGGAGAGGGGCCTCTGGCACGGATCCAGGAACGCGCGGGCCGTCGACAGTCTATGCTTCTACCGCACAGATCCGACGAAAGGCGTCGACACAGCGCCACCGCACCAGGCCGGAGCCCTCCTGGGCCCCAGGATCCGGGGCTCAAGAGACGGGGGTCAATGCAAACGGGGGTCAGCCAGGGCACCGGATCCTGCAGGATCCTGCGAAGACCCCCTCTGGCTGACCCGGGTTAGCGAGCCGCTCGTGGCCGCGAGGCGGCCGCGCACATTGGCTGACCCGGGATTGCGAAGACCTGCGTTGCCGTTGTTTTGTTTTTTCTTGCATTGCAGGTTTTGGTTTCCTGCTGGCCTGGGTCTGGATTGACCCGGGTCGGAAGATCCCCGAAGGATGGTGCGCATGGGCCCTCCCGGCCTCGGCCAGGAGGGCGTCAATGGAGAGGAAGCGTGCTGCCAAATAGTTTCCAGATGTCTAGAACATGGCTTGACTATTAAAAAAGCACATGTCTTCAACATGTCTAGAACATGTTCTACACAGTTTAAACACATCACATCTTTAGTCCAATGATAGGACTGTTAGATATCACGGCATGTCACAAGTAAGGATAACATGACCGCGCAGGGCGGCCCAGACATGATCCTGCCGCCTACAAACATCACGACGGGGAGGCTCTGGCCGGAGGCTCTGGGCGTGTTCGGCCTCCAGGGGCCCCCCAGACAGGGGCGCGTCCTCGGAGACTCGCGACGGGAGGCCTGTTGGCCATGTTGGGCCTCTGGGGGCGCGATGATGACATCCTCGATTGTAGGCGGCGCGACGATAACATGTGTCATTCCATGTCACGGCATCCACAAGTACAGGTGCCCTCTGCGCCTCAGGAGGCTTTTTTTCTGTCGCGGGTCCGGCCGCGTCCTCCCGCCCACCGTGCACGGCGCCGCGCGCGGCCTCTCCCGCCAGAGGGAGGGAGTCTTGGGCCAGATAGGAGAAAAAACACACGGACACAACTCATCGTCGACTCCCAGGGGAATATGGGAAGATTGCAAATATCAGACAATAATGGGAAACTCTGGGGACAGTACGTGGGAAATGTGGGAAAATCTGGAACATGTGGGAAATGTGGGAGGGGAGACAATAGCCCAGAAAATATGGGAAGACATGGGGAGTCCTGTTATTCGTGCGCATTGATTCGTGTGTCCCAGGGCCCCGTCACTGGGGACGGCAGCGCGGCCCCGCGCGTTGCCAGAGGCTTCTGCGCGCCATGGGAACGCGTGGGTGTCGCTCCCGCGCCTCCCTGACTCCAGGCTCAAGTCGGGCGCGTCCCTCTACCGGAGGAATCTTCAGAAATAGCAGGAAACCAGCCCCGGGACAATGCGTTGGATATTTCTTGGCCGCCGCTTTTGAATCTCATTTGTCTATTCTTTATTCTTCGCCCCAGCTCCGCCTGGAGGGGGACATGCCCGACCTAACTCTAGGCCGGGTCGGAGTAGATGGGGTCGGAGGGGCGCGCCGCATCGCCGATGCATCGGCGATGCGGCTCGATGCGGAGCCCGACGTGCGTCACGTCGACGTTGCCGATGCACCTCGCCCACGTCGACGATGCATTACAGGTGCATCGCCGATGCATCGCCGATGAATCGGCGGTGCGGCGCTATCTTCCGACCCCATCTTTGTCGACCCCATCTAGGAGGCCTCTGTTAGAGCATCTCGGCTGGCAGTCCAATCAGAAGACGCCACACACAATCGGTCGTTGATTCTTGATCGTGTTGTTTACTCGCTCTTTATCCATGTCTGTATAGATGTGCGTGAGTGTGTATGTTTATGTATGCTTACATATATATACACATATGCATAGGCATCTGTATACGTATATATGTACCTATACGGCCACCCTTGGGGTGATAGGAGAAGGAGGTCGGGGGGTGGGGGGTGGGGGGAAAAACCAACTGTTGGCAAATGCAATGGGTGTGACGCTGACGATGCTGGTGACGCGCCCTCAAGGTAGCGACGCGTGATGACGATGTTGCGCTGCCATGTAATGTCAGTATCGTCCCCGTTTTCGATCTCACTCGATCGATCCCACTATAGACCTCACAGGATCGATCACACTCGATCGATCTCACTGTAGATCTCACGATCGATCTCACTATACATCTCACCACAGATCTCGCTTTCGATCTCGCTACGGATCTCACTACCGATCTCGCTGTCGGTTCCTCTACCGATCTCACTAATCGATATCACAATCAATATCACAATCAACCTCACTGTCGATGTCACTTGTGCTCTCACTATCCAGCCCATTCCAGCGATCTCATTAGCGATCTCACGGTCGACTTCATTGTCCGTACCATGGCGGGACACCCCCAGCCACCGCCCCGCCGACCGTCCTCCTCCTCCTCCTCGATCCCCCTCCTCCTCCTCGATCCTTCTCCTCGATCCCCCTCCTTCTCCTCGATCCTCCTCGAGGATCCTCCTCGATCCCCCCCCTCCTCCTCCTCCCCGACCCCCCCCCTCGCTATCCCCCTCCTCGATCCTGCCTCCTCGAGGGACACCACTGGCACACCCACGGGACACCACGGGACGCCACGGCGTGGACCCCCCCGGGGCTGCCGCGCGCCCGCCGGGGGCGGAGGGGCGGTCCACCTGCATCCGAGTCGCCCCAGCGACGGCCGCCCGGTGGAGAGGCGGTCCTGGGGAAAGAGGGAGGAGGGGAGGGGGAGGAGGGAGAGGAGCAGGAGGAGGAGGAGGAGGAGGAGGAGGAGGAGGAGGAGGAGGAGGAGGAGCAGGAGGGGGAGGAGGAGGAGGAGGAGGAGGAGGAGGAGGAGGAGGAGGAGGAGGAGGAGGAGGAGGACGAGGAGGACGAGGAGGAGGAGGAGGAGGAGGAGGGAGGAGATCGAGCTTCTTGGGGGGGCCCTCCAGCCGCCCTCGGGAGGTCTTGGGCCCCTCCGGGGAAGCCCGCATCCCTCCCCCCTCCTTCTCCTCCTCCTCCTCATCCTCTTTTTTCTCCTTTTTCTCCTCCTCCTCTCTATCATTCCCACTGTCATGTTTATCCTATTCCTCCTCCCCCTCCTTTTCATCCACCACCACCACCTCCTTTTTCCTTTTCCTCCTTCTCCCTCTCCTCCCCCCCTCCCCCTCCGTGACGACCCGCATTGGGAGCATTGAGCTTCTTGGGTCATTCCCCTCGCGCGCCCTCGCTGCTTCTCCTCGCCCGCACGTGCGACACGAACACGAAGCCGACGCTGATGTTCCCGCTGGGGGGCTCTCCGTTCCACTGCGATCTCTCCCCCCCCTCAACCTAAAAGAAGGGCAGAGGCTCGAGCTTGGGAGAAGGCGGAGGGACAGAGGCGGATGAAGGGCGAGGATGGTGGAGGACGGCGAGGAGGACAGGCGCGGGGAGGACGAGAAGGAGGGTGCTTTACGCAGACACGCTGCTCTCGCCTCCGATATCAGAGTTGAGGGTGGCTGAAGTGGGGTTTCCGCGATACGGATTGTGTTGCGTTGGTGTTGCTCGTTTCTGTTGTCCGCCCACTCGCGTCCCGGCCCGCGATCCCCCGACCCATCCGCGACCCACCCGCGACGCACCCCGCAACCCACCCGCGGCCCGCCCGCGACCCACCCGCGCCCGCCTCTTCAGTCATATCTGCAATTGCGGGGTCCTGCATTCTTACACATATTTAACATGCATACAGTCTACACATATTTACATGTCCATCCATCGATGAATACATCCATCCATCAATACAAACATACATACACATACATACATACATGCATGCATGCATGCGTGCATACATGCATACATGCATACATGCGTACATGCATACATGCATACATGCATGTATACATGCATACATGCATACATGCGTACATGCATACATGCATACATGCATACATGCATACATGTATACATGCATACATGCATACATACATACATGCAGATATGCATACATGCATACATGCAGACATGCATATACGCATACATGCATACATGCATACAGACATACATGCATGCATGCATGCACGCATACATGCATGCATACATGCATACATGCATACATGCATGCATGAATACATGCATACGCATACATTCATACATACATACATACATAAATACATACATACATACATAGATACATAAATGCATAAATGCATACATACATACATAAATACATACATACATACATGCATAAATGTATACTTGCATACATGCATGCATTCATACATACATACACACACATCACCACGCATGCACACATGCATACATGCATAGTTACAGACATACAGACATACATACACACAGACATACTGACATACATGCATACATACATACATACATACATACATACATACATGCATGCACATATGCATGCAAACACACATACATTCATCTCGACCTACATACATGCATGCATACATACATACATACATAATTGCATACATGCATGCATCGAGATATGCATTATGCGTTTGATCATCATCATTGTTCTCCACCTCCCCCGCCTCCTCCCAGTTTTCCTCTTTCCTCCTCGTCCCCTTTCCCTGGCACCCCCTTCTACCCCACCGCCCAGGCCAGTCGACCACAGAGACATCATCTCCTGGCACCGCGACTGGTATGCGGGCACCAAGTACGACATGACCAAAGGGATCCAGGCTTGCTTGTAAGAGGATGAGGGCGAGGATGAGGAGGATGAGGAGGACGAGGAGGACGAGGATGAGGCGCCCCGAGTTGGAGCGGCTTGCACGAGAGTAGGGAAGGTGGTGGACGAGGAGGAGGAGGAGGAGGAGGAGGAGGAGGACGAGGAGGGGCAGGAGGAGGAGGAGGAAGAAGGAAGGAGGAAGGAGGGAAGAGGAGAAGGAGCAGGACGAGGAGGAGGAGGAGGAGGAGGAGCGAGGAGTGAGAAGGGGAGGAGGAAGAGTGAGAAGGGAGGAGGAGGTGGCAACCTTCCTGGGCTCCTGCCTCAGAGGGCCGCGTTCGCCGAGTACCATGCCTTGCGTCAGGCCGTGGCAAGTTCTGAAGACTCTGAGGATGTCGAGCCTTTCAGGCTACACGTCGCCTGTCAGGCTCTTTTTGCAAGCCCCCGAGATCCGAGGGCAGCTACGAGTGGCAGAAGTCCGCTGAGCGAAGTCCGGAAAGTAGTCTACTCGAGATCCTATCCGCCTTGGTCGTTAAGTAAGGTCACACTCCACGTGGGAGATGATGTTATGGGAGCGGCTCGTTTTGTTTTTAAATAAAAACTGGGTAATGATCTAGCAGATGAATTTGCAATTGATGGAGTTCAAATACACCCCGGAATGGCCCCGAACATAGTCAGTTCTGAGTAGTTGGCTGGCCTTCGCTGTAGGTATGGGTAACATTGTAGATAGCTGTCCTAAAGCCAAGGAGCTTATTGGGAAGTTGGAGCGCGCCACCCCGGTCCCGCGGCCGTTGGTCCGCCGTGAGCCCCACCGTGTGCGCTGGAACGGCTTGTGCTTTCGGTTCTCACAAACCGAGGGGGCTTTGCACAGCTTTAACCCCCTCTATGCGTTCCTGAATTGAGGTCGACAACCCCAGGCCCCACACCCCGCATTCTGCCAGAATGATTCAAGTCTTCCCTGCCTGTGGTGATGTGCTTGAGGTGTGGGGCGTATTATGCATATTGTACCGGGGCCCCTCGTCAGTTGCTGAAGCTCTGTGGTAAAGTATTGCGCAGCAGAGGCGACAGCTCCTTCGAGGCGACCTCCCCTGGCCGCGGGGTAGTAAGATCACGAGCCCTTGGCCCCTCAGTCTCGCGCCTCATGAGGAGGTGGAGTGGTGGTCCAGGCTGGTGTGAGTAGTTTGTTATTTGTTTGTCCCCCCCCTCGGTCCGAGGTCGGGTGGAGGATCGTCCCACCAGCCTGTTTGCGGTGGTTTAGGTTTAAGTCGGGCCCGTCCCTCTGCAGGAGGAATGTTCAAACATAGTCAAAACATCAGAGTTCGTGTTTACAACGTGTAAAGTTTGTTTACAACGTGTAAGTGCTGTTCGGTTGAAGTTGGTTGGTTTCTGGTTAGAAATGCGGCCTAAACACGTGTAACGTGAGCGGCTAGAACGCCCAAAACAACCCATGACCAACCAGAAAACAACCAGAAGTCAACCAGATGCACCTACATGGTGTCAAGCCGATCTCGGTTGGCTTGTGGTTCGTTCTGGTTGGAAATGGGGCCAAAACCCGTGTAACTTGGCTGGCGGGTGCCTGCCAACCAGAGGCAACCAAAAGCCAACCATAATCGTTAGTTGGCCGCGGCTGGCCGGCTGACTGGCTGGCAGGCCGGCGGGCTGGCGGGCTGGCTGGCTAACTGGCTGGCTGTCTGGCTGGTTTGCTGGCTGGCTGGCTGGCTGTCTGGCTGGCTGTCTGGCTGGTTTGCTGGCTCGCTGGCTGGCTTGCTGGGTGGCTTCTGGTTAACTTCTGGCTGGCTGGCTGGCTGTCTGGCTGGCTGGCTGGCCGTCCGGCTGCCTGGCCGGCTGCCTGGCTGGTTGGCTGGCTGGGCCCTGGTTGACCTCTGGTTGACTTTTGGCTGGCTGGCTGGCTGTCCGGCTGGCGGCGGCGGCGACGACGACGACGACGACGACGACGACGACGACGACGACGACGACGACGACGACGACGACGACGACGACGACGACGACGACGACGACGACGACGACGACGACGACGACGACGACGACGACGACGACGACGACGACGACGACGACGACGACGACGACGGACGACGGACGACGACGACGACGACGACGACGACGACGACCGACGACGACGACGGACGAC
>CAUYUJ010012021.1:15000-19721 GCA_963575745.1 Prorocentrum cordatum | reverse complement strand
ACTCCTCCTCACCCTCATCCCTATCATCATCATCATCATCATCATCATCATCATCATCATCATCATCATCATCATCATCATCATCATCATCATCATCATCATCATCATCATCATCATCATCATCATCATCATCATCATCATCAGCATCATCATCGTCATCATCATCATCATCATCATCAGCATCAGCATCAGCATCAGCATCAGCATCATCATCATCATCATCATCATCATCATCATCATCATCATCATCATCGCGTTTGTCCGTAGCTGAGTGGGCTGAGTGGGGAGTTCGCAGACGCACGCACGCTCCAGTCTGTCGCAGCTCGGTGCCATGCCAGTCACCAGAGTTATCGCCACAAGAGAATCATCTTCTTCCTGCACGTGGCCGAATACAGTTCCACGGTCGTGCAGGGCTCACTACATATTTCTGTGGCGGAGTACCAGATGCCAGTGAGGCTACCGTGGCCACGTCCCTCCCACCATGGCCAGTGGCCGCAGGACCAAGTTGAACACATGCGAGCAGCTCTTCTGTACCCAGGAAGGGGAGCTGCTGCTGAGGTATCTGGATGGGCAACTGGCAGATTGCAACAGAATGATATCCCGTCGTTGTCGCTTGCCGTCGCTGAGTTGGCAGACCAGATCGCGGGCCCCCAACAGGTAGCAGGCCGCAATACTGCGGGCTTGGGGGAGAACCTAGCGGTGGTGTGGTCGACTCTTGCGATGGCTTCTCTTCACAAAGCTCACGTACGGTGCCGACCGATGTCCTGGGCTCGACGCGTCTGGCCTGCATTACCACCACTCGTGCAGGCCGCAATCCAGCAGAAGAGCACGGACTACATCACGGGCGTCCACACGGACATCCTCGAGCCCAGGAGGGTCACCTACATCTATGTCCTGTTCGCGCACTCTGGTTTCTATATCGGCAAGTGTAATGGCCAACGTCGCTCGGGGATTCCCTCAGGTATCGCTGCCCGTGCGATGGAGCACCTTCGAGCGCTTCGACTCCCAGCCACACGGGATGGGAAGATCGCACGGTATCGCTTGCTGCGGGAGTCGCTGGGCTCAGTGGCTTACCTACCAGTGTACCATTTCGACTCCGAGGTGCGGGCCTTGGCCATGGAGTCTAGCCTCATTGGCATGCTGGACCCACCATGCAATGGTCTCGATGTGGCCCAGCTGCGGGCCATGACGCAACAAGCAGATCCTCTTCGCCTCAAGCCACCTGTCCGACGACGACGACCCCACAAACGGTTTCGTGCATCAGCGTCGGTGTCATCCGCCTGGCTCGCACACCCGGTGCAGAATGCCTTTGCTAAGAAGCTCAGGCATGAGGAGAAGGAGCATTGTATTTCTGACAGCTGGGGTCCGTGGAGGACGTTGTACCAACGAGTACACTTGCATATTTTACTTACGTCAGGCGAGCATGGCCCACTATCAATCTTACAACCACAGTGGACCAATCTCTTTCTAGCTTTCTTCGCCTCAGCCAAACCACGGCTTGAGTTCCCACCAGAGTGGGATCGAGCTCAAGCGGCATCCGTTCTATATCGGGCTGGGGGTTCTTTGACAAAGTTCGTGAAGGGTATGGGCCGACAACTCGCAGCTCGACGTAACATGGAGTGGCATCTTCGACGATTACGGCTCCCACCTTTACAAGTGCGTCCGATTTTATTACCGATTTTTCTGCGGCAACATAAGAATGTGGTCAAGAAGCTTGTATGGACATCCCTACAGGTAGTGCGAGTGGAACCAGCAAGGTCGTGGCCCCAGAAACACATCAAGATATGCTTTCAGAAGGACCAGACATGGTTCAGCGCTGAATGGAAAACGAGTTCTTCGAGATTTACCAAAGGCTTGGGTATCTGATTCGGACGTGTCGGATCTAGGACGATGGGCCCAACTTCCTTCTTTGGTTGCTTGTGATGCTCCATGGAGGTTGAAGCGGTGGCCGACAGCACGACGGATCAAGAGAACAGCCCTGGAAGCTATGTATCATTGGTGCTCGCAGCAGCGTCTTCATCCCAGAGTCCAACGACGATGTCGAGCAGCATTGGATAACCTACTATCCCGCCAAGTCTGTCCTGCAGCACCCAAGGCGTAGCTCAAGGAAGAGACACGTATGGCTATATCTTTGAGTTCATCGACTACTTTCCTTCATGATGATCGACTTCACACCCGAGCATGGAGTGCCAAGACTGAAGAGTACGCCGCGCACCTCTTGCTCGGCATGGCTAAGGATACAGAGGCGTGGCGCTTTCGACCAGAGATGTGCCCAACCGCGTGTCTCGTCTGGGCGGAGGCGCGCGCCATCCATGGTCTCCCAGACTTTCTCCGACGGCGAGTTCGGCAGGTGGCCCCCCGCATCCCGCAGGTCTTTGCCTTCGTCAAGAGCAAGTGCTGGCACCCACAGGGCGGCCACCCCTGCACCAAGGAGGGCCACTCCTGCGTCCGTCGGGTCGTGGACATGGCGGGCACCCCGTTCGCGAAGGGCTGGGGGACCATGGGGCGCGCCGTGCGTGCAGTCGTAGCTGGCGCAGGCCGCTCCAGAGAAGTCTTCAGCATAGACGACGTCGCCCCCGCGCTGAGGGAGACCCTGGGCCACCTCACTCCCCCCAAGTGTGCCATCACTACCGAGGGGAGCTGCGGGTGGCCTTGTGAGTGCTGCGGGGCCAAGTTGGATGGCCTATCGTGTGCAGCTGTAGACGCAGATCAGGCTTTCGAGGCATGCAAGGGCGAGTCGGTCATGAGTGCGTGGGGGAGAACGGCTAGGAGATGTCAGGAACGGTGGAAAGCTGATTCGGTCATGGCGCAACGGGGGCGCAAATGCGTTACCCGCATCGGTCCCTCCCGGTGGGATCGCGCCTGGTGGGTCCTGTCCTTATCTCAGCTTGGCTACGCCCTGAAAGCCTCGACCATGATTAGTTTAGCATGCGTGGGGGAGGTCGTTGTCGAGATGCTGGGTTTATGTATAGGAGGAGTTATGAGTTCAGCAGCGGTAGCAGTTCAGTTGGGCGATGAAGAGGCCAGCGTTCTGGAGGACCCCCACAAACTCGACTCCGAGGGATTGTGTTTTCCTGGACCTGATGTTCTATCTGTTTTCGCCTGGGTGAGGTACGTGGATGATATATTGTCGTTTTCGTATCGTTTGTGTCCGACGTGCATGGTTCGTTGTCTGCGGGCGACTTTCAGGGAGCCCAACAGCATCGTTTTCCTAAGCAGCGCCAGCTCCAGAAGCGCGACCTGGCTTGACCTTGAGATCCACCTGGGCCACCAGTGCATTCAGTGGACGCTGAAAAATCTGAATCGGCAATGGTTGGCAGGCTCGTCATCATCTCATTCATCAGCGTTCTTGCCTTACTTGGACCATCTACCCGTACCTTTTACACGCCGTCGGGGAGTCTTCCTGGGCAAAATTGCGAGAGGGGTGACTCTGGAGTTACCGACGGGGGCCTTGTATGTCTGTATCATGGAGTTGTTTATCGAGCTTATCAAGTTGTCGTATCCCTTCGAGGTTGTGCGTGCATTATCTCATTCCTTGCCTCCGTCCCCAGCCGTGCGGCTCGTGAGACGGGCACTGCGCTCCTGGGGCAAGCTGTTCCTGCCTTCCCTTGGGGCGATGGGAGGCGGCAGCAAAGGAGGTGGTGGCCGTGGCCAGGGCGTCGATCAACGGAACGGACCTGGAGGAGATCAGTATCGGTGGCCGTGGGTCAAACCTGACCAGCACCCAGACTCCAGGGATGGCGGACACCATCGGAGCCGTCGCAAGCACAAGAAGAGCAAGGAGGACAAGAAGAGGCCGAGGTCGTCGTCGTCTACATCATCATCGCCCTACGACTCGGACAAACAGTTGAAGCTGGCGGAGCGCATCATGTGGAAGAAGGACCCGTCGCACCGCGAGTACGTGAGGACCAAGGAGGCCGAGAAGAGGGACGAGGAGTTTGCGAGGCAGGAGCGCATCCTGGCGGAGGCTCTGGCACCAGGCCTGCAGGCGGTCATGGCGAGTGCTGTCACGAGCACGGCCCCCACGGCGGAGTTCCCGCCGCCGCCTCCGCTGACGGCGCCTGCCAGTGGGAGCTCGGGGGCCGCCCCCGCGGGCACAACCCCCCCCCCGTGAGCACCGCGCCTGAGGTGCTCACCCCGCTCCAGCGCCACCTCATCTGCGCGGAGCTGGACCGCAAGGTGAAGCTCACCCAGGGCACGCTGGAGGAGCTCACCAAGGAGATCGGGAGCAAGTGGTCGCAGAGGGCCGTGGTGCAGCGCCTGGGCGAAGGCATCAAGCGCATGGGCGGCCCCACGACCAAAGTAACAAGAGCTAAAGAAGAACGGGCACGCCTTCTGTTCCAGCTAGTGCAGAAGATGGCCTGAGGAGATATCGGCGTTCATCACGACGCTTCCGACAGTGATTCCGACGTGGGTTCCATGTTTGCCGACCCTTGCCCAGAGGTTTCCGTCCGAACCGCTGCACTTCGTAAAGAGGATCGGACTTCTCAGGGCATGGTCATCTTGCCTACTTCTGTGTTCTTGTTCCTCACTACCCTCACCCTTACCTGCGGAGTCGTTGTCGGTTACCAGCTCGTGCCACGGGATTTCATGACTTACAGCTACCTGAAGTACTTGGCGATCGAAGCCGTACGCAATCTTGCCATTGGATCAATGGGGACTATGGGAGCTACGGCCGCCTTGGCCTCTGCACCACCTGAAGTCTGGAGCTCACCAGCGCC
>CAUYUJ010012021.1:0-12500 GCA_963575745.1 Prorocentrum cordatum | reverse complement strand
GCATGGATCCATGGCGGGTCTTTGTTTGAACAGAGTTGTCGCATGGCATTTCTTTCAGTGCCATGGCCGGAAGTGTCAACTTCTCCTCCATTGTTTACGCAAATGAAGGCGATCCCTTTTCGAAAGTGGAAGATTGCTGGACACCTTGTTGAAATGTCTGATCATGTCCTCGCGCTTCTGAATGCACCTCAGAGCATGCAAGGCAGTTCCTGTTCAAAGCGGGGCAGTCGCCAAAATGGCAGGCCCAACTGCGCTTGAATTTCAAGGGGGCGCGTCTTGTAGTGAAGTGGAGGACTTGTAGGTAGGGGCGTGTGAGGAGGGGACTGGGGACGGTAGGGCGTATTGCGCAGCATCGCTTACGCATATTTGGTTTACTCCGGTCTTCGTCCTCATGCCTCCTCCCTCCTCCTGCCTCCCTATCGCTTTTCTCGGCACCCTTCGAACGGGTCTAGGACGAGGATTAAACTGTTACAGAGCGTTCCAGAACGCTCTCAGAGCGTTCCGGAACGCTCTGATAAGGCCGTGGCGCCCGAGACGTCCTCCAGAGCCGCCGTATCTCAGAGGTCCTCGACTTCTCCTGCCCCGACGTTGTCCTCGTCCTGGCTTCGTCCGAGCCCTCCCTCGTCCTCCCCTCGCCGCGCAGGTGTCCCCGCACAGATAGCGGCCACCGCGCGGCGCCGCTGCCGCAGGCGGGGAGGAGCGCGAGCAGCAGGAAAGAGAGAGGTCCAGCGGCGCGCCGAGGGGACGCGCCGAATTTCGGGCTCGAGGCCTTGGGGTTAAGTCGGGCCTGTCCCTCTACAGGAGGAGTATTCAAAAATAGACAAAAAATCGTCAGGGAACATTTTTCTGTTTTTGCCATTTTGGGGTATTTTAGGGCATTTTTTGATTATTTTCATGTATCGTCCAAAATCACCCTGTAGGGGGACAGGCCCGACCTGACCTTAGGGCGTTCGGGCGTGTTCGTCGAGTCTCGGCGGCTCTCCAGCCTCGGGATGCGCTCCAGCGGCTGCCGCTTCGCCGAGGGCGTTCCGGGGGTGCCCGGATCGTCCCGAGCGGCCACGGGAGGAGGAGGAGGAGGAGGAGGAGGAGGAGGAGGAGGAGGAGGAGGAGGAGGAGGAGGAGCCGAGTTACGACCCGAAAGCCATCGGGCGTCGAGGGGGCAGGCCTTCTCAGCAGCCCCGCGGTGTTTTCTGGGAAGCTCGCCGTGGCGCCGGAGAAGGTTCAGAGAGCGCCTCAGCAGGCCACAGGCCTTCCGAGCCTTCTGAGAGGGGCCAGAGCCTCGCGCTTCCCCTCTGGGTGCGCCGCCAAGAGGTGGTGGACGGTGGAGGGGGGAGGGGAAGGGAAGGGGAGGGGGAAGGGGGGGGGGGGAAGGGTAGGGGGGGGGAAGGGTAGGGGGAAGGGGAAAGGGAGGGAAGGGGATGGGGAAGGGGAGGGGGGAAAGGGGAAGGGAAGGGGAGGGGAAGGGGAGGGGAGCAAGGGGCGAGGGGAGCGAGGAGCGGCGTGGGGAACGAGGAGCGACGGGAACGAGGAGGAGGAGGAAGAGGAGGAAGAGGAGGAGGAAGAGGAGGAAGAGGAGGAAGAGGAGGAAGAGGAGGAAGAGGAGGAGGAGGAGGCGGAGAAGGAGGACGCCGACAAACACGACGACGACGACGACGACGACGTCGACGACGGCGACGGTGACGACGACGACGACGACGGCGGCGACGACGCCGACGACGCCGACGACGACGACGACGACGTCGGAACACTCTGAGAAGACCGCGGCGCCCGACACATTCTCCTGGACCGCCGGATCTGAGAGAGCCCTTCGACCTCGAATGCCATGAGTCAGTCAGTCAGTGGGATGGAACTGGGCGAGAAAGATGAGGGCGATCATTCAGGCGATCGCAAACATGGATTAAGGAGGCGTTGATTAGCGACGGGCCCCGCTTCCGTGGGAAATCGCAGATTTACGCCGCCGGGCGAGGCGGCACCGGCCGCACTTTGGGGGAGGGCACCTCCCCCGATCCATGGATTTGGCGACCGCGCGCCAAAATCATGGATCGCTAATCCATGTTTGCGCGCCCCCGAACCATGGAGCAGCAGGGTGAAGAAGAATGAGTGGGAAGAGGCGGATGAGGAGGATCATGGGGGGCTGGAGCAGCAGCAGCAGCAGCAGCAGCAGCAGCAACAGCAGCAGCAGCAGCAGCAGCAGCAGCAGCACGCACAGCAGTAGCAAGCAGGAGCAGACCGAGGAGGAGAACTGCGAGGAGGACGCTCAAGAGGGAATGGAAGAGTTGGACGAAAAGGGACAGCCAGGGCTGCAGAAGCAGTTGCAGCCGCAAGAGTAGCACCAGTAGGAATAGCAACACCTGATCAGTAGCAGTAGTGGTAGTGACGCTGTCTCACGCAGCCGGAGGGCCTCGGTGAGGTGGCACATGTTGCCCTCTGAGTGGGAGCTCTCTTTCGCCACCAGCTCTGAGCCAGAGCCGCCGCACACATTCGCGGAAGTCTGCCGCGCAGAATTTGATGCGATCCTTGCCTCCGCGCCTGATGTACTCGGAAGGCCTGCAACGCCGGATCCCCAGTTGCGCACGAAGGCGGTTACGTTTCGCAAGCGTCCGCCAGAGCTTGCGCCGGACGTGTTTGCCCCACCACTTCTTTCGTCGGACTTGTCTTGCCATGCTGCCCCTGGAGAGATCAGCGGACCTTCATCGGCGCCGGGAGATGCGATAGGAACAAAAACGTATGCTCTCAAGGTCAGGCAGAATGCGTGGGGGATGTGCGGGGAGGGAGGAGAGAGGAATGGGGGAGGGGGCAGGGGGTAGGAGGGGGAAGGGGGGAGTGAGGCGGCGGGGATGGGGAGGGAGAAAGGAGCTAGAGAAAAGGAAGGATTATGGGGTATATGGCCGGAGAAAGTATGATGAGCGCTCAGATTGGCTTGGGTGGGGGGGGCGATCGCGAGAGGGGAAAATCGTGCTCTCAAGGTCGGGCGCGAAGCATGGGCCCTCTCGCTCGCACGTCGTCTCAGGCGCACCCCTCTTGCAGGCGCCGGTAGGGTCTTCTTGCCAGCGCAAGGGGTGGAGGAGGGAGAGCAAGGAGGAAGGATAATAATAAGGAGGAGGAGGAGGAGGAGGAGGGAGAAAAGACGGGGAGGAGGAGGAGGAGGAGGAGGAGGAGGAGGAGGAGGGAGGAAAGATTTGGGAAGGAGGAGGAGGGAGGGGGAGGAGGGGATGAGAGAGGAGGAGGAGGAAGGGAGGAGGAGGAGGAGGAGAGCAGGAGAGAGGAGGAGGGAGGAGGAAGGATCCGAGGGGGAGGTGGGAGGAGCGAGCGAGGACGTGGGATGGAGGGAGGGAGGGAGGGAGGGAAAGCGTGGGGGAGGGGGCGAGGGACGAGGGAGGAGCGGGGGCGAGGCAACCGGGCGCAGGAGGGAGGCAGAGCGAGGGGAGGCCCCGCCGTCCCCTCCGCGAGGCGCCCCGCCGCCGCGGCGGCCAGCGGCCGCCGAGCGCCGCTCGACGCGGGGCGCGGCCTGGCAGCAGGGGCGGGTCCCGCGCAGGGCGCCTGCGGAGCAGCTCGGGCAAAAGGGCGCGCGGGCATCCCTCCTCTCCTCGGCGGCGAGCGCGCTCCGCTGCTCGCACAGCGCCTGCTCGCAAACGTGCGGAGGTCACATGTCTGCATCGAGGTGCTGTACCGAAGATCCCCCCGTGGCGGATGCGGCGAGACCGGGGAGAGGGGGCGGGCCTTCTCAGAAGGCGGCGAGCCCGGGGGGAATCGACTACACGTAAGAGTGACCCTTCGCAGGAGTGACCTTTGGTGTGGGCCTCACGGGGCCCCCCGATCGCTGAACGCGAAGCGGTAGTAGCGTCTTTCGCGCTTGAGTTTGGCCCTCCGGGGGCCCTAAAAAATCCGCGCACCAAAGGTCACTCTGACCCAGGGTCACTCCTGCGTGTAGCCGATGGGAAATGATAAGGGGCGGGCCTTCTCAGAAGGCTCGGAAGTCCCCCGGCCTTCCGAGAAGTTTCGTGAGTCTTCCCCGAAGGCACAGGAAACAGGAAACTTCACGGATGGCCGGAGGGCTTCTGAAACGCCCCGCCGCTTTCTGAGAAGGCCTCCTCCTTCTCATTTCCCCCCCTCGCTCGCCGCCGATCTCCTCGAGGAAGCGCAGCGCTCTCGGACGTTTTCGGCGGCCCCCGGAGGCCTTCCAGTCTTTGCATGCGCTTCCGCAGCTGCGCCTCGCCGCGAGAGCGTTCCGGGGGGGTGCCCGGGTCGCCCCGAGCGGCCACCGGACCGCCGAGCTCTGACCCGGAAGCCAGGGGGCAGCTTTAGGGGGGAGGAGGGGGGAGGAGGAGGAGGAGGAGGAGGAGGAGGAGGAGGAGGAGGAGGAGGAGGACGTAAGATGGAGGAGGAGGAGGAGGAGGAGGAGGAGGACGTAAGATGGAGGAGGAGGAGGAGGAGGAGGAGGAGGAGGAGAAGGAGGCATCACGCATCGACCCTCGATCGCCCATCCTTCGCCGACGGCCAAGGCAGCGAGGCGCGTGGGTCAGCGACGGGTCCCGCGTTTCCGTGCAGGAATCGGCGCCCTCCGTCGCCGAACTGGGCGGCACTGGGTCCGGTGCCCGCGCGCCAGAGCTGCGGGTCCCTAGTTAGTCCCTGGCAGGCTTGGCCCGCTGCCTCGGGTGCGCCGTTGCACTAGTAATTACTTGTCCTTGCTGCTCCTTCTCGTCCTCCTCCCATCCCGTTGTAGATGCTTGCTTCTTCACAGATGACAGGCAACTGCCCGTCCCTCGTCTCGTCTTGTTTCTTCATCCCTCGTCTCGTCTCGTCTGATAGACGACAGGTTTCTGCTTCATCCCTCGTGTCGTCTTGTTTCTTCATCGATGACAGGTAACTGCCCACCGTCGCATCACCAGTCGTGGCCGTAGGGCGAGCCGGGCGTTTCGCTTGAGACTTCCTTTTCAACCTATCGCCCGAGGCTTGACACTACCAGCAGCTGAGAAGACGGAGGGTGGATCCTTTTCAACAGGGGCCGTCGCCTCAGCTCCGCGCGCATTCGCCGTAACAGCCTGCCACAGTTCCAGGTATGGATGGCGGTTGGCTTTCAAAATGGGACCCTGGTCAGGAGAGGGCGGCGGTGGTGGGGAAAAGGCACGCGCCGTCCACGAAGCGCTTGTCGCCCTCATCGAAACTCAATGGGTCAATCCGGTGCAGCTGCCCGGTAACACAGACAGGTTCTTCTGCCCAATCAACCTCCTCCTCCTCCTCCTCCTCCTCCTCCTCGTCGTCCTCCTCCTCCGCCTCCTCCTCCTCCTCCTCCTCCTCCTCCTCCCCCTCCTCCTCCTCCTCCTCCTCCTCCTTCTCAGCGTGCAGCGAGGCTTCGAGGAAGATCCAGTAGGACTCCTGAGAGGCAGTCAAGCTGGTTACCCAGACACGAAAGAAACAGTCCGCAAATGAGTTCTGCCAAGGCTATTCACTCACCCAGAAACGAGCTACCATGATTCTGGAGTTTCCCGAACTGGCGTTGACACACAAGGCAAGAGACGATCAAGCGCGTCACGCACCCTTGTTCTCGTGCTGCTGCTCGGATCGGCTCCGTCACTCCGAGGGCTGCCCAGCCACGGGCGTCTGGGCAGGGTTCTCGGCACGATCGGCTTGGGCCCTTCTCGTCCGCGTTCGCGTCTCGATCCCGCGATCACTCTCATGGATCGTCGGTTTCGGTGCATGATCTGCCTGCGATCGAAGAAGAAAAAACGCCAAGAACGTAAACTTTTTGGCGCTTCGCGCGGATTTCTTGGATCTGCGCTGGGGCCCCTTGGCGGCGCCGCCGGCGCCGCCCCTGGCGCGCGGAGCGCGCCAGGGGGGGGCGTCCAGCCCAGATCCAAGACATCCGCGCGGAGCGCCAAAAGTTTATGTTACCTAACAGCGAAGACTGATAGGTTTCTAGTGGTCTCAAAAGAGCTCACAGATCACTCCACAGGGGGGTCCGGGCAGGTGTTGGGGAGTTGCCGGGCGGCAGGGTGCCGGGTTCGTTTTTCACCAACAGTCACACACTCGGTTGTTTCTCACCAACAGTCACACACTTCGTGCTCTTCGACTTCCCAGAACTCCATTCCCAGGCACATTCTGAATACCCGGATGCAACAGTCACACACTTCGTGCTCTTCGAGATCCCAGAACGCCATTCCCGGGCCACATTTAGAATAACCGGATGCAACAGTCACACACTTCGTGCTCTTCGACATCCCAGAACGCCACTCCCGGGCACATTCTGGAGGGCCGGATGCAACAGTCACACACTTCGTGCTCTTCGAGTTCCCAGAATTCCATTCCCGGGCCACATTTTGGATGCCCGGAGCCAACTGTAGGCCACTTCGTGGTCTTCGAGTTCCCAGAACTCCATTCCGGGCCACATTTTGAATGCCCGGAGCCAACTGTAGGCCACTTCGTGCTCTTCGAGTTCCCAGAACTTCCCATCGGGCACTCTGTTTGAGGGGCAAGAAGCACGACGAGGAGGAGGCGAGCAAGACAGGAGACGAGGACGAGAGGAGCAGACGAGGAGCAGGAGGTAGAAGGAGAGAAGGACGAGCAGGAGGAGGAGGAGGACGAGCAGGAGGGGAGACGACACAGAGGAGGAGACACCAGGAATGAGGAGGAGGAGGCGAGAGGGGAGGGGGAGGAGTCCAGCAGGAGGAGGAGGAGGAGAGGAGGAGGAGGAGGAGGAGGAGGGACGAGGACGAGAGGAGGAGGAGGAGGGGGGGGAGAGTACAGGAGGAGGAGACGAGACCACAGGAGGAGGAGGAGGAGGAGGAGAAGGAGGAGGAGGAGGAGGAGGAGGAGGAGGAGGAGAGAACACCAGGAGGAGGAGGACGAGCAAGACGAGGAGGACGAGAACGAGGACGACCAGGAAGAGGAGGAGGAGGAGGAGGAGGGGAGGGGGAGGACTACCAGGAGGAGGAGGAGGAGGAAGAGGAGGAGGAGGACGAGGAGGAGGAGGAGGAGGAGGACGAGGAGGAGGAGGGGGGGGGAGAGCACCAGGAGGAGGAGAACGAGGACCACCAGGCGGAGGAGGAGGAGGAGGAGGAGGAGGAGGAGGAGGAGGAGGAGAGAGCACCAGGAGGAGGAGGACGAGCAAGACGAGGAGGACGAGAACGAGGACGAGCAGGAGGAAGAGGAGGAGGAGGAGGAGGAGGAGCAGGAGAAAGAGGAGGAGGAGGAGGAGGAGAGCAGCTGAGGCTGAGCTGTGACTGCGACTGCCGTTGCCACTGCGACTGTCATCGCGAATGCGACTACGACTGCGAGAACAGCAGAATTCTACAACTGGATTCTCATCCGAATCTTAAGGGGAATGCTTCCAGATATGCTCCTACACATCGATGTTAGGTTGCTTTGCAGGGATAATCTACGTGTTTTTTTACCTAACAGCGAAGACTGATAGGTTTCTAGTGGGATCAAAAGAGAGCAGCAGATCACTCCACAGAGGGGTCCGGGCAGGTGTTGGGAGTTGCCGGGCGGCAGGTGCCGGGCTCGTTTTTCACCAACAGTCACACACTTCGTGCTCTTCGACTTCCCAGAACTCCATTCCCAGGCCACATTCTCAATACCCGGATGCAACAGTCACACACTTCGTGCTCTTCGAGATCCCAGAACGCCATTCCCGGGCCACATTCGGAATAGCCGGACGCAACAGTCACACAATTCCTCGTACTTGACACCCCAGAACTCCATTCCCGGGCCACATTCTGAATGCCCGGAGCCAACTGTAGGCCACTTCGTGCTCTTCGAGTTCCCAGAACACCATTCCCGGGCCACATTTTGAATGCCCGGAGCCAACTGTAGGCCACTTCGTGCTCTTCGAGTTCCCAGAACTCCATTCCCGGGCCACATTTTGAATGCCCGGAGCCAACTGTAGGGCACTTCGTGCTCTTCGAGTTCCCAGAACTCCATTCCCGGGCCACATTTTGAATGCGAGGCAGGCTGATGCTGAGGCTGAGGCAGGCTGAGGATGAGGCAGGCTGAGGCTGAGGCCGAGGCTGAAGGCAGACTGAGGCTGAGGCTGAAGCAGGCTGAGGCTGAGGCTGAGGCTGAGGCTGAGGCTGAGGCAGGCTGAGGCTGAGGCTGATGCAGGCTGAGGCTGAGGCACGCTGAGGATGAGGCAGGCTGAGGCTGAGGCAGCCTGAGGCTGACACCGAGGCTGAAGGCAGACTGAGGCTGAGGCTGAAGCAGGCTGAGACTGAGGCTGAGGCAGGCTGAGGCTGAGGCAGGCTGAGGCTGAGGCTGAGGCAGGCTGAGGCTGAGGCTGTGTCTGTGACTGCCGTTGCCACTGCGACTGTCATCGCGAATGCGACTACGACTGCGAGAACAGCACAATTCTACAACTGGATTCTCATCTGAATATTAAGGGGAATGCTTCCAGATATGCTCCTACACATCGCTGTTAGGTTGCTTTGCCGGGATAATTACCTAACAGCGAAGACTGATAGGTTTCTAGTAGGGTAAAAAGAGCTCACAGATCACTCCACAGGGGGGTCCGGGCAGGTGTTGGGAGTTGCCGGGCGGCAGGGGGCCCCGCTCGTTTTTCACCAACAGTCACACACTTCGTGCTCTTCGAGTTCCCAGAACTCCATTCCCAGGCCACATTCTGGAGGGCCGGATGCAACAGTCACACATTTCGTGCTTTTCGAGATCCCAGAACGCCATTCCCGGGCCACATTCTGGAGGGCCGGACGCAACAGTCACACACTTCGTGCTCTTCGAGTTCCCAGAACTCCATTCCCGGGCCACATTCTGGAGGGCCGGATGCAACAGTCACACACTTCGTGCTCTTCGAGTTCCCAGAATTCCATTCCCGGGCCACATTTTGGTTGCCCGGGGCCAACTGTAGGCCACTTCCTGGTCTTCGAGTTCCCAGAACTCCATTCCCGGGCCACATTTTGAATAGCCGGACGCAACAGTCATACAATTCTTCGTACTTGACACCCCAGAACCTTATTCCTGGGCCACATTCTGATTAACGGGATGCAGCAGAAATGCATTTCGAGCTCTTTGGCATCCCAGAACCCCATTTCCAGGCCACATTCGGAATAACAGGATGCAAAAGTCAAACACTTCGTGTCCGATACCTCCCAGAACGCCATTCCCAGGCTACATTTGGAACAATTGCACACAAGAGGTATACACGCCGGGTTATCTGGCTGTCTGGAACGGCAATCCCGGGATACATTCAGAGTAATCCCGCGCGACAGTTACACACTTTGTGCTCTGTGACCTCTCAGAGCTTCATATCTGGGCGACACTCCTGGGCAACACTCGTTCTCACACTATCATGCAACTCTCATACACAGTGTCCTTGTCGTCTTGTCACATCTCAACTTTCAATTCCCTGACACAACCGTCACACACACACACTGATTTCTCTGAGTTTTCACTAGGTTAGTCTCGGGTCACATTTAATATTCCTTCCGCGACAGCCGTGTTTGGTTAAGGAGTTGCTAGTGACACTGCAGTCCATTTCACTCAACGTGCCTCGTCACTAGAGTTTCGATTGCAATGGCGTTCCCCTGGCCGTACCGCTATATGGAACGTTCATCCGCAGCCTCTGCTCCGCGAGGCTCGTCCGAAGTGTCGCCGCCTCGCGGTGCTTCTCAGCCTGCGGAGGAAGGTCGACAGACGCCTGGTCCTGGCGCTCTGCAGCCTGCGTCTTTCACGGTCGCCTCGTTCAATTTCGGGCTCGAGCAGGGCATGATGACTGGTAAGCAGGCGGCCACTCACTGCGCTAACTTCGGAAGGGTGTGCGCCACGATAGTGGAGATCGCTGATGCTGATATTGTCTGTGCATGCGAGGTCGGTGCGTTCCGTGAAGGCTTTCGCCGAGCAGCGATCAACGTGACAGAGATCCTCAGTAAGCCTTTCGGTGATGGCATTGGCTTCTCGGAGGTCGACAACTACTTGACTCTCAGGGGCTTCCGCGGTGCTTCTCAGCCTGCGGAAGTGACTCTGTGCGAAGACAGCCAAGTTTACAGGCCTCCTAGCGGGCGAGAGATTGATGCTGTCATTTCACATTTTGAGGTGAACAAACCAGGCCATGACAAGTTCTACGTGGTGATCGCCAACATGCACATCGTCTGCGGCAAGAAACCGCCGACCATTCAGACTCGAAAGCGGACAGTTCGCCATCTCCGCTTGCACCTGGACGGCATCGCTCAGATTCTCAATGCTTTGGAGCCGCACGTGCCAGTCGTTCTGCTTGTAGTCGGCGACGACAACCTGACTTTCCAGGAGGCGCGGGAGGCTTACCAGCGCCAGCAGAACGACGAGAAGCTCTGGGAGGTCCTTGCCACTCCGGCCGACCTCAAAGGCGACCGCGTCGCGGTCTGCGGAGCAGTCGCCCGTTTCCGCTCGATTGCCGTTGGCGCGTCTTTTACGGATCGTGGCATGCGCAACGACGCACACGATGCCGTGGCGGTTGTGCTCACTCTCCCTGGTGCTTCTCAGCCTGGGGAGAGCAAGAGGCGGAAGATTGTCGTCGAAAACGTCTCCGACGCCGACGCCAGCGCACAGGCGGACGCCGAGTCTTCTGCGCACTGGGATCGGTCGCCGAGACCTACTCCTCCGCTTTCACCGACTTCACCGGCTGATCCCGACTACGTCGAGGATGTCGTTCAAACTCGCGCGAACGACTTGCACAGGGAGCTGAGGCAGTTTTGGGACGAAAGGTACGACGATGCGTACGATCCGAAAGTCCTCTTTCATCTCAGTCTCTTGCTTTTCAAAAAGAGGAAGTCCACGGAGCTAGCGGACACTGATCCAGCTGGTGCTCCTCAGCCTGGCTCGGCATATGACGCGGCCTTTGCGTCTCAGGAGGAGACTGGCCGAGCCGTTATCTCTGTCCTTCAGCTTCGACATGACTTTCTGCGGAGCAAGAACATCGACGACATGCGCTACGTTCTCACGGAGCCTGAGCGCCAGGAATTGGTCGGAGTAGCTCGCGACCAGTACGAGCAGTCGCGGCAGCAGCGTGCGCTTCAGGAACGGGATGTCGAAAAGGGAAAAGCGAGAGGCAAGTCTGCGCCACAAGGGGGCCATGCGGTTCCGCAGGGTCCCAACAAAGGGCCAGGCGGTAAGATTACCTAACATCGAAGACTGATAGGTTTCTAATAGGCTAAAAAGAGAGCAGCACACTACTTCAACATTACTTCAACATTACTCCACAGGGGGGTCTGGGCAGCCGTTGGGGGCAGTTGGGTGGCAGTTGGGGGGCCGTTGGGGTTTGCCGGGGGGGATCGTTTTTCGCATACAGTCACACACTTCGTGCTTTTCGATTTCCCAGAACTCCATTCCCGGGCCACATTTTGGATGCCCGGAGCCAACTGTAGGCCACTTCGTGCTCTTCGATTTCACAGAACTCCATTCCCGGGCCACATTTTGGATGCCCGGAGCCAACTGTAGGCCACTTCGTGCTCTTCAAGTTCCCAGAACTCCATTCCTGGGCATGATTTTGAATGCCCGGAGCCAACTGTAGGCCACTTCGTGGTCTTCGAGTTCCCAGAACTCCATTCCTGGGCATGAATTTGAATGCCCGGAGCCAACTGTAGGCCACTTCGTGTTCTTCGAGTTCCCAGAACTACATTCCCGGGCCACATTTGGTGCCCCCGCTTCTCTTCCCTCCTCCCCATCCTCCCCTCCTCCTCCTACTTCCTCCCTCCTCCTCATCCCCCTATCCCCTCCTCCTCCTCCTCCCTCCTCATGCTCCTCCTCCCTCCCTTTCTCCTCCTTCCTCTCATCATCATCATCATCATCATTATCATCATCATCATCACACCCCCATCATCACCGTAATTCATCATCATCATCATCATCATCATCAGCATCATTCTCATCATCATCATCACAACCACCACCATCACCTCAACCACCATCACCACCACCACCATCATCACCATCAGCAACAGCATCATCATAATCATCATCATCATCATCAAAATCATCATCATCGCCATCATCATCATCAGCATCAGCATCAGCATCGTCATCGTCATCGTCATCGTCATTGTCTTGACAGCCGTCTTTGGTTCAGGACGTGCTTCCCACATTGCAATCTTTCCGACGGAACCGGCCGTTCATCCGCGGACTACATTGCAATGGCCCTCCCTTGGCCCTATCCTTACCGGCCTGCAGCCTCGGCTTCTCGCGGTGCTTCTCAGCCTGCGGAGGAAGACCGACACACGCCTGCGGCCGCGCCTGCTCGCTGTGATCCTCAACCTGCGTCTTTTACGGTCGCCTCTTTTAACTTCGGGTTCGAGCCGAGCATGATGACGGGGAAGAACTCCAAGACTCACTGCTCCAACTTCGGGCGGATTTGCGCTAAGATAGTCGAGGAAGTCGATGCTGACCTTTTCCTCGGGTGCGAGGTCGGTGCGCTTCGTCGAGGCCTGAATCGAGCATCCATCAACGTGAAAGACATCCTGACCAAGCCGTTCGGCGACAGCATCGGCTTCTGCGAGGTCGCAAACTACTTGAGCCTATGG
>CAUYUJ010012020.1:0-19730 GCA_963575745.1 Prorocentrum cordatum | reverse complement strand
TTGCCGCTCTCGCGCGCCACCCGCCCGCCGTTCAGCGAGCTGGATGGGCGGGCCCTCCGCCGCCTGATGTTGTGCCAGGCGCGAAGACCCCACTGTGGGGGTGTCGCTGCGGCTGCTGAGACAACTGGGCGCGTCGGATCAAGTGCCGCGGGTGCGGGTCCAGCGCCCCGCCTCGGATTGTGGCGCAGACCGGAGCGGCAGCTGCGGACCGCAGTGGCCAAGGACGGCACGCGCAGGGCAAGGGGCGCAGGGCAGCCCCTTCAGCCACGATGAGGTCATCAAGCAACTGCAGGAGCAGCGGGCGCCGCAGCTCGAGGGCAAGAAGCCCCCCCCCGCCTGTGGGTCGCCGCCTTGGGAGAAGCAAAGCACATCGGCAGGCGGCGGCGAGGGGGGCGGCTCTCCGCCTTCGTACAAGCAGGTGTTTGCGTTAATGTGGGAGGCGGG
Source organism: Prorocentrum cordatum (assembly GCA_963575745.1). Lineage (NCBI taxonomy): Eukaryota > Dinophyceae > Prorocentrales > Prorocentraceae > Prorocentrum > Prorocentrum cordatum. The sequence goes on along the minus strand of CAUYUJ010012020.1, from coordinate 19,286 downwards.
CGTCGAGACGGGTGCGATCGCTGCGGTCGAGGCAGCGGAGAAGAAACCCACAGAGACACGCCCGCCTACTACTCACTCCGCCCGGCGGAAACGCGAGGAATCCCGCAAGAATGCCATAAAATTTGAGGGGCGTTCGCACCTCCGCCAGATGGAGACCCTCGACAGGAAATTCGCCGAGATCCAGAGGTTGACGGACAGCCTGCGGCACGGCCTCACCACGGCCGAAGAGATACCGTGCAAGGCGCAGTCTTCGGAGCTCTCCGACCCGATTAAGCTTGTTTGTCCAGGGCCGCCACCTGGCGTCGCGGAATGCCAGGGGAGCAAGGGCGCGCTCGCTGCTCTCCAGCGTCTCGCCGCAGCGGCAGCAACCAAGAAGGAGGACGTGGAGGATGGGCCTGGCGACCCGATGGGAGGCGCAGGAGCCGCAGAGCACGGTTCTGCTCAGGCCACTGTTGATTTTTTAACGATAAGGAGCTGCACTCTGGCATCAAACGCCCCGTCGAGGCAGGGGCGAGCAGACGGTCTTGGCGCAACTCGTCGCAGAGCATGCCAAGGGGAAGGCCCGAACTCAACGGGATCATCTTCCGAGTCGACGGAGATTGGGCAGCCGCGCCTCGGGCGAGCAAGCCAGTAAGGAGGGCTCCAGCACATCGGGGCGATGTCAGGGTCGTCGGCTCCAGCGACGCGGTCGAGCGGCCATGCGCTCGCCGCCCCGGGGGTGGCTGAGATCCCCGCGCCGACGTATTCCACGCGCAGGACTGGTTCTGCGCCTGCCCCGCGCGCGGCGCCCCGCGCGGGGAACTTGGCCCCTTGGGGCCCAGACAGACCCGGAGCAGCCGGGTCGTTCGGCGCCGCCAGGAACTGCGCCGCCCTCGCCCCCGCTGGCGCCCGATGTAGGCTCGTGCATTGCTGGTGAGGATCACCGTCGCTCGACGGCTTGCGACTTGTGTTTCTTGGGGGTCAATGTCAACGGCTGGAGCGCGGCTCGCCGGGTCGCTCACTGGGCCAGGGGCTCCTTGGGGGCTCGGTGGCCGCGGGGGCGCTTTCCAGCTCATTGCCCGCCCTGAGACCAGGCCAAAGACCCGCGACAAGTTGGCCGGCGCTCAGCAGCGGGGCCACGGGCGCCAAGTCACACTCGGGAAAGCTGAAAGTAGGGGGCAAGTGGCCTTGCAGAGCCCAGGGGGCGCAGAAGTGGCCACTTCGAGCGATCTAGGAGGTTTTGGATTCAGGCCCCCGGTCTCGGGAAGTGCGAAGGGAGGGGGTCGCGGGCGGGGCCCTGGACGTCTTGTTTCTCAGAGGGCCCGGGCTCTATGGCGCGAGTCTGGTTAACGGCGTTGGCGGGTCGGGTGAAGCCCTCGAGCTCGTCGAGGTGCCAGGTGCAGTCTCGTCGCGCAGCAGTAGGCCGCGGGTGGCGCAGGGCTATTGGATGGTCGCCCCCGGCGCGCTCGCCTCTGGTTGGCTCGGGCAAGTTCGCGGCGCAGTTTCGGCGCCCTCGGCCGCGCCCCGCGCCCACTGCGACCCGGCGGGGGAGAAGGGCGCTCAACGTGGAATCGAGCGCGCCGCGGGGGGAGGCGGGGCGACTGATTCCTTCGCGCCGCCGCAGTGCCAGAGCTCCTGCGCGCCTGGGCGCGCAAGTGCTGTCGGACAGCCCGCTCTCCCCGCGCAGCTGCGCCTCGCTGGCCTCTCGGGCGCGACTTGGGTTCAGCGGCGAGTCAGATGCAAACCGTTCGAAGAGGCTGCCGCGGGCCCCATGCAGGGGCCCCCCCAGGTCGACTGGCCCGTGCAGTCTGGAGTGTTCGGTAATGAAATGGCTTTCGGAGGCCGAGAAGCGCTCGGCTACTGCCGCCCGCGGGATCGCGGCCCCGCCGGGCGCTGCCGGCACCTGGCTGGGCCAGGGGGCCAAGACGACCACGTTGGCCCCCCCTGGACAGCGCCCTTCGGGCAATTTTGTCGGAACAGACAACGGCGCGGATTGCGTTCAACTCTCGGCTCTGGCGAAGAAGGCTCGATCCACGATTTCAGGCCAGCCCGGGCGCCGGGGTCGGAAGCCCCCCCTGCTGCGCGGGCGCGCGTTCGAGGGGCCCGAGATCGGGCGCTCGCGCCTGCGATCGATGCGACATCGGCGGCGACGGGCGGCGGCTTTCCACGGGGCCATAAAGTCACGGAGGCCTCGGATGTCGAGCGCGTCCGCCGCCAGAGTCGCGACGCAGAGCAGCAGGTTCAGCATTGGAAGGGGGGGCGCCCCAGGGCCCCTCCGAGCTGCCGCATTTTCTGGGCGGGGACCGAGAAGCGGATCGCCGGCGCGTGGGGGGGCGCCGCCGGCGATGCATTTGGTCTGGTCTTTAACGCGCTTTGGCTGCAACTCAGGCCTTTTCAGCAAGGGCTTCATCGCGAGCAGCGCTGCCGGCGGCGCGCTTTGGCGCGGGCGCGCGAGCGCCTCGCGAAGGGCGCGGCGGGGAGATGCCGCGTCGGCGCGCGCCCGGAGAGCGCGGCGCGACGGGTTCGAGAGTTGGGCACGGCCCAGGCTTGGAGGGTTGCGCGGGGGGCGCATCCTGGTCCCAGTAGCTTGCTCGACGTTCTGCCCGAGGGCGGCGGAGTGCGTTGTCGCTGGCGGCCCGAGACGGGCCCCGTGTCGGGCTTCCTTTTCCTTGACGGGTCGGCCAAGCGCGCGGGCCTCGAGCGGGCGGGGCGGGCGAGCAGCGGGGGGGGGGGCCAGCGCGCTGCGCGCGGACCAGCGCCGCTGAGCGCTGCGCCCGTCCAGACCAGCGCGCAAGGACGGAGGAGACCATGCTGCGCGCGTGGTTCAGCGAGTAGGCCCCCCCCCCGCTCCACCTGCGCACATATGGCCAATCGACGAGTGACGCCGTGGCCAAGGGCCCTAATTTCTCCGCGGGCCCCGGGAGCCCTCGGGAGCGCCTTCGGGCCCCCTTTTTCTAGAGTTCTTTCCAGCCTGGGGACTTCGAGGTCTTCGAGACCTTAGCCCGCGCGACTTCGACCCGCTGGCCGATCGACCCGCCCGGGGGGGAAGGCCGACGATGTCGCCGACGAGTTTGCCAAAGCAGAAGTTGACAAGCGCGGCGCCACCTCTGACCGCGCCAATCTTTTCCGAGGCTTGTGTAGTCTCGCGATGGAGGCTGGCGCGTGGGCGGCTTCGCTCGAGGTGCAGCTGGCCTGTTGTCGAGCAGGTAGATATTGTTGGGTTGGCGGCGCAGTGCTCGCGGGCAGAAGAGGCCCACCTTGCCGGAGGGTTGCGTGCCTGGGGCGGAGGAGCAGGCCTTGCGCGGTGACGCAAGGCCGCCCGACAGGACTGCGGGCGGGGGGGGGGGGGGCGACCTCGGCGGGGGCTGGGATGCGCGCGCTCGGAATGTGCATCGAGTTGATGCACATGCGTTCTTTGCGGCTCAGGTCTGGGAATCCCGAGGAGACCCCGTCGGCAAGCTGTGCTTGTGTTGCGAGTGCGGCGATGCCTTGAGCGGAGGTGCTGCCAGCAAGCCCCTGAAGGAACCTTGCAGAGGCTTCGGAGGGGGTCCGACGCGGGCCCCGACGCCCTTTGAAAGGAGTAGGGTTCGTCCGCGTCCGACATCGTCTGATCATGGATCCTTGGATTTAAGCCCGTTCCCAACAACCTCTTCTTCGCCATCCTTCCTCACCCCCTCTTCTCCCGTGTCCTCCCCTCTTCCCGCGCCCCCCCCTCCTCCTCCTCGTCCCTCGTCCCAAACACCCCTGCAACTCACTTGTTTTTTTTTATTTTTTTTCTTTTTTTTTTTTTTTTTTGTTTTTCTTCTGTTTCTTTTTAATATTTTAATTTTTTCCCCACATTCCCCCCCCCTCCTCCCTTGTCCTCGACCGCGTCCCGGCCCCCTCTTCACGACCCCCCATCCATCCCTCCGTTTCCTCCACCCGCCCCCCCTCCTCCTCACATTTCCTCCCTTCCCAACACACCCCCCCCTCCCCCCCCCCATCCTCCCCCTTTTCCCCTCTTTCCCCCCCCCCTCCTCCGCCCAACGGCCTCCGAGAACTCTCCCGCGCCGTGCCGCGCGCCCAGGCCCCCTCCGGCGCGCAACGCCCGCGCGTGCGCGGCCGCGATTGTCGGGCCGCCGAGCGGCGGGCCGCCGCAAACGTTCGTCGTCGTCGCAGGAGGAGGAGGAGGAGGAGGAGGAGGAGGAGGAGGAGGAGGAGGAGGAGGAGGAGGAGGAGGATTGGGGGGGGAGGGGGGGATTGGGAAAAGGGGGGGGGAGGAGGAGGAGGAGGAGGAGGAGGAGGGGAGGAGGTGGAAGGAGGAGGAGGAGGCGGAGGAGGAGGAGGAGGGGGAGTGAGGAGGAGGAGGAACGAGGACGAGGACGAGGACGAGGACGAGGACGAGACGAGGACGAGGTCGATGGGACGAGGACGAGGACGAGGACGAGGACGAGGACGAGGACGAGGACGAGGACGAGGACGAGGACGAGGACGAGGACGAGGACGAGGACGAGGACGAGGACGAGGTCGAGGTCGAGGTCGAGGTCGAGCACGGGCACGAGGACGAGGACGAGGACGAGGACGAGGACGAGGACGAGGACGAGGACGATAACGAGGAGGTGCACGAGGACGAGGACGAGGAGGACAAGTGTAGTCACAAGACGCATCAACGATGTTGCAATGCACCCTCCTTCCAGATTCCTCCATCATAGGTCCCTACAAGGATATATGTTCATTACGGGACGGAGCTTTTTTTGTTGGGATTTCGACACCCGGATCAACGTGACTGTTGCGTCTTGACAATCCTAACTCGTACCAGAATGCAGCTCCTGGCGTTCCAAGCGTACGAATAGATGAAGTTGCTGCAAACTGTTAAGACACATTCGCGCGGCGCTTAGGCAAGAGCCACGTTTTGAATCAGAGAACTGGTGTTACGTTTCAAAGCGAATGTACGTGGCGCCAAGGCGAGAGCCACGTTTTGAAAACAACCCACTCTCCATCTTTGGCACGGTCGCAATGTTTTACGACGTTGGCTCTCGAAGTGAAGTATTTAATTGCCTTCTCCCCATCCCGCCACCGTGCCTGGGTTGTGGGTATGAAGCCTATTAGATGTTTGTTGGGGTCTCGTGGGGGGCTTCTCAGGGCCCTCTTGAAGTTAATTTGGGCGCCTCTTGGGACCGTTTGGGTGCCTCTTTGGAGCTTTTTGGGGCCTCTTGGGGGCTTCTTGGGGCCTCTTGGGGGCCTCTTGGGGCTTCCTGGGCGCCTCTTGGGGCCTCCTGGGGACCTCTTGGGGCGGAAGGGCCGGATTTTCGTTTCGTGTTCCTTCTTTCGGGCCCCTTTCGGGGCTGTCTTGGGGCCCTCTTCGGTCGTTTTGGGCGCCTCTTGGACTCCACCCGCCCGCCGGGCCAGCAGCTCGACGGCCTCTGCCAGATCAGCGCCTGGGCGGAGGTACAGCGTCTTCGAGCACCCTTCAGCGATGTCGCCCCGCCAAGCATTTTGGCCCGTGAGCCGCCTCGCGCGGCGTGCGTCGCAGCCACCGTGCTTTTAGCCTTGATCCTGACAGTGTACTTGCTCCCTCCCTTCCTCCCTCCACCGCCTCACTGCCCCCTCCCTGTCGTCATGTGGTGCCAGGACCCCTTGCAGACGACAAAACCAGGACCTCCCCCTCCTCCCAGCTCCCCATCCTCCCCCTCTTCATTCTCCTGCTCCGGGATTCCTTATAAGTCACTCCCCCTGTCGCACCCCGACACGTATCGGTAGGGGGGGCTGGGCGTTTCGCTGGAGACGTCTTCACCATGTATGATCCTGAGCCTCGAAATTTGCAAGAGTTTCACGGATGGTGGGCAGGTAGTTTTCAACATGTGGCTCTCGACTGAGCGCCGCGCACATTCGGTTCAAAAGTTTGCAACCGTTTCGAGGATGGAGGGCGGTTCTTTGTGAAATGTGGCTCTTGCCTCAGCGCCGCGCGCATTCGTCTTAACAGAGTGCAGCAGCTTCAAAGATGAAGGCGGGGTCTTTTTTCAAAATATGGCTCTCGCCGTGGCGCTGCGCGGATTTGTTTCAGAAGTTTGTAGCAGCTTCAAGGGCTCGCATAGCTCAAGTCCCAGGAATTGCGGTCTGCCACATTTGGGGTTGTCGTTGTTTCGCATTTTTGAAGTCCCAGGAATGGTGTCCTGGCACGATGTCGTTGCTTCGCGGCGCTGCAGCCCCAGGAATTGTGTTTTGGCATGAGAGAGGACATCGTTGGTGCGTCTGGGGTTTACACTGGTCCCTCCTCCTCCTCCTCCTCCTCCTCCTCCTCCTCTTCCCTTCCTCCCCCGCTCTCCCCCCCCTCCCGCCCTCTCCTCCCCTCCCCCCTCCACAATTACTCAATATGAATAGACTCTCCCTCTTCCCCTGATGGCGTCCGGGTGATAGCCGCGCACCCTCCGCGTACTGTTTTTTACACACAGGATGCCCGAAAAATCCCGGGAAACGACTCTCGCTGAGGCGCCGGTGTCATTTTTTCTCAAAATGCTGCTCTCGCGCCGGCGTCATTTTTTCCCAAAGTGCTGCTCTCGTTGAGGCGCCGGCCTCATTTCTGCTCCCGAATCCTTCCCCTGATGGCGTCGGGGTGATAGCCGCGCACCTTCCGCGTATTGTTTTTTAACACACAGGATGCCCGAAAAATCCCGGGAAACGACTCTCGCTGAGGCGCCGGCGTCATTTTTTCTCAAAATGCTGCTCTCGTTGAGGCGCCGGCTTCATTTCTGCTCCCGAATCGTTCCGAATCGTGCTCCCGCTGCAACGTGGGCCTCATTTTTGGATCGGTGTTTGGCCTCCGTCGTTCAGGATGGCGTTCTCGCCCCAGCGCGTGCCTTCTTCTCGCGCGCCCATCCGCCCGCCACCACCGCGCCGCACCGCCACCACCACCACCACCACCACCACCACCACCAACACCACCACCACCACCACCACAACCACCACCACCACCAGCACCAATACCAACACCACCACCACCAGCACCACCACCAGCACCACCACCACCACCACCAGCACCACCACCACCACCATCACCACCACCACCACCACCACCACCACCACCACCACCAACACCACCACCACCACCACCACCACTACCCACCACCACCACCACCACCACCACCACCAACCACCACCACCACCACCACCACCACCACCACCACCACCACGACAACCACGCACACACGCACGCACGCACGCACGTGCACCACCACCCACTACGCACGCGCGCGCGGAGCCACAGGTCCGCTACGACACGCGTCCGCGGATAGAGAAAATCAGCGCCATGGTAAGGGATGGGAGGGAGGGGTAGGACGTCAGATATGACGCGAGCGCACCTAGCTTGCCCACCCCCCCTCCCTCCCTCCCCCCCCGCGCCCCGCCCCGACGGCGGCTCCGACGCTCGGCCTCGGCGAGGCCGCCCGCGCCCCCCGGGCGGGCCGCACGGCGCGCACGGCGCACGGCCGCCGCCCCGGGCGGCGCGCCGCCGCTGCCGGCGCATGGCGCCCATCGAGGTGCTGGCCGTTGGCCCGGGCGGGCCCGCCGGTGGCGCCGCGCTGGAGCTGGAGCCGAGCGGCCTGGGTCGGCGCCTCGGTGCGCCTCGGGCGCCTCGGGTCCCGCTTGTTCTGCCGGTGGCGGGCCTCCTCCGAGGGGCGAATAGGGGGAGGAGGGGGGAGGGGGGAGGGGGGAGGAGGAGGAGGAGGAGGAGGATGAGGAGGAGGAGGAGGAGGAGGAGGAGGAGGGAAGGAGGAGGAGGAGGAGGAGGAGACCAGCACGTGAGCAGGTGAGCGGATGAGGATCGATGAGCGCGACGGAGGAGGAGAGAGGAGGAGGAGGGAGGAGGAGGAGGAGGAGGAGGAGGAGGGTTTTCAAACTCCACAGCGTTCACACTTAGGTCGGTCTAACGCAAAAGGAGGACGAGGCGGAGGGGGAGGAGGGGGAGGAGGAGGAGGAGGAGGAGGAGGAGGAGGAGGAGGAGGAGGAGGAGGAGCGAAGAGCGAAGAGCGAGGAGGAGGAGGAGGAGCCTTTCTTTACTCCTCGTCCTTCCTCCCCCTCCCCCTTTGCTCCGCCTCCTCCCGTTCCGCCTCCGCCTCCTCTTTCTCCTCGTCTTCCTCCTCCTCCTCCTCCTGCTCCTGCTGCTCCTCCTCCTCCTTTCAAACGCCGTGGTGGCTCAGATGGGGGGCGGTTGTTTGGTGCCCCTAGGCACAAAATGTAGTCCTGGGCACGGCGCTAGTAGCAGTTCGGGAGCAAGCTCTTCAGGTGGTGGCAGATCCAGAAGTCAAGCATTTGTTGGAACAACAGGTAATACAGCTCAAGAAGGCTCCCGATACAGACCCTTATGTTGTGCCTGAGGAGGCCATCAAGCGTACGAGTGCGGCCATCAAAGACGCATCGTTCAAGCACGACAAAACAGTTTCAACAGTAGTGAGCTTCAGGCAAAATCTAGCCAAGGCCGAGGAGAGAAGGGATATGCAGCGAAAGTCCGAGGAGAGAAGGGATATGCTGCGAATGTGCTAGCACACAGGATGCAACAACAAAGATAGCCGCTCGGGCGTTCGCGATTCAAGAGGGCATGGCCAGTGGTGAGCAACCCAAAGTGAGTGGCAAGGAATCGCCCGATCAGCTTATTTAATTCAAGCGGGGTGAAACAATATGAGGGCATTGATTCTTGATAAGAGACTGAACAAAAAAGAGGGAAATGAGCCCAAGCATGCCCGCAATGGTCTGAAGTCATACACGGAAGCGACTGATAGCAAGTCGGCCGATGTCCCCAAATTGGTTTGCTTAAAAGAACGGGATGAAAATTGCAGGGTCGTTTGGCAGCCAAACGGGAGCGCGGACCTGACGGAGGAGTATTAGCAGGGAGGGAGTAGAGTGCGGCAGCGGCAGCAGCATCCAGCCTTGGAGCGGCCAGTTCGAGCGGTGGAGACACGCCCGTGTCTGCCTGCGCCAACTCTGCCGAAATCGAGGCGCAGATCGGGGCGGAGGCCCAGAATATCAGCGGCGCCAAGACGCAGGCAGCAGAGGCCGCAGCTAGTGCCAAGGCTGCTGAGACAGCGGCAGGTGCAGCGGCGGCGGCATCATCGTGATCTGCGCCGTGGACTGGTGGGGCACCCACGCCGTCAGCCACAGCGGCGTCCACTGCGGGGGTATCTTTTCGTCTTCTGCCATGAGAGGGCGCCGTGCACGAACTCCCCCAGCTGCCAGACAGCGCAGTTCGAGCGGCCCCTCGGCTAGTTCACAGGACGCAGGCTTTGCTGAGCCTGGTGTGTGTAAAGCATAGCGAGCCACTTTTCGAAGCTAGCTCAGCAGGCCCAGATTTATGTTAAGAAGCGTGTGGGTGATTGTCATGTCATAGGTGTTGCTGGAACTAACGTCGGCGAGAATGAGGTATCCGACCGGGCCAAAATCTTTCACCTACTCGGATTCGCCAGTATCTTAACAACCTTTGCATCAGATGCCGCGCGCATGTCTTGGGCCTCTACAAGTGCATGATGTCCTGTGTAACCCCGCCAGGCCTGCAGGCAAGGAAAAGTGGTCCAAGTCTGTGCCAACGACGGGAGTTGGGTCATTTTGGTGCAAGATCACCATCAGCCCCGACGTTTGGGGGAACCGCCAGGTTTTCCCGACTGGGGCATGGCATCGCGCAGCGCTTTCGGCGGTTCAAAAACCAAGTGCGCTGCGTCCCCAGAGACATCCCGTTGCCATCAGTGTATTCCACGGTATTTGTTCCCGAGGCTTTTCTGCTGAGAACGCGAGGCGCCTCGTGCTTTTCGGGGCCTTCGCGTTTGATGTCAACACTCCTTGAAACATCCCGGGGGATATCGACGCAAGCCCTCAGAAGTTCGTCAGCAGCAGGTTTCTCGATTCTGTAGACGGCGCCATTTGTCAAGCAGGTGTTGAGAACACGTGTGCGACTGGATGCGGTGATTATCGCGTGGGTTTTCTGTTTCTCAGTAAGGCTTCGCAAGGGGGCTTTAAGGGCTTCGGCGTCGTGGTCGACCCCCCCTGGGGGGGGGGCGCTGTCGGCGTTGCCTCCGCATTGCTGGGGAAGGCAACCATCTTCTCGCAAGGAATCTTCTGTCTGCGCCCAAGCTGCCTAGATCACCGCCACCCACGACGCGCCCACCCAGGGTGGCAAGTCTAGCCGATCAAATTCCAAGCGCCGTGCTGCGCAGCAACTGCCTCAGCCAGAGCCTGAGCCTGCAACGAGTCGATCGTTTTGAGATCTGGTAGGCCAGTCTGCCACCAAGTCTGAATATGACGAAACTGACAGCTTCAGTGCTGGCGCACCCGCAGTTTCATGCCCACCCGACCTTCATGGCGACGAGCTTTGCGACCAGGGTTTCAGCGCCCCTTTCGCGGCGCAGGCGACCGGCGGCACCATGAACATTCGGGCCCAAACCAGACGTTGCACCGCGCTGCGAGGCGGCGGGCGAGCTCCAGACTACATCGTCTCACGCGTCTGCCGACGCGGGCCCAGCCCCGTCTTTGCGATCCCCGACTCGCTCTACCTGCGCGGCAAGGCCCACGTCGGTTGCGCCCCCCCCCGCCGCCCCCCACCCCCCCGCATTCCCCCTGTTTGTCAGTGGCGTTTGGCCCGCCATAGCTGAACCGTTGGCCCGCGGGTTTGGAAGGGGGGGCATCTATTGCGCGTCGGTGGTCAGTCCGGCGTTGTTGGCAGGGCTCTGGAGGCCACAGTCGGCGCCCACCGCGGGAGCCAAGGGGGCGAAGGATGTCAGTTTAGGTCCCGGCCCGAAGGACCTGAATTGTCTTTGCGGGAGCTCCATCTTGCGCGGCGTGTTCGAGAGATTCCGCTCGCTGATTCAGTCGCAGCATGGCGGGCGAGGCCCGGTCTCAGTCTCAGTCTTTGTTTCGATGCCATAGTGCACGGCCTCAGCGGGCCTCGCGCTTGGAGTTTGTCGCGCAGGCGGCGCCCCTGATAAAGCGCCGCGAGTTGTTCGTTCCAGGCGGGGTGGAGGGGGGGGGGGCGCGCGGGCAGCGGGTTTGCATTATCTCGGGCCCCTGAGGACTCTGGGTGCGTCTACGCTCGAGTCTTTTACTTGGATAGTTCGCCCAGGGGGCCTCGTCGTTCGCGGTCAGGGGGGTCGCCCCGAACGTTCCAGGGGCGCGTCGCTGCCCCCGAGCCCCGAGGCCAGATTCACGGTCGCCTGAAGGAAGCATTTGCACCACTTGAAGAGGCGCTTGCCGCTGGTCGCAGGCGCCGTCGCCCCGTCGACGCGGTCGGCGAGAAAGTTGGCGAGGGCCGAGAGTCGCGGCGGGAGACGGCCGCGAGCGCGGCTGAGATCGGCAGTTCATTCTGCAGCATTCGAGAACGGGCGGCAGCGGGGCATCTGTTGCCGTCGGGGGGTCAAGAGGTTGGGCAGGCGCTGCGTAAGATGAAGACCCGGGCGGGCCTTCGAGTCGACGAGCTGACTCCCCTGGACTTCGAGCGGTTTCCTGACTCGGCGATGAAGGATTTGGGTTCCCTGTCTTTGACTTAAGAAGTTGCCTCCTTCAGCCCTGGCAAAGGCTTTTGGCCCCGGGGAGATCGTTGGCGAAAAAGCTTTTGGAGAGAATGGGGCGATGGGACCCTAGCAGCGCCGCGTAGAGTTTTTGTCGCTGGCGTGGGGCGAGCACGCAAACCAATGAGATTCAGATGCCAGGGTTTCTTGGGGCGCGACATAAGTCGGCAAGCCGGCGCCCGGGAAAGCGTTCGTCAAGGCTTCAGAGTCAGAGGTTCTCGACCAGATAGGGGCGGTGCGCGGGCCGTCCTTGACATGGGATCGCTCTTCGAGGCCGTGCGACGGGGCCGATTGGCGTCGGCGGCCTTGCGATGGGGTTTTCCGCCGGCGGCGCTGGCGCTCGAGTTGCAGGCGCGCGCGGCGTCGAGGATGCCCCGGTCACTTGGGCTTGCGCTCGATGGCGCTCCAAACCGTTCGCAGCGGCATCCAGGGGCCTGGGGACGGGGCGAGGCTCACATGGCGTTGAACGAACGCATTGCGTCCTGGAGCGGTTTGCGGAGGCTCATCCTGCATCTCGAACTCTGGAGCGCATTTAGATCGATGGTTTTATGCATGGTGACTCCCAGTCATGCGCAGAACAAAGCAGCGCTTGCATGCGAGGCGTCACGGAGTGCATTCGGATCGAATGCGTCGGCGCCGCCCCGAAGGACGTGCCGCTCAGTCCCACGCATCCAGTTGCTCGCGCCATGGCCAGACATTCGAAGCAGAAAGGTATCGCGATTCAGCTTGTTTTTTCGCGCTTTAAGATTGGACTTGGGAGCGGGGAGAGGGTGGCCAGACGATCGAGGAGGGCAAGAGTGGTCAAGGCCGGGGTTCTGAACAGCAGGCTTCGCCAGTTCGCGAGGACCGCGAAATGCCACTTACTGACGAAGCGAGTGGAGCTTGCATGGCCGCGAGCTACATCTTCGCGCGGAATGGTTACACATGGGGCTTTTTGAATGCAGTTACTTCTTGTGAAGAGGGGGCTAGGAGCGGCGTCAGGATGTAGTGAGGAAAGGAGGTTAATGACGTCCTTGGACTTCCGCGCGCCAGTGGAGGACCCTGATATATTGTTGCCCGTGTCGGTCGCCAAGAATGCGTAGACTGTTGGGTCAGGCTTCCGGGCGTTCGAGAGGGAGGTTCCAAGGCACGGGGTCGCGTTGTCTCTGCTAACGGGCATCCTCAGGGTATTAAGGGGCCTCTGGCATGAACAATTGCTCACTTTCTTCGAGCATGCTGGACACCGATTTCAGCAGGAGAGCGGCGCGGTTCACTCGGAGACCATGGTATTCGTTTTTTGTTTTTGATTGGACGTTCGACGCCTCGCTATTCCAGTCCATCGAAGAGGCCCAATTTCTTAACGATTTCGCGCTGTCCGTTTCTCTTTGTCAGTGGCGGTGCTCCGCTGAGAACTGTTGCGAAGCAGGCCGTGAGTTCGGAGCTGACGACTATTCAGTGACGCAGTTTCCAGCGCATCTCGAGACAGCCGACACGGGTCGGCAGTTGTCAGCAGCAGTATTGTGCATAGCGGCTTGAGGAAGCTGGATGGGGGAGACAGCGGATATCGGGGTCGTCGGAGGATGGTATTTGCCCGCGCTGCCGCGCAGAAGCGGGGCCTCCGCTGCGCCGACGCTGGCTCAGTCGCAAAAGCGTCGGCCACCCAGCTTGCACGCAGCCTGAGGAACTTATCCCTTCGGCAACTTCCAGGATACAGAATCAGCAGCATGCTCTTAGCTTCGAGGGTTCGTTCCGTCGAGTTGGATCAGGGTGGCCGAACCCCCCTTCCGACGATGATTGGCGTGTGGCTGACTTGTTTCGGCACGAGTTGGAACCTGGAGCCTCAGGAGAAGGTCCAGAGAAAAAACCGAGGCGGACGGGCACGATCCGCGCTTCAGGCGAGCTGGCATCAGAGTTTGCACCAATGCTCGACGACGACCGTTGACGAGGACCGACGCCAGTGATGGCGAGGACGCCTGACGACGACGATGGGCGAGTCACGGCGAGCGACGACCGACGACCGACGACCAGCGACGACGACCGATGATGCCGATGACGATGTGGAGCGACGAACGACGCGGGCTGGGGCCAGCGCCGGGGCCAGGGCCGGAGGCGGGGCCAGCGCCGGGGCGGGGGCCCCCGTCTGTGCTGCTCCTCCTCCTCGTCCTCGTCCTCCTCTTCCTTTTCCCCCCTCTCCTTTTCGTCATCATCCTTCTCCTCGCCTCCTCCTCCTCCTTCTCTGCCTCCTCCTCCTCCTCCTCCTCGTCTTCCTCCTCTTTCTTCTCAGTATATGTAGGGCGTTTCGCGTTCACCGCCCGCCCATTCCAGTTCTCGCTGGAACAGGTGCAGACGGCGCCAAAACTGGGTGACAGTATTTCGAAAATAATGTTAGGTCGGGCATGTCCTCCTGCAGGGGGATTTAAAACGAGAAATAAAACATATACCCAAATATTCAAAGATACTGAAGCAATCGTCCCCGTGTGATTTTGTGACTATTTTTGAGGATTCCTCCTGTAGAGGGACGTGCCCGACTTAGATGATGAAAGAATCCCCCACGTGTGTGTTTGGTATTCGTTCCTGCGTTTGATTTCTCCATCATCCCATCGCCGATTGGGCTCTAGTGCGCCGTGCGGCGGATCGATGTTGAGGTCGTCGATTAGTCGTCGGCCCGTCATCATCACCAACGGATCGGTGGCATGGATGCTGGCCCTCGGGAGCCCGCATTCCGTATTCACAGCAGGAGGCCAGAGACAGCTGGAAGCACTGCCCGAGGCCAGCCAACGATGGCCCCGAGAACGGCCCAAGCGGTGCCCACCGAGGGCGGAGGCAGGCCCCGAGGAGGGCGCGGAAGGGCTCGCGCCGTGCTGGCGGTTGCCCCTGAAGAGAGCGAGGCGTCTTGGTGTCTTGTCGAGGCGTGCTGGTGGCTCGTCCTGAAGAGAGCGAGGCGTCGGACGGGGGTCGAGAAGATGGACGGACGGACGGCGGCCTCTGCCGGACCCCCCGGGCCCCCGGGCGCCGTGGTGTCGGCGTCTCACCTCCCTGGTTGCCCGCAAGCGCTTCACAAGCGCGCCCGCAGGCACCTTCAATCTGCCTTTTCCCAGGCGCCCGCAAGCACCTCTCATGTACTTTGCCTCGGCTGCCCGCAGGCACCCCCCTAGTGCCTGTCCCAAGCGCCCACTGGCACCTCGCAACTGCCTTTCCTGGGATGCGCGCAGCCCGCTCCTAAAGGCCTTTTCCTGGGCTGCCCGAAGACACCTCCGAAGTGCCCTTCCTAGGCGTCGCCCCCCCAGGGGCGACGCGCGCACCGAGAAATCTTGTAGTATATGCGTCGTGGCGGGCGCTTTCTGGCCACATCGCTCGGGAAACGATTTACTACGGTATGGGTATACTACATGTTCGGCTCGGACGCGCGCCTCCAAGGAGGACATATAGTATTAGCATGTCCCTGTGCGTCCCATGGTGATGTTTTGTTTTCATGCCCTGGACCCCCATGAGTAAGCACCCGAGCCACTTCCCCAGGACCTGTGTTTCATCCCGCGTCCTCTGCTCGAGGGCCCCCGGAGGCCAAAAGTTTAGCCCAAGACAGCCCGTCGCTCTTTTCTTTCAGCACGCGATGGGGGTCGACCTGAGACAGCCAGTCTGGAAAGCAATTGCCAAGCAATATGGCCTTTCCATTGACCCCCTATTTGCGTAGGTGTACTATACGACTGCCGCTTATCCTGCGCGGCAAGGCTTTTTTTCCCCTGCGGAGCCGAGGTGTCGTGCGACATGGCCTGCGAACGAACGAACGCGATGGGGGCCGAGGGGCCCCCGGCGCTCCCAGGTCGAGGAGGAGGAGGAGGGAGGAGGAGGAGGAGGAGGAGCAGATACTGTACACATTTTGGCCATCGCCTTTTCTCCACTTTACATTTGCGTAATCTGATGTCTTCTTCTGCTTCTCCCGTTCGCCAGGCTCTGGAGGCGGCAGCGGCCAAACTTGGACTCAACAACGGTTCTGGTTCGGGGTCAAAGCGGGCTCGGAATGATACAGAGGTTTTCGATCGGGACCCTACAGGTGAAGGGCTTGGCAACCCTCAGGTGTCGGAGTGGTTGCGCGGGGCCATCGCGAGTACTATTACCACGGCCATGACGACTTTCGGGGAGCACATCGACGAAAGGATCCAGACTGTTGAGCAGTCCGTCAAGGACCTGGAGCTCACTCAGAACAACCAGGAACAGCGGCTCAACATGTACGAGGCCACGCAGACAGCGATGGGCCACGCCAGCAACCACCACTCGGCGGTCATCGAGGAGCTCCGCGCGAAGGTGAAGGCGTTGGAGGAGCGGCAGGCGGCGGCAGCTCGCCAGCCACCACCTCCACCCCAACCACGTCGTCACGCACAGGTGCCTCCGGACCAATTTACCATGGGCAACCTCGGCTTCGACACCCACAGGGACATTCTTGAAACTCGGGCTCGAGAGGTCCTACAGCGCGTGGGGGCCCCGGAGCCGCAGCAACTACGGGCGGTCTACACGTACGGGTCCATCGTCAGCATCACGTACACGGACATCCAGATTGGGCAACGGGTCCGGGAGAGGATCTCGACAGAACAAATCCAGTTCGACGGGGTGCGCAAGAACGTGTGGTTCGATTTCCGGAAGAGCAACGAGGACCTCAGGCCTGGACGCCTGCTCCGCCGCGGCGTCGCAGAGGCGGAGAGGCTCGAGGACAGGGAGGGCTTCAAGGGGAAGGTGGAGGGGTGCCCAAGGTCCAAGAAGGTGTACGTCCAGGCCCGGGTGGTCGGCGAGGTACGCGTGGGACGCTGGCATTGGACATCGCTCGGCTTGGAGAGGTACGCTGCCGACGATCTGCCTGCCCTGGCAGATGCCATCAATGCGTGAACGGGGAAGGAGGAGGCAGTCCGGACCGCCCCCCGGATTGTTTTCGTAAACGCGCAGGGGCGGGCAAACACCCTGGAGCAGGTGCAGGTGATCATCGATGAGGTGGCGCTGAAGACCGATGGCACGTGGGCCGCAGTTTTGATCGCGGAGGCTGATCTCATCAGCAACTCCAGCGACAGCGACTGGTGTCGTCACTCGTGAAGGTCACGTCGTCATCAGGCACTATCCGGGGGAGGGCTCCAGAGCTCTCAAACTCGTTCTACGGAGCACGTGGTCGGGCCAAGTGAAGGGTTCAGTACTTTGGCGAGACAGGTCTGGTAGAGTGGATCTGCGCTTGCCTTGTTCCCTGAGGCGCTCCGGCACGGCGACCGTAGGCATAGTTTTCACACACGCTGCTCATGGCGATCTCTGGGAGGAGTCCTTGGAGGATGGCCAGTTTCTATTACGAAGTGGCAGACACGCAGATGCTTTGATATGGTTGGGGGATTTCAACGTTGACGGCAACGTTCAGTTCGGAAGGGATGCCGGGGAGGAGAAACAGAAGTGGCCATTTCTGTTGAATGTCATAGGTGCCACAGGCCTGCAGTCGTCCATGCAGGAGACTGCCCCTACCTACACGTGGACGCCGACGGGCGAGCAACAAGGAGATCCCAGTTGGCTGGACCACTGTTTTGCTTCGGCTGGCGTGGTGACACCAGTACATACAACTTGGGATTCCGCTCCTGGGGATCACTCGTGGCTGATCGTCGGGCTGGCCGGCGCTGTACAGCCCTCCCTCGACCGCCACACCAAGCGAGTCTGGCACTGCACGGACTGGGAGGCGTACGAGCGGGAGTTGGACACGCTGGACGGGGACACTTTGACGTCCGTCAGCGACATCACGCAGGCGGTGCAGGGAATCATGGATAAATACACCGACGTGCAGACATCGCGACAGCGGAGACGCACAAGGGAACCTCTGCAAATCAAGGACACTCTGGATCTGAAGCACAAGGCTGACCTGAATTCCCTGCTGACGGACATGCGCAAGCAGTGGCTTACTAAGAAGTGGGACATTGAGGGTGTTGATAGGGCCCGGCGGCTCAAACGCTTGCCGTCTCCGCGGTCCGGGCTGCACGCGATAACGTCGATGAAGATAGGGCCGGAAACAGTGCATGATCACGCGGCGTGGGCTACAGCGTGCCACTCAGAAATGGAGAGGCGCTGGACCGAGGCAAATGCGAGCCACGGCGCGCGATGGATGGAACGGGACGCCCGGGGAACTTTGCATACGGCCGTCCCTTTCGACACGCCGGACGTGCGGGTCGCCATATCAAGTCTACGGAAGAATAAAAGGGCGAAAGACAGACGGGGTCTCTGCCCAGCCGCTTTCCGCGGTCAGGCGGGCGCATCGTTGGCCAAGAAGGCGGTCAACCTTCTGCTTGTTGACGACTCTGGATGGGAAGCGGTGGAGCTCGAGGGTTACTCAAAGTCAAAGGTTGCCGGAGTGGCGCTGCCAACGAAGATCCGCACCATCGTCCTTCAAAACACTATCCTGAGCGTGTGCCATGCTTGCGTGCACGCGCGCATTGTGGACATTACATCCGCTTGGAGCGCAGGCCATGGACTCGATGCACTTGTCCTCGGAGGGAGCAAGCACCACCAACCGGCCGAGGTCACGTTTGCGTGCAGCCAGGTGGTCGAAAAGAGCATGGACCGTCGTAACGCTGGCGCGGTGGGCTCCATGGACGTGGCCAACTTCCACGACTGCTTGGGCTGGGACAGCGCGTGCGACAGCATGGCCCGGCGGAGCGCACCGGAAGCAGATGCGATGATGCTTATGCGGCTCCATTCCCGGCCTCAGGTTCGCATACGCGTTGCGGACGCTTTAACGGACGTTGTGGAGCGCAGCAGAGGCGCATTTACGGGTGCGCGGACAGCGGCTACCATCGGACAGTGGGTGGTCGAGGACGCTTTCCTGGATTGTGCTGGCGACCTTGCTGTGAGAGGATGGGCTTTGGAGGAAGGGCGCTATGTGACGGCCATGGCGTGGGCCGACAACCTGATCAGCTTCGGGGACTCAGTGCATGAGGCGGCAGGCGTCTTGACCATCATCGAGGGCGCCTTGAACCTGAAAGGCCACACTATCAAACCGGATAGCCGCGAGTTGTTACAGGTATCTCAACAGCCGGTTGGCGAGTGGCAGTTGGAGGCAGGGGGCTGCGCTTGGCAGGTCAAGGATGAACTCGTCGTCATTGGGCGCACTGTGAGCGGCAATGCGAGCAGCCATGCGGATCGAAGCAAAGCGCTGGAGAAGATCCAACGGTCTTGGTTCAAGCACCGGCGTCTTCTTCAGAACAACGCCTTACCTTTCGCATCCCGGGCGCAGATGTGGACGAGACACGCGGAGAGCATCTTCAATTTCTACGCCGGGACGTGGGTCCTTGGGAGACAGATGGTGAACGCCTTGGATACGGTTCAGCTCCGACACGTCGCCGCGATCAGCAAGATCCCACGCCTACCATTTGAAGAAGTCCGTCTCTGGCGAGCCCGGCGGGCCCGAGCAGCTCGACCCCACATCGGCAGACGGAGGGGCGATATCGCCATCAGTCGGGCCATGAATTGGCTACGACAGCGCCGCGCGCAGTATCACCAGCGAGCACACCGGGGAGAAGGATTCTGGGGAGGCCAGACGGCCACGAGAGTGACCGGAGGGCAGCCGGCGCGATGGGAAGGGGCATGGGCGGAAGCTCTTGACCACGCCCCGGACCGACGCCAGGCGTCCGAGGCGGAGGTTGCAAGGGCACGCAGGACTGTGTAGCAAGTAGGGAGTGAGCGAGGTCGCTGTGTAGCAAGCAGTCGCTGTATAGCAAGTAGTTTTGTTGCAAGTAGGGCTTATTATAGCCGCCGAGAGAGAGAGAGAGAGAGAGAGAGAGAGAGAGAGAG
>CAUYUJ010012019.1:15000-19731 GCA_963575745.1 Prorocentrum cordatum | reverse complement strand
TGTTGTGTTGTGTTGTGTTGTGTTGTGTTGTGTTGTGTTGTGTTGATGTGTGTTGTGTTGCGTGGTGTGTGTTGTGTTGTGGTGTGTTGGGTTGTGTTGTGTTGTGTTGTGTTGTGTTGTTTGTTGTGTGTGTGTTGTGTTGGGTTGTGTTGTGCTGTGGTTGTGTTGTGTTGTGTTGTGTTGTGTTGTGTTGTGTTGTGTTGTGTTGTGTTGTGTTGTGTTGTGTTGTGTTGTGTTGTGTTGTGTTGTGTTGTGTTGTGTTGTGTTGTGTGTGTTGTGTTGTGTTGTGTTGTGTTGTGTTGTGTTGTGTTGTGTTGTGTTGTGTTGTGTTGTGTTGTGTTGTGTTGTGTTGTGTTGTGTTGTGTTGTGTGTGTGTGTGACTTGCTGGTCCCCGGTGGCCCCTGCACGCAGAGCAGCCGAAAAACAGAGACGCGGAGCGGAGAGCGCGGGCCTGGTGCGTACCGAGGCGGCAGACGTCGCGGACACGCTCGACGAGCTCCGGGGGTGGTGTTGCGCGAGGGGGAATGCAATCGCGGTGGCAGTTGGTGAGTGGCAGTCGCCGGGAGACCACGAGTAGGGTTAGGTCGGGCATGTCCGCCCCCTACAGGTCGACTTTGGAAGGAGAATAAGAAATAGTCCAACAAAAAACAAAAATAGTCCAAAGAGCACGAAAAACGTGACCTGACTACATAGTTGTTACTCTGCTTAAATTCTCCTCTTGTAAAGGGACATGCCCGACGGACGCAACCTGCGGCCAGAGGCGACACGCACACACACACACACACACACACACACACACACACACACACACGCACGCACACACACACACACACACACACACACACACACACACACACACTTGTGCTGAGCACGTACGCGAACGAATGCTGAGTCTGGGCGCCTCGTGGGGGGCTTCACCAGGTCCAAGACCCGCTTTTCCGAGCACCCGCAGTTCGCCCAGTCCGTCAGAGACCTACACGTGTATGCACCTTGCTTCAGCAAGGTTTGAGCTGGCCTCTAAACCCCCGACGAAAAGGTTTGATTCAAATTGGCTGCGGTCAGCGCAGCGAGGCAAACAGAGTGCGAACGGCTTGCTGTCTGGCAAGGTATCCCAGGCCGAGGCGGGCCAGGAGGAGAGGGAGCGAGCAGGGCACAAGACGGCGGAGACAAGAGGAAGACAGCAGCCAAGAGGACAGGCGAGGAGGAGGAAGAAAAGAGGCTGCGCTGGCAAGCCCTTGAGGTCTGAACATCATGCAACACTAAAGTGGGCGAGGCCTCGGAGCCCTTGGGGCCCTAGGGCGTGGATTTCCCATGCGCAACCTAGGTCTCCTGCCCTATGCAGGAGATTCCCAGAACAGAGAAAATCAAGCTTCTTTCTCAGATGCGTAAATAAAACTAGGGCGTCTGGACACGGTATGTGTGGCATGTGACTTCATAGGCCTCCAATAACTGAGGGCAGTCTTGGAAGCTGAAAGTCACGAAGCACACGCACACGCACAATCCGTCCAAACGAGCAGGGGTGGGAGAGTAGAATACAGAACAGAACTCTGCAGCAAGCTTCTCAGGTTCACAATGGAATCATGTTATCCGTCACTGATGCAGCTGGGATATGAACCATTCTTCTGGCTCTACTTAGTGGCCAAGATACGCGCACAATCCCACGAGCAGGGGCTGACCGACCGACGCTAGCCAGGCCCACGACTCCCTGACCGTGGCATGTGACTTGAGCATGTCCGAAGTAGAATCGTGAGCATCTGGGAATGAGGTCGGCGCCGCAGCGCCTGATAAATACTGAAGCCACCACGTAGCACCAGGTAGGAGGTGTGAGAAGACCACGCGGAGGGCCACCATAGGTAGGATTGCCATCGTTCGCTGAATCGCAAATCTCAGGAGGCCCTCCGCCGACATACGAGCGAAACCCACGAACAAGCACAGTTGGTACGTAGCCCAGAGAAACATCACAACTGGGAGCAGCAAACCACATACGCGTAGCATCCCCCATACCTTCTCAGAGGTCACAGGTTCAGTAAGTGTATCGAGCGCCGCCGATGTCGCTCATTGAAGCGCGATGGTCTGTAAGTCGCGGGCGCTCCAGGACCCGTCATGCTGGATGCGGGAGTAGATCAGCTGGCCGACCTTGGAGAAGCGGGAGGCCGCCTGAGCCTCTGCGGGAGGGACTCCCAGCGTTTGAAGCTTTGTCTGCCACTGAGCCAGTCCTTTGCATCGTGAAATCTGGGCCCACCAAGAGCTGCACGGCATCGTAGCACACGTAGAGCTGCTGATCTCCTGGGATAATTGAATCATGTTCTGACTCTGGGGCCCAGACCCCAAGATGTCGATCGCATGGTCGTGGTCCATCACAGTCATCTGGGGTGCCATGAGCGCGGACCTCTTAGGCACCCCTGCACCGCCCCCTCCTCGGCCAGCAGGGGACACAGGCGATGGCGTAACAACGGGAGTAGATGTCCGGTTCCTCTGCGGGGTGACGGCGGCCGACTCGCTTGGTGTTGCCGGTTGCTGCAAGGCCATCATCCGCTCCATCATCTGGCGCGTCGCGCGGGAGTCCTCCGCCGCACGAGCCAGAGTGGCGTTGATAGTGCTGATCTGCTGGCCGCGGGTCTCCACCGTACTCTGAAGGGTCGCCATGTTGGACTGCAGCTGTATGATGATCGGGTTTGACGCCAGCGCGTTGTTCTTGGTCGCCGAGCCTGCTGCGGCGCCAGGGGTGGTCGAACCTGCTGGCTGAGTCGGGCTGCCGACGAGGTCGCGAAGGCGGCTGATCGTCTGCTGGAGTCGGGCGTCGCCAGGAGCACTGGACCGAAGCACGTCCGTAATGGCCCCCACGAGCTCACGGGCGGGCTCGGCACCCGCCGCGGTGGTTGGGCTCGGGGCCCCTGTACCCTGGCTGCCTCCCCGAGGCCCAGGAGGGGTGGCCACTGCTGGCGGGACATTCGGCTGCTGCTGAGTCTGAGCCAGAGACGCCCCCACACGCGTGAGCTCCCCCAGGGCCGCAATGTTGCCCATGACCGACGTCATCTGGACAAGCATGCTGGAGAAGCCACCGCTCATGTTGCCACCGAAATTGTTGGGGCCACCCCTCCCCCACTGCTGATACCGCGGGGCGCATGGCCCCCCTTGCTGGCGGCCCATCTGGCCTTGGCCCCTGCCGCCACCCTTGCGCCAGGAGGAGAACATCTGGTCGGAGCAAGTAGTCCGGCAACAAGGGTCCGCGGGGCAGTCGGGCGAAGACGCGGAGAGACTCTGAGAGAAAAAGGCTGCCACAGTTCTGGGCGGGGTACGTAGGTAGTGGGAGGTCAGAAGCACAAGGCGGATAACCGCCATACATATGTCCATTCGTGGAGAGGGTGGGAGAATCCGCTTCCAAACCCGATTGATATGTTGGGAACTGTAACCCAGACGAAGATACATAATAACATCGCTACACACGAGAACCATCCAATTAATATCACACACTCGTAGGTTCTGCCACCGTTTCAGACGGCCCCGCAACTCAGCCCGATGTTGCTTCAGAAGTGTCGGAGGGAACCGCCCCAAGTAAGGAACCACAGACTGCTTCGCGAGACGTCCCAGGTCCCCCGCGAAGGCGAAAGCCTCATTCTTATGAATTGTCCAATGGGTAGCCCGACACATAGTAAAGTATAGTGTGGTCTCCAAATACGGAGCCATTACCGTTGTGGGAGAGATGGGGATAGGGGTCGGCGAAATCAAACTTCACCGTCGATCCGTATACCGTCCGAACCAGTCGCTTAAGGCAGGCACTGCAACACAGTTTTGAGGCTAGGATAATGTCATCTACATATCGTCCCGTCATAATGGAGCCTCGCCTACCTGGGTATTGTCTGTCCGTTGCAAATTCCAAATCACTAAGTACAGTATGTAACACAGCCCCACTCAAGGGGGGCCCCAATGGGCACGCCACAGAGTTGCTGAATCACAAGACCAGCCACCAAGAACAGTCGCATTCCCAGGAAGCCTTCTAGGGCCCTCCGTATAAAACTGGGCAACTAGACTGTCCTATCCCAGAGACGCTGGTTAGTGTGGCCCCCGAAGAGCACGTGTGACCTCTGGGCCCGCATCACCGTGACGCAACGTTTCCGACCTTCGTTTTCACTCGAGTCGAGCTTGGTGAAAAGGCGACCTAAGCAGGAATTGATCCGCTCCACCTCGATGGCCTCGTAGGCTTGCCCAGCGTCGCCCACAACGACGCCTGGACAGGTAAGAGGCCGACCGCATCCCCTGCACGTGCATGGGACGCCCTGCGGAGGCGAGGCAAGGTAGTGAAACTGATCGATGATGTTCGGCACAGCACTGTCGAGCGAGGAGAAGGCCCACCCAGGGTTCATTTGGTTTGAAATGAATGGCAGCGCTCGGCCCAAGGATCAAAAAAAAAAAAAAAAAAAAAAAAAAAAAAAAAAAAAAAAAAAAAAAAAAACACGACGGTAGCCGCGCGAAGCTGCATATATTTCTAAAAGAACTGCGCTGAGGTTTCGCACAGTCATGGCGGCCTTCAGGTGGGGGGGTGGGTTCCCCACTCCAACATTTTAGCTTCACAGTTGGATAAATATAAGGGATGTGTCGAGCGTTGAGTGGCCCCTCTCCTTTGGCCCGCGTGGACTTCGGAATAGTGTGGCCATGCAGCAACCGATACCACGAGACCACTGCAGACTGAGATGAGTCCACCACACGCCAACGCGCGCGGGCTCGAGCGAG
>CAUYUJ010012019.1:2500-10000 GCA_963575745.1 Prorocentrum cordatum | reverse complement strand
TCCACATCTTCGCGTAGGAGGGGTGCTCCCGCAGGCCTTCCTCGCAGAGGTGGAGCGCCTGCTGGAAGAGGCCCTGCTCCCTCTCCAGCTGCACGGACTGCATCCACACCTTCGGCGTGTTGCACTGCTGCCGAGCCCTCGCGAGAAGCAGGCGGCTACGCTGGATCTCGTTGTTCTCGCTCTCCAGCTTCACGGCGGCCAAGTGGATCGCCTCCGAGTCCTTGGAGTGGCTGAACGCCTCGGCGAGGATGCGGCGGGCCGACGCGACGTCTCCGCGGAGCCACTTCTGCTTGGCCGCCATGAGCCACAGGATCTCGGCGTGTGGGCAGTACGTGACCGCGCGCTGCAGCACGTTGTCGAGGGACTCCGAGGTGCCGTACTTCGTCTCCAGCTCCGCGAGTCGTAGCCAGAGGCCCTTCTTGTTCTTCAGATGCATGACGGCGTTATTGTACATGGCACGCGACACCTCGATGGAGTTTCTGTTGATGGCCGCGTCTGCGTCCTGGATCCAGTTCTGCTTCATGCCTTTGACGTCCTCGTCGACCCCGACCTTGATGGTGACCTTAACGATGGCCTGGCACGTCTTGATGAACCCGGTCTTCTCTGCCTCCTCGGCCTGCTTCAGCCTGGGGCCCCAGGACACACAAATAAAAACACACACAAATCCCAAGATTCCCCGTATTTCCCAATATTTTCTGGGTTTTCGTCTTCCCCCCCACTTCCTATCATATTTCCCCTGATTTTCCCACATTTTCCTGGGAATCGACGATTAATTGTGTCTGTGTGCTTTTCTCCGCCTGAGAGCCACATGTCACGGTCTGGCGTGACACCGTTCGCCGCGAGCGAGTCGATGGCACGCGTGAGGATGAGCTCGACCATCTTCTCGTTGCCCTGAGTCTCCTCGAGCTTCGCCGCCGTGACCCAGATGACCGGGCTGGTGGGGATGTGCTTGCGGGCCTCGTTGAGCACCCGCTGCGCCTCCTTGTACGAGGAGAGCTTCGCCAGGGCCAGCCACATCTCCACGCTGTGGGGCACGCACTCCACGGCGCGCGCGAGCATCACGCGGGCCTCCACCTCGTCCTCCAGACTGACAGCCTCCTCGGAGGTCTCCCGCATGGAGTCCAAGCAGATGGGGTCGGAGGATCGCGCCGCATCGCCAACGCATCGCCGACGCATCGGCGATGCATCGGCGACGCCGGCGCTGCATCGGCGCCCTCGGTGTGGAGGAAATCGAGCTCCACATCGAGCAGCGTCGCCGGTGCATCGGCGATGCGGCGCGATTCTCTGACCCCATCTACTCGAACCCACTTTGGGAGGCCTGGATCCTTCCACAAGCGGACAGAGTTCGGGATGAACTCCAGGGCCTTCCGCAGCACCCGGGCCTTCGCCTGCACGTCCTGCTCGCGGTTCGCCGCGTCGATCCAGAGCCGCACGCTGTGCGGCAGGGACTTCACCGCCTTCGCGACGACTGCCTTCGCGTTCTGGGGCTTCTCCAGCCGCGCGGCCTCGAGCCAAACGTCCTCGTTGTTGGGGCAGTGCTTGCAGCCCTGGGCGATGAGCTGGCGGGCGGACTGCACCTTGCCGGCCACCTCCTCCAGGCGGGCCGCGGCGATCCAACCGGGGCCGTGCTTCGGGTTGGAGGTGATCACGCTCTTCAGCAGCGTGCGCGCCTTCTTGATGTCGCTGATGTCTGCGTCGGACTGCACCTGCAGTGCGTTCAGATCTGTCAGGTAGCCCTTCGGGTCCATGACGGTCTGACCCGTCACGCTGTCCATGATCCTATCCAGCTTCACTGCAAGCACGGTGCCGCGCGCCTCCCCGAGGTCGTTGAGCGAGCCGCCCCCGCCATGGGGCGTGTGCGGAGTGCCTGGGGTCCGGAGGCCTGGGGTGCGCATGCCTGGCGTCCGCATCCCCATCGGCGTGTGCATGCCCATGGGCGTATGCATTCCCATTGGCGTCGCCATGCCCATCGGTGTCCGCATGCCCATCGGCGTGGCCATGCCCATCGGCGTGTGCATGCCGCTCATCGGCGTGTGCATGCCCATCGGCGTGTGCATGCCACTCATCGGCGTGTGCATGCCCATCGGCGTGCCAGCCCCATGCGGGGTGCGCAGGCCCATCGGGGTGCGCAGGCCCATAGGGGTGCGCAGACCTGTCGGCGTGCGCAGCCCCATTGGGGTCCGCAGGCCCATCGGCGTGCCGAAGCCGCCGCCCAGCGGGGTGCCGGCGCCGCCCAGCGGCGTGGCGGCGCCGCCGACCGCCCTGTTGCCACCTCCCATCATGCCCGCCAGCAGCGCGTCTGGCGTTGGAGTGAAGCTCGTGGCCTTGCGCCCCTTCACCTTCAGGTGCTCCTGCGCCTCTGGGATGCCCTCCCACTCCTCGTTGCTGACGGTCGCCAGCTCGCGCTTAAGGTCGGCGAACTGCTGCTGGATAGTGGGCTTCTCGGCGCGGAGCTCCCTGACCAGGGCACCTCAAACCACAGGCACCATGAGACTCGGCCTCCACCGCGGGGCCCTGCACAGAAGACGACTCCCAAGGCGCGCCCTTGCGACGACGACGACGACGACGACGACGACGGCAAAGAAGACGACGACAAAGTTGACTACGGCGAGTGGCTTCTCGGGGCTTCTCGATCGCCGGATCGTTCCGCATTGGCCGAGTCTGGGCCACTGGCGGCGTTGAACCTTGAACGCCCGCGGCCAGGTCGCCGCCGCGTCGACACAACACGAACCGACCGTACCACTCCGCCCAGGCTCCGAAGCCGGCGACGGCGACGGAGGCACCAGCGGTGGCGGCGGCGACGACCACCACCACTACCGCTCAGCCCAGGCTCCGCGGCCGCGGCACGGGCACCGGCGACCATCACCCCTCGCCGAGCGGGGGCGGCGCTGTCCCCGAGAGGCGAGCAGTGCGCACGCACACCGGCCCTGACCGAGCTCCTCCTGGGCAGGCCTGGGCACGGTGCGCGCGCCCTGCCAGCTCGGCCACGGAGGCGTGGGCTCCGATCCTGGGCCCGGGAGGAGTCTGGCCAGGATCGGCGCATGTGCCGCAGCCCCCATCGGCCGACATCCCTGAGGGCTTTGGCTGCCCAGGCCTGATCTGCTCGCGCATCTTCTTCTCGCGCTGCTTGCGGCGGCGGTCGTCCATCTTCACGTCCACGCGGTCGTAGACGACGTCCGCCTCCTTGTCCTCCTCATCGTACTCCATGTTGGAAAAGAGCGAGCCCGAGTAGCCGCTGAACTCGTCGTAGTTGGAGTCTCCGAGGTCGGCCTTGTCGTCGTCGCGGTCGACCTCGTCTCGGCTGACGCCGCCGATGAAGCCCGTGGCGCCACGGCCACGCCCGGGCACGTAGCCCGGAGGGGCGTTGCCGAACATGGCGTCGGTGCCTCTCTTCGGCGGCACGGCGCCGCCGAAGCCCATGTCCGCGCGAGTCTGCATGGGCACCTTGGCGCCTCGGCCCACGCCGCCCTCATATCCTCAGCCGGGAGGGCGCAAGAACGAGACACCTACGCAGCCCCAGGATCGGTGTGAATGCGACTTCCTGGCTCGGCCAGAGAGGCCTGCACGGCGATCCTGGGACCGGGCTAGGCCCAGCCAGGCTCGCCGTGCAGGCATCGCGCTGACACAGGTCGGGGAGACGTAAGACTCGCGTACGGGGGACTCGGGTTGGCCGGATGCCCACGACGAGGCCCAGTCTGAAATGTGACGCGGGCTCCCGGCACCACCTCGCGCTCTCGCGCCGCCTCCCAGGGGAGAAGAGGAGGCCGAGGAGGAGGAGGAGGAGGAGCGCCGAGGAGGAGGAGGAGGAGGAGGAGGAGGAGGCTGAGGAGGAGGAGGAGGAGGAGGAGGTGAGGAGGAGGAGGAGGAGGAGGAGGAGGAGCCGAAGCGCGAAGACCGAAGCGCGAAGCGCGAAGCGCGAAGCGCGAATTTTGCTTCGCGCCCTCGAGGGCGCCCTGGGAACCAGGGACCCTCCTCCTGGCCACGGCGGGCCGCGAACGGCGGCCTCCCGGGCTCGGCCGGGGGGGAGGCAATGCGCAGCGGTTTGTCTACGACAAACCCTCAAACCATATATATATATATAAATAAATATATAAATAAATAACTAAATAAATAAATAAATAAATAAATAAATAAATAGATAGATAATAATAATAATAGTAATAATAAGGAGAAGAAGAATAATAAGAATAATAATATTAATAATGATAATAGTAATAATAATAATAATAATAATAATAATAATAATAATAATAATAGTAATAATAATAATAAGAATAAGAATAATAATAATACTAATAGTAAGACGAATAATAATAATAATGATAATAAGAATAATAATAGTAGTAGTAATAATAATAACAGTAATTAAAAATAATAATACTAATAATAATAATGATAAATAATAATAACAATAATAAATATAATAATAGTACTATAAAATAAAAAAAAATATTAATAATAATGATACTACACAAAAAAAGAAAAATAATAAGAATAATAATGTTAAAAAATGCATAAATTCTCTCGGCGGCGTCAGCCCGGGCGGAGAATTCGAGACCACTCGCGGCTGCCAGTCACGGCAGCATCCTTGGCCAGACGCCAGGGCCGTCGTGCAGGCATCGCGCCGGCGCGGGGAGTAAAGTCGGGCCTGTCCCCCTACAGCGGGATCTCGGGCGAACAAAAAAAAACAACAAGCACCCCCCAAAAATCATCAAAGATAGTCCAAAAATCGTCCCCAGCCGATCTTTTTTACCATGTTTGAAGATTCCCCCTGTAGAGGGACACGCCCGACTTAAAGCCAGTAGCGAGCGGCTCTTCTGGCCGCGGCGAGCCGCGGCAGCGAATGGGTTTCTGGGCCGATGGGGCCCCTGGAGCGGCCCGAAGGCCAGAGCCTCTCCTGAGCAAAGAGTGGTCCTCACTTCAGCGTCTCGACTGCACCCGTCGGACGGAAGAAGTAGATAGAGCCATGAAGTAGGAAGGCGTCGGAAGTAGTAGAAGAAGAAAAAACAGCATAAACATAAACTTTTGGCGCTCCGCGCGGACTTCTTGGATTCGCTCTGGGCCTCCCTCCCTGGCGCGCGGAGCGCGCCAGGGGCGACGCCCGAGGCGTGGGGGCCAGGCGCGGATCCAAGAAATCCGCGCGGAGCGCAAAAAGTTTATGTTTATGGCGCTTTTTCTTCTTCGAAGTGGATTGGGTTTCCGCCCGCCCCTTGAAGATTAGGGAAGAAGGAAAACCGCTCGGCCTTTGAAGTAATAAGGCGGCTAAAGTAGATTGGGATCTGGGCACCCAAAAATACCTACTCTCAACGACCGGCGTGCGCGTGCGCAGATCTCGACACCCGAGTCCTGCTGGCTTCAGCGCCTCGTCCAGTCTCAGCTTCTTGGTGGGCGCCTGCCCCGGCAGGAGCGACATCGAGCGCTCCGCCTCCCAGCGGCTACGCGCAGGACGCGACCCCTGGACAAGAGTGGCCCCTGGTGCGCGGCCTGCCGATCGATGCACTCGACGCGACTCTGGCGGCACGCGTGTGTAGGTTTGGCCCCCCACGCTCCCCGACAGGGGGAAACCAAAAAGGTACCGATGCCGCTCCTCCTCCTCCTCCTCCTCCTCCTCCTCCTCCTCCTCCTCCTCCTCCTCCTCCTCCTCCTCCTCCTCCTCCTCATGCCGCTACTCCCCGGACCTCTCCCGGGGTGCATTCGGACCGGAAGTTCGAGGCGAATCCACGCGGCGACGAGGGCCTCCCAGGAGGCCCAACAAGGCGAAATCGAGGGAGGGGTGGCCGCATTGGTGCCTTTGGGCCCCCCCGCGCGCGCCCCGAAAGCCGCGCACCAAAGGTCACTCCAGCGAAGGGCCACTCTCTCACGTTCGATGCTCTTTCTGGGGACCTTCCTGGAGACACTCGCTCCACTCGTGCGTCGATGCTGCGTCGAACGTCCGCGGACTTGAGTCTGTTCCTCCTCCTCCTCCTCCTCCTCCTCCTCCTCCTCCTCCTCCTCCTCCTCCTCCGAGCATGAGTCGAGCTAGAGTCGAACTAGGAGCCGAGCCAGATTCGAACTCCAGCCGAACGGATCCGCCAGGTGGCCCCAGGGAGGCCCTCACGCCGAGCATCGAACCTACGCGTAGCCGATCCCAGCGATGGGGGTGCCTCCTGGCCGCCCCGGCCGCGGGGGGCGGCGGCCACGACTTGGAAAAGCCTCGCGCCCGGTCGGCGGGCGCGCTGCTCGAGCCCGGGCGGCTCGAGCCACAGCGGCGCTGCTGGAGGGGGCGTCCGAGGCTGGCTGCCCTGGGTTTCGTGAAAAGTGTGGGGGGTAGCCCCCCCCGACGGGGCTGGGCCTCGCCTCGTCGTCGCGCCGCGACGGGGGTCGGAGCGCCTTCGGCGCGCGGTGGCTGCCCGCGAAGGGGGCCGATGCGAGGCTGTGGTGGCGCCCCCCCGACGCTGATCCGGAAACTCGGAGCAGGAGGCATCTCCTGGGAGGTCTTCGTTGTGTGTCCGCCCGCCCCCTTTGGAAAGGGAAGAGGTGAAGCCACTCGATCATTGAAGTAGGAAGGCGCGCAAAGTAGATTGGAATCTGGCAATCCAAAAATACCTACTTTCAACGACCGATGGGCGATTGCGGGCCACTCAGCCCGATTCAGGGGCCACTGAACCATACTGGGCCAGAACTCCAGGATCAAGCCCGATTGCGCCAGATTGCGCGGTGTCCAGCGGCATTTGGCGGGATTGTGTCAAACGAGGCCCGTCTTCGACCACGGATCTGCCAGCGGCGATGCTGAAGCGAACCGCCCAGGGGTTGCCTCCTCAGGCTGGTGTCGTTGTTACGTGTCCACCACCTGTGGGGGCGATGTCTCTGGCCCCTGCCCCGAGATCTTGGGGTTCACGCTGGGCGCTCTTGCCCAGCCAGGCCGTGGGGCCCTCGGCCGGTGGATCCTGGTCGAGAGATGCTGCAGAAAGACGGGGTCGAGGGTCCCGGTTGTGGCGTCTACGATGTTGCATGTTTTCGTGACGTTGGATCTCAGGGCAGGAGGCTGTACAGCTTCGGGTCCCAGGGGTGCCGAAGGATGCCCATATCCAACCAGAACCACCGCGTGCGCTTCGAGTGCGCTCAAGTTCTGGCTAGCCGGAGCGCCAGGGCACAGCGAGGACGAGAGACCGTGCCATGAGAATCCAGAACCACATGGTGTTTATGACGTCTTAGGGTAATACTGCTGCCTTTGTAGACGTTGTATGGTCTCTCCAGAGGGCGATGTGAAGCCAGTCAGGCAAAATTGGAGATCCCAGACTTCAACGAAAAACTCATGGACGCCTCGGGGCATGGACAAGCTTCAACGACATAAGGATTATTGTGTAATGATGGGAGGGAGGAGACAAGGAAGAAGATGCAGGAGAAAGACGAGGTAGGAGAAGGAGGAAGATGCGGAAATAGGAGTGATGATAATGCCAAGAGAGGAGAAGCAGGAAGGATGACGAGGGAAGGGTGAGGAGGATAAGGATGATGATGAAG
>CAUYUJ010012018.1:0-19743 GCA_963575745.1 Prorocentrum cordatum | reverse complement strand
CACAGCCCGCATGCGGTTCCCCCACCCAGGGCAGCGTTTCGTGGCCCCATAGGGAGCTCCACCGAAGGTCCCAGTGGCGCAGTTCGCATGCGCCCCCCCCACCCAGGGCAGCGTTTCGTGGCCCCATAGGTAGCTCCCCCGAAGGTCCCAGTGGCGCAGTTCGTATGCGTCCCCCCACCCCACCCAGGGCAGCGCTTCGTGGCCCCATAGGGAGCTCCACCGAAGGTCCCAGTGGCGCAGTTCGCATGCGTCCTCCCCACACCCAGTACAGCGCTTCGTGGCCCCATAGAGAGCTCCACCGAAGGTCCCAGTGGCGCAGTTCGCATGCGTCCCCCCCCCCACCCCCCGCCCAGTACAGCGTTTCGTGGCCCCATACGGGGCTTCCCCGAATGCGATACCCACAACTGCATATGGTTGGGTCCTTCGCCAGGCTAATTTTTGGGCTCTCGGGGCTCTCCACGGGCCCCGGGGCCGTTCGGCAACGACTCGGCTCAGGGCGAAGAGCTCGTCCTTTGGGGAAGGCCCCAGGGCCCAGAGCCCGTTTCCCTGAGGACCCGTGTCCCCCCTATGCTAGCGGCTGCCGCGGGCCGCGGCAGAGGCTCTGGGCGTTGTCGTGGATTCGAGGAGGCTTTCCAGCCTCGGGGTGCTTGCCAGCAGGCAGCTGCGCCTCGCCGAGGGCCTTCCCGGGGCGCCCGAGTCGTCCCGACCGGCCGCTGGAGGCCGGAGCTGTGGCCCGAGAGCCAGGCCTCCAGCGCGTCGAGGAGCTCGGTGCGGCTGTCTCTTCTCGGTGGGGGCCCTCGCCGGGTCCTGGGACCTCGGGGAAGTGATAGCCCGGGCCGGAGAGCCCGCCCTCAGGGAGAGGGTCGGGACTTGTGGGCACCCCGCACTGACAAGTTCGGTTCAACAGTGACCTTCCGCCGGAGCGACCTTTTTGGTGGGGCCACACCGGGGCCCCCAGACGGCTGAGTTCTAGGCCTCCTAGACGGGGTCCCAGTAGATGGGTTCGGAGGCTCGCGCCGCATCGCTGATGCATCGGGGATGCATCGCCGATGCATCGCCGATGCGGCTCGATGTGGGGCCCAATTTTCTCCACGCCGACGTCACCGATGCATCGTCGATGTCGCTAGTGCATGGCCGATGCATCGCGTTATGCCCCTTCCCCTCCATCCCCCTCTCCCTCCAATAGCGTAATGACACTTCCCCCCTCAGTGCGTCCCTGGCACTGCCGCAGTGCCTCCGGCACCACAAGTTTGTGGGGGGGAGGGGGCGCTACGTTGTGCCCCTTCCCGTTCCCCCCCCCTCCTGCCCCCAATGACGCTCGGTTGGACCGCGAATAAAAAACCCTCGAAGGCCTTCTCCTTCCCACTTCCCCCCCCGGGCTCTCCGCCGAACCCGACACACGCTCCAAGGCCTTCTCCTTCCCACTTCCCCCCCATGGGCTCTCCGCCGAACCCGACACGCTCCAAGGCCTTCTCCTTCCCACTTCCCACCCACCCCGGGCTCTCCTCCGAACCCGACACACGCTCCAAGGCCTTCGCCTTCCCACTTCCCCCCCCCGGGCTCTCCTCCGAACCCGACACACGCTCGAAGGCCTTCTCCTTCCCACTTCCCCCCTCGGGCTCTCCGCCGAGCCCGACACACGCTCGAAGGCTCCGGCTCCTCCTCCTCCTCCTCCTCTTCTCCTCCTCCTCCTCGTCCTCGTCCTCGTCATCTCCCCCTCCTCCCCTCCTCCTCCTCCTCCTGCTCCTCCTCCCCTATCCTCCTCCTCCTCTCCTCCTCCTCCTCCTCCTCCTCCTCCTCCTCCTCCTCCTCCCCCTCCTCTTCTCCTTCCCACTCCCCCCCCCGGTCCGTAGCCATTTTGGCTCAAGATGCTTTGTTCCCCAGGGGACCGAACGGATACCGCTAGTCCGCGGCCAGCTGTCGTTTTCTCGTGCCTTCACTGTGGGAGTTGGGCCCCCACACCTTGTCTCTTGACCGTGTCGGGAGGCCCGCTCGCCGTCTCTGCCAGCGCAGGGGCGGATTCAGCTCCCAGCAGTTTCTCATGGCGGCGCGGGGGCAGCAGCACGCGCGGCGCTGGGAGTGTAAGTCTTGCATCAATGACCGCACGGGAAACGCATGGTGGAATCACCCCGACGCCAAGAAGTGTGCATTATGTTCTATGTGGAAATCGTCCTGCTTCAAATGCCACGTGGAGCCACCCACTCCCTCCTTTCGGAAAGGGGGGGATCCGCCGTGGCAGAAGGGTAAGGACTACAAGGATGCGATTACAAAGATCAAGGAGCTCGAGTCAGAGGTCAAACGGCTCAAGACGCAAGGGGTTGCGGCGGCCCCTCCGTCGGATGCGGCCGCCATGTCCGTGGACTCGCAGGGTTTTGGAGCCGAGGCGTTGGGCGAGAGCCTCAGTGAGGCGGAGACCACCGAGCTGCGGCACAGACTCAAGTCGTTTGATAAGCAGCTGGCGGTGCTTGGCAAGTTCGCCAGTGACGGGAAGTGCGGGGCCTACTTGCAGGGGCTACGCGCTGAGAAGGAGATCATACACCAGAAGCTACAGGCATCCAGGCCCATGTACGCGCAGCTGCAGACCTTGTCGGTGCGGCTCAAGTCTGGTCAGCAGAAGCTGGACAAGATGCGCGATGGCATCGCCGCGCTGCACGACCAGCGGAAGAAGCTGGAGGAGCAGCTGCTGGTGGCAGAGGCGGAGATGCAGACCCAGGAGGGCGAGGTCGCGGCGTTGGGCTTGCAGATGCAGGAGTTGTCGGCCAAGTGCGGGGGCGCTCTGCAGAAGGCGGAGCTCGGCGAGAAGGTGCCTGGCATGTCGATCGATGTCGAAGCGCTGGGCAGGCTGCTCTCGCAACATGGGGTGGCCCAGGATCAGAGCAGTGCTCGCAGCTGGCTGGAGCGCTGGCGTCGGCCATTCCGCAGGCCATGCGGCAGCCTGGCCAGGGTGCAGGCGATGGCGTGGAGGAGGCCGTGTCCGACACCCCGATCTCAGTGCCTGGCACCCCCGTGCCGCAGACGCAGCAGCAGTTCGACGAGGGCAGCGCCAAGGCATCCGAGGAGCAGCTGCGGGAGCACCTGGGGCCTCTTCTGGGTGACGCTTGTCCTGCTGACCTGCCTGGGCTGCGTGACGCTGCCAAGCGGGTTGCAGAGTTGTCGCTGCACTTCCTTCCACCCGCGGCCAAGAAGGGGAAGGTGGCAGAAGAGGATGAGTTGTGAGCTCGCATGTCATGCTTGGCAAATGGGTAATTACAAGTTAGAAGCAACGACGACGAGCACAAAGGGTGATATGTTATCGGTGAATGCTGGCGGAGCCGCTCCGCTCAAATTGTTCTTAGAGGATCGCGCTGCGCAGATCTTGAGTGTGCAGGAGCACAAGACTATGAAGGAGGACCTACCATCCCTACAGGGTCACCTGCAGGACTTGGGATATCATGGTATCTACGAGGGTGCCAACAAGACGGGCTTAGATGGTAAGTCAGGAGGTGTGGCGATCCTGACGCAGAGCCACATTGTCGTGAAGGCGCCTCCCTTGCTTCCATGCCCTGTACTCGAGGCTGGGAGGCTCGTCGCCGCTGATGTCGCCTGGGGAGTTCCACGAATCCTGATTGTGATTGCAGTATACCTGGTTTCGGGCGTGGGATTGTCTCCCGAGAATGAAGCGATGTTGTTGAAGATCGCGAACTATTGCGCGCAGTTGAATGGCATCGGTAGAGATTGGGTGGCTTTGGGGGACTGGAACCTGACGCCCGACCAGATCAGCATACCTATTCGTGATGGAGTTGGTGGGTACGCGCTTGCTCCCGATTCACCAACCTGTGTGACAGAGCTTCCTGGGTCGATTATTGATTTCGGTCTTGCATGCGTCAACTTATCCACGAGATTGAGGAAGCCCAAGGTGGTGGAGTCCCCAACGGTCAAGGTTCACAAGCCTGTGAGCTTTCAGGTGTTGGCCAAGGGTATGGATCGCTGGTGCAAGGTCTTTTGCGAGCCAGTCCCATTTCCCAAGGCCCCGCCGATCGGCTGCCCACGTTTTCCCTTGGACTGGGACGCTGTGGAGAGGGCTATCTATTTTGCTGAGAATGAGGCAGACATCAGTGCAGCTTGGGATATCATGATGACCAATATCGAGTTAGAGCTGCACGGTGTATATGACTTGTGCGATGGGACCCGAGGCAGTGGCCACATCTGGGCGTGCGGGGCCAGCGGCGGCCAGGCTCGTTTGCTCCAAGTGGGCCCCTCCTCGATGTAGGTTGCAGCATTGGGGACAAGTTGAGAGCCTACATGGTGGCGAACCGATGGTCGCAGCACTTTCGTTGCACGAAGAAGTTCATTTCCAAGACAGTTGACAAGGTCTTGATTTGGGAAGACGGCGCGAGTGGTCAGCTCCCAGGCCGACCTTGTACCCTTGGCGCGTTTTCTGGGTGAAGCTGTATTGTGGTATGCAAAGATTGGTAGCTGTGATACGGTGCATGCGTGGCTTCCAGATTGGGTGGTGGAATTCCTCGGAGGCCAGGGCAAATGTGTTTCCTTGTTTGAGCGGTTGGGCGATGTGGAGCTGGACAGTAAGTGCCATCAGGTGTGCGATGAGTATCTGGATTTGCAGAAGGAGCATGATAAGGCTGAGCGCGCACGGTGGAGAGGATTTGTAAAGAAAGGATTT
Organism: Prorocentrum cordatum; assembly: GCA_963575745.1. Taxonomy (NCBI): domain Eukaryota; class Dinophyceae; order Prorocentrales; family Prorocentraceae; genus Prorocentrum; species Prorocentrum cordatum. The sequence goes on along the minus strand of CAUYUJ010012018.1, from coordinate 15,083 downwards.
CTGGAAGGTTGCTCTGGCGCACATAGGTTCTCAAGGGCCCAGGCCGCTCAGGAGATCGTTGACTCGGGCAATGAGCTTTCGCCGCATCAGCTTGCTGGCAGGGAGCTCGCCTTGTGGGCTAAAGTTTGGCGTGTCCACCAAGTGACGGAGCTGAAATTGCCAGATGATGCCGGGGGCTGTGGCTTCCTACCGTGCATCACGGTGGACATGATGCGGGCGACGATCCTCAGTTTCGCTTGGGGGGCGGCAGCAGGACCTAGTCGGTTGCAGCCCAGGGCCTTGTGGTTCCTATCGGACCAGGGCCTCGCGGCGATGGCAAGCTTCTTCATGCGATGTGAGGCCCTGCTAGTGTGGCCAGCGAATCGCATCCACGCCGGGATGGTGAAGATTCCGAAGGAAGGTGGTGGGTCTCGATTGGTGGCGCTGATTCATGCCATCATCAGGGCGTGGGCACGAGTGAGGCGGCCCGCGTCGAGGACTTGGTTGGAGATGAACCCCTCTGAGCTGATCTGGGGGAATAGGCCAAGATATTCGTCGTCAGCTTCGGCTTTCTCTCACAATATCACCGCAGAGGTGGCAACTCTGCTGAATGAGCATTCTGTGACTGTGATGATAGACATGTGGAAGTGTTTCGACACCGTGCTGGTGGCAGGGTTATATCGGAGACTAGGGCGGTGAATTATCCGCTCAGGTTGCTATGGCAGTTGGTCACGTATTACGCGATGCCACGCGCGGTGAACGCGTGCGGCAGCCAGAGCGACATGATCGTGGTGGGACAGGGTATTCTACCAGGATGCACTCACGCCACTTCGCTTTTGACGGTGTTAATGGTGGGGACCCTGCAGAGAGTTAAGACGTTGCACCCTACTATACATCCGCGTGCGCTGGTTGATGATGCCACGTTGCAGTGGTTTGGGGACGAGGTTCGTGCTTCTAGGGAGTTGGCGCTTGCTACCAGACGATTCGTGATGGAGGCTAGAGAGCTGGGGTTGATTGTCCAGCCAACCAAGTCTTCGTTCACGGCGACCGCGAAGGTGGGTCGGATTACCTTTGAGCGTTGGGCTGGCGTGTTGAAGATCAAGCATAAGAAGTGCATCAGGAATATTGGACATGACATGCATGGTGGTCGTGTTCATAGGCCCGTGGCTAAGGCACGTATCGCAAAATTGAGTTCTCGGATGCCACGGGTGATGCTGCTAAAGAAAGCTGGAGGGCAGGTGCACAAGTTATGGAAGTCTGGTCTATTGAGTGCGTCAGCGCACGGTGCATCCGTGTCTGGCGTGCCTGACTCTGATCTGAAGAGGTTGAGGCAGACCGCGGCCATCCTGGCGGGGGTCCCTCCTGGCGGCATCAGCCACGCGCTGTACCTGTCTACCCAGGGTGTGCGCTTCTACGACCCGATCTACGAAGCGACGGTGGCCATCTGCTACATGTACATCAGCTTCCTGTGGGACCAGCGTGTCGGGCTTGGGCGGCTTGAGTCGGCATGGAGGGCCTTGCAAGCCAAATGGGACACAGGACCATGCAGCTGGCTGGGAGTGAGAGGGCCGCTGGCGGCCACCTGGCTATCTCTGCGGCGCATTGGATGGGAGATGAGGGGCAGTACGGCGGTGGTGTGTGACGAAGGCAATGTGATTTCATTGTTGCACACGTGTCCCGCCGAGTTTCGCGAACTACTACGTGAGGGTGTTTCTCGTTGGCAATCCAGGCTGATCCTCTCGCACCTTCCTGAGCACTTGGAGGGAGGCGAAGAGGTATGGATGCGCGCGCTACCATTGATCGTTGGTGGTTCCAAGAGTGCTGTGCGACGGCCACAGATGGCTGGCGCATTACGACTATTATGGTCTGGTGGATTCATGTCGGTATCCAAGAGGTTCGAGAGGCGCCTCTCAGCGTCTCCGATGTGCCCCACCCGCAATGTTTGGAGTTGGGTCTGGCAGGAACTGTGGCACACGGCTTCTACGCATGCCCGAACTTGCTGGAGCAGCCGACGGCAGCAGGTCTTCCCGAGTTCGATGAGGAGTTTGAGGAGACCAGGAACGCGCTGTCTGAGCGCGCGGTGAATAGTTTCGGACATGAGTGTTGGGACCTCCTGGAGTTCTCCACTGGGATGCCCCGTAGGCCCAAGCCTCTGCCGCCTGTTTCTGGAAGCCTGCCTGTCTTTGTCTGGGGCGATTGGGCCTCGGACCTTCAGACGTGGACCAGCTGGGCCTGCGCGGACGGGTCAGGGCTGCATCGCGCGTGGTCCGAATTTCGGAGGTGCGGATGGGCGGTGTTCCAGGCGGGGGTTGATGGGCGTCCGATCAGGGCCGTGTATGGCCCATTGCCTGGCAGAATGCAGACCGTAGGTGCTGCCGAGCGCTGGGCCCTGTTGCAGAGAGTTAGACGTTTTCCGTTTCTGCGAGTTTTAGTTTCTGATTTGCTGGGAGCCGTGAGGGAGGGCCAAAGCTGTTCACCCAGTTTGTCCACGGCCCAAGGGGCCCACGCGTCGATCTGGAGGAAAATCTTCGCGAGCTCTGGGTCTCGAGGTCCCCCCAGTTTTGAATGGGCCCCAGCTCGCCTCGATCTCGAAGAATTTTGTTTGATGCACTCCGACAAGCCCCCGGAGTGGCAGATTGGCAATTCGTGGGCCGATTTCTCAGCTAAAGTCGCGGCTCGGTCTCACGCTGTTTCAGATACGCACGTGGAAGCTTTCGCCCAGGAGCTGAAACGAGTGAAGGAGGAGTGTAAGTTCTTCGCGTGGGCGACGGCCCAGCTCGCCAGCGTCCGCGAGGTGGTGAACAGTCAGTCGAGTGGGGCGCCCGCGCATCAAGGCATGAGGCAGGCTGCCCCAAACAATGCGAAGCTGTTGAGTTTTTTGGAGCATGAATTTTGGTCCCTGGGTCCTAGCACTCGTGTGCGCAGGAAGTGTGGAATCCAAGCTAGGACCCAGGCGTCTGTCAAGTTGTATACCCAGGGCAGCAGAAGGAGGTGCGAGCCATCCGAGGCGCAGAAGGCCTTGGCGCGCCTCGCCTTCTCTCCTGGGGGTAGGTTTGCCGAAGCGTCCCCGATGGGTCCCCCCGAGGCGGTCCGTGTGGCGCTTGCGGCGGCCGATGCTGTGTGTGCTGGTTCGGGGCCGCCTGCGGGCCCTGGGGAGCCGTCGGATGGAGGAGCCGCCTCAGGGGCCAGGGTGGACGATCCGTTTGCCAGTTTCACGGCCCTGGGGCATCGGATGCAAACGAATGAACCATTTTTGTTTTGTTAGAATTGCGGGTCCTACTCGAGCCAACGGATTGGTCCCCTGTTGAAGGGAGTCTGCAGGCAGCCTGTGAAGATGGCCAGAGGTGCCAGGGCTGCCATAGATCTCATCCTGGAGGGAAAACATCCGGTCTCGAAGGTGCCCTTTTAGTTTCGGGTCCTGGGAGGCTGGCCTCAGTGGCCAGACCGTGGGCCCTGGCGTGCAGGGCGCTGGCGGGAAACTAGCTGGCGTCGCTATGACTGTAATCCTGTAATGCTCCCCCCCCCGGCTCTCCGCCGAGCCCGACACACCGACGGGCCGCCGTCGGCTTCTCGCGGCCGCCGCCCGCCCGGCCGTCGGCACGCCCTCCGCCGGCCTTCGGAGCGCCCTCCGTCGGAGGTCGTCTTCGTCGTCGTCGTCGTCGTCGTCGTCGTCGTCGTCGTTAGCGTCGTCGTCGTCGTCGTCGTCGTCGTCGTCGTCGTCGTCGTCGTGGTTAGCGTCGTTAGCGTCGTCGTCGTCGTCGTCGTCGTCGTCGTGGTTAGCGTCGTCGTCGTCGTCGTTAGCGTCGTCGTTAGCGTCGTCGTCGTCGTCGTCGTCGTCGTCGTCGTCGTCGTCGTCGCCGTCAGCGTCAGCGTCGGCGTCGGCGCCGTCGGCGCCGTCGGCGTTGGCATCGGCTTTGGCGTCGTCGGCGTCGTCGTCGTCTCCGAAGACGGCGACGACTGCGGCGACCACGGTGGAAGCTCCGCCTGGAGGCGCTTGGGCGGCTTCGGCGCCGCGGTTGCCGCGCTGGCCGCTCCCTCGGGGGACGCCAGCTGCACGGGCGTCCCCCTCCTCCTGGGCCCCCCCGAGAGGGCGCGTAGGAAGGATATCGAGGTTCGAGGATCAAGGTCTTTGGAAGAGGAAGAGCATGTGGAGGAGGAGGAGGAGGAGGAGGAGGAGGAGGAGGAGGAGGAGGAGGAGGAGGAGGAGGAAAAGGAGGAGGAGGAGGAGGAGGAGGAGCGAGGAGGAGCGAGGAGGAACGAGGAGGAGGAGGAGGAGGAGGAGGAGGAGGGAAAGGAGGAGGAGGAGGAAGGAGGAGGAGGAGGAGGAGGGGTGGAGGAGGAGGGGAGGAGGAGGAAGAGGGAGGAGGAGGAGGAGGAGGGGAGGAGGAGGAGGAGGAGGAGGAGGAGGAGGAGGAGGAGGAGGAGGAGGAGAAGGAGGACCAGTGTAAACCCAAGAGTCATCAACGAGTTTGGAATTAACCCTCCCTCCAAGCTCTCTCTTCATAGGCCCCATACAACGGTTCATTTCCATGAGGGGACTGCCTCGTTGGAAGACAACCGTTTGCAGATCCTGAAGCATGCCGAAAACATGTTATCGGCTTTTCAACGCTGCGTATCAACTTGAATGCTGCGTCTGGACGATCTAGAATCGTGCCAGAGCGCCATGTTTGGGACTTCAGCGCCGCGAATCAACATATCTGCTGCACCCGCATAATCATGAATCCTGCTGCTAAAACACAATTTCTGGTACGTTGATCATGGGATAATGTGAAACTCTTGCATGTTTTAAACACGAGTGTCTGCGGTGCTGAGACAAGCGCCGCATTTTGAAAAGGAACCACCATCATTCCGTGGAGCTGTTGCATTTTTTAACGAGTGTGCGCGGCGCTAAGGCGAGAGCAACATTTTGAAAACGACCCGCCCTCATTCCGTGAAGCTCTTGCAACTTGTGAAAACGAAGGTGCAAACGAAGGTGCGCGGCGCTAAGGCGAGAACCACATGTTGAAAACGACCCGACCTCCATCCGTGAAACTCTTGCAAATGTTTAAAATGAATGTGCGCGGCGCTAATACGAGAGCCACATGTTGAAAACCACCCGCCCTCGGTCCATGGAACTCTTGCACATGTTTAGAATGGATTTGCGCGGGCTAAGGCGAGAGCCACATTTTGAAAACGACCCGCCCTCCATATGTGACATTGCTTTCTCTTTTTAAGCTTCAGAGTCAGACGTGGTGAGGAAGTCTCGGGCGAAACGCCCAGCCCGCCCTAAAAACTGGCCTCGGGGTGCGACAGGGAAAAGTTATCTATGAGGAGGAGGAACGGATGAGGAGGAGGAGGAGGAGGAGGAGGAGGAGGAGGGAGGAGGAAGTGGGAAAGAGTTTGGAGGAAGGACGCATGAGGGAGGGAGGAAGAGTGAGGGTGGGTGGGAGGAGGGAGGAGGAGGAGGAGGAGGAGGAGGAGGAGGAGGAGAGAGGAGGAGGGAGGAGGAGGAGGAGTGAGGGAGGAGGCACACGGCCCCATCGAGGAGAGGGGTCCTGAGGGAAACGGGTCCTGGATCCTGGACCCCAGCGGTTTCCCCAGGACCGGCTCGGGCCTAGACCCCAGCGGTTTCTCCAGGACCGGCTCTTCCTTCTGGTCGACCCACATGGAGGTCCAGCTACAACGGGGGTCCAGCTACAAGGGGGTGGCTGTAATAGATCCGGGGCGTGCCTGTACATTCCGGGGCGCAAGCGCACTGCTGGCTTTTCGCGTGCAACGCATCAACTGCAATACAATGCAACACAGGCCTCGGGCGCAGTACATTTGCAACACAGCTGCCCCCAATCTGCTGCACCGCCCCCTGGCGGCTGGACCCCTTTCTTGGGCCGGCGAAACTGGTGCCGAGCCGCCCTGCTGCCAGTCCAGGGGCCGGTGGAGGGCCCCGCGGGGCCAGAGACAGCGAACCTCAGCTTCCAGGCCCCCCCTCTCCTCCGGGACCCGTGGCCCTCCTCCGTGGGCGAAAGCCATATCCGTAACCCGCGGCCCCGCGGGCCAGAGCCCTGGGCCGCCCCGCCGAGACTGGGCGCCTCTCTGCAGCTGCGCTCGACCTGCAGAGGAACAGCGTGCATCTGAAACCGCGCGGAGCGGCAAATCCACGGTCACGAGTGCGCGAATGGGGTTTATCAACCCAGAGATCCAACGTTTTGAAAAAATCAAGACGGAGGTTTTTCACAGTTTTCGGCCTCATGGGGCCCTCGCCGGGCCCCGGGACCGTCCAAAAACGACTCGGGATGAAGAACTGGCCCCGGGGAACGGGTCGAGACCTCCGGGGGCCCCGTATGAAAAAAATCGCGACGTCGGATCTCTGGGAGCGTCGGTGCAGCGGCATCCTCGGGGTTCCTGAGCCGCGGGCCCGCGGGGCCGCGCCCCGGCAGCCAGGCCGCGAAGGCGCGGATGCGGGCGAGGGGGGTCGCAGCTCGTGGCCTCCTGCCTGCTGCGCCTCGTACGCTGCACCTTCGGAGGGGGCCTCGCCTGCCCCCAGCATATTGGTGTCTTCTCTCGTGCCCTCGCGCGGGCTCGAGGCGGGCTCGACGCGGAATTGGGCGTGGAGCCGACGCGGCTTCGGCACGGACCCGACACGGGCCCGAGGAGGCATGCACGGACCCAGAGATCCAACGTTTTGAAAAAATCAAGACGGAGGTTTTTCACAATTTTCGGCCTCATGGGGCCCTCGCCGGGCCCCGGGACCGTCAAAAAACGACTCAGGATGAAGAACTGGTCCCGGGGAACGGGTCGAGACCTCCGGGGGCCCCGCATTGAAAAAATCACGACGTCGGATCTCTGGGGATGTGCCACGGATGCGACGCGGCCAGGGCCACGTCGGGACAGACAGGGCCCCCCGAGGCTGCAGCAGGAGGTCCTCTCCGGAGGGGAAACAGCACACACAGACACAATGAATATCGCCCACTCCCGGGAAAATGTGGGAAACTATGGGGAGTGGGGGGGAAGACAGCAATTCCCCCAAAAATAGGGGGAAAGTAGGGGGCATCCTTTTATCTGTGTGTATTTATTTGTGTGCTCTGGGGCCCCTGTGTTCTCGTGCAGCTGGCGTCCTCCCGTCGCCCGGCGCCGCTCCCGCCTCGCCGCCGCGCTCGCCGCGGCCGGCGGCGAGCGCCTCCTCGCTCTGGAGCCGCGGCGCCGCCGCCCTCGCCGGCGCGGAGGCGGCCGGCGGCGGGGGTCGTCGTCGCCGCCGCCGCCTCCCTGATGTCGGCGGCGAGCGAGGGGAGGAAGCGAAAATCAGCGAGCGAAGAACGGTATAGCATAAGCTTTTTCGCCGTCGGGGGCGCCTGTCCCTGGGCGGCTGGAAAGTTTATACCCCTACGGTGGCACCGTAGGGGTATAAACTTTCCAGCCGCCCTGGGGCAGGTGTCCCCGACGGCGAAAAAGTTTGTTTTATACCGTTCTTCGCCCGTTAACAGAAGGCTCGGAAGTCCCCCGGCCTTCCGAGAAGTTTCCTGGGCCTTCCGCGAAGACACGGGAAGCCTCTCAGAAGGCGTTGGGGCTGCTGGGAAGTCCCGCCGCCTTCTGAGGAGGCTTTCTCCTTCTCACTTTCCCTCCTCGCTCGCCGCCGAAGATGGGGTCGGAGCAGATGGGGTCGGAGGATCGCGCCGCATCGTCGATGCATCGGCGGTGCGGCTCGATGCGGAGCCCGAATTTCTCCACGCCGACGGCGCGGATGCCTCGCCGAAGTCGCTGGTGCATCGCCACTGCATCGGCGATGCATCGCCGATGCATCGCCGATGCGGCGCCATCCTCCGACCCCATCAGGGAGGCCTCCAGAGAAACCCGCAGCGTGACGACCAGCTGCCGCAGTGGGCGTGGCAGCAGTGGCCGCCGGGGGCGGCGGCGGAGTCTCCCCGCCGCCTCGACGCTTCGCTCGTTCGCGAGTGTCCAGGGCGGATGCATGCAGGCAAGACGGGGGGGCGCTCCAGAGACGGCCTCGCCTTCGATGGTCGAGGGAGCTGCCGCCTCGTCCTCGGCCGCCGGGCGGCGGGTGCGACACGAGGATGGGCTGCGCCGGCGGAAGGCTGGCGGGAGCTGGCGGAAGTGGGAACCGGCCCCCCACGCGGGACTCGTTTCGACTCCTCCGATCCGATTCGATTCGACCTCGCGGGCTTCCGATGTCGATTCGGTTCGACTTGGGATTCCGATTGGGGGCTCCGATTCCTGAGTGGAGGCGTACCAGCCTGCCGATGTCCGCCGACTCGGCTTCTCCCCGCCTCGGCCGCCGATGTCCTCCGACCCGATGCCTTTCGATTGCCGATCCGACTCGTCGATGCGATTCCGGGCTCTCCTGCCCGAGAGGTGGCAAGGGCTTTTTCGGCAAGGGTTTCCGGAGCCCGCCGTGTGTCGGGCGGGGAAAAACACTCGGGGGCGGAAAAGAGGGGGGTGATGGAATACATTTTATGGCGCCTCTTCTTATTAATCGCTTCGCTCATTCCGCCGGCCCATACAGTCTCATGTCTGCCGTTTGCCCGAGGGCCTGGTGTCAATGCGGCGCTTTGGGGGTTATAAGCCTGTTGGATGTTCGTTGGGATACCGTGTGCTCGCGGCAGCGTTTTGGGGGCTTCCTGTGGCCGCTTGGGGGCCTCTTGGTGGCTTCTTCGGGGCCTTCTGAGGGGCTCTTGGGGGCCCATGGGGGCCTCTTGGGGACCTCTGGGGGCCTCCCGGGAGGCTCTTAGGACTGAGGGCTCGAAATGTTGTTTCGTGTTCCCCCTCTGGGGCCGTTCTTGGGGCCCTCTTGGGCCGTCTTGGGGGCGTCTTGGGCTGTCTTGGGGCGCTCTTGGGCCGTTTTGAAGCCCTCTTGGGAGCCTTTTGGGCCGTCTTGGAGCGATCTTTGGGGCCTCTTTGGTCGTCTTGGAGCGTCGGGAAGCGGAAAAGGCGAGAATGCGAGAATCCTTCAAAAACCTTAGGGAAATCGATGAATTTTGCCTCTTGGGGACCTCTTGGCAGGGCTCTTGGAGGCTTCTTGGTGCGTCGGGGAGCCATCTTAGGCGTTTTGGAGCGATATTATGGCGTCTTGGAGCTCTGTTGGACCATATTGAGGGCCTCTTGGGGGTCTCTGAGCTCTTCTCGGGGCTCTTGGGAGGCCCTGAGGGCGGCGCCCAGGAGCAGAACCATCCCCGACAGGGAGTTGCCCAGGGACCTGGTCAGGGTACTTTTCGTCCGGGGACCCCCAGGGGCCGCCCCGCGCGCGCGAACTAGAAAATTGTTAACCAGTTACCGGAGATCTTAGCACGCCTCTGGCCCGTTGGGCCGGCGAATTTCATTACGTCCCTGGCCCCCCCGCTGGGCCGCGCACATGCCGCCGGTCATGATTTGCACCCCCCCCTCTTGGACACCCCCCTCTTGGCCGCTCCCGAAACACACAGACACAATGAACTGTCGATTCCCTAGAAGATATGGGACGTGGGGGGGAAGGCGAAAACCCCCCAAAGTATGGAAACGTATGGGGCATCCAGGAGCGTCGTAGCTGGTTTCGTCGTCTTCGGCGTCACCGTCTCCGGCAGCGGCGGCGACAGACCCCCCCCTGGAGCTCAAATGCAAAATTGCATGATGCGCAGACCCCCCCCCTGGAAGTCAAATGAAAATTGCATGATGCGCAGACCCCCCCCCAAGATCTCAAACGTATCCGTCTTCATGTCTGAACCAAGAGATCTGTGTTCCCAAGTCGACCAGAACACCTTTACTCCATCCAGCCACTTGTGCGTCTTCGTTTGCGTGTCCCTGGGCCCCCTCAGTGCGTTCGCGGGGAGGGCGCTGCAGCGTCCGAGGAAGGCCGGGCCGACCCCGGAGGCTCCACCAGGCGCGCTCTTGGAGCGGGGGGGGTCCGCCTCCAGAGGCAGACCTCGAGCAGGGGTCGAGGGATCAGTAGAGGGCTTGGGGGAGGAGGAGGAGGAGGAGGAGGAGGAGGAGGAGGAGGAGGAGGAGGAGGAGGAGGAGGAGGAGGAGATGGAGGAGGAGGAGGAGGAGATGGAGATGGAGGAGGAGGAGGAGGAGGAGGAGGAGGAGGAGGAGGAGGAGGAGGAGGGTGCGTGGAGGAGGGGGGTGAGGACGAGGGGTGCGTGGACATCTCTGCCGGGGCCATCTGAATTTCTCTCCCACTTCACGGCCCCCTACCCTTCTTTCCATGCGCGCCCTGTCCCCGTCCTCGTCCGCGCATGTGCGTCAGGCAGACCTCGAGGAGGTGTCGAGGGAGCTGGAGAGGAAGGCCGAGGTCTTCAGCGAGAAGTTGTGCGAGGACTTCCGCGGCATGTGCGAGGACCCGTGCTGATCGTCGTCGTCGTCGTCGTCGTCGTCGTCGTCGCCGCCAAGGACCGAGGTTCCAAGGTCAATTTTGCACGACGCTGGCGGTTCCTCCTCCTCTGGGTTTTGGGGGGTCGCTCGTGACCACGGCTGGATTGTCTTCGAAGTCCTGGTCAGAACGCGCTCCATGAGAGGTCAGGGGGCTTTTTGAGGGGTGAGGAGGAGGAGGAGGAGGAGGAGTAGGAGGAGGAGGAGGAGGAGGAGGAGGAGGAGGAGGAGGAGGAGGAGGAGGAATAGGGATAGGACGTGGTGGTGTACTTGCAGGTGGAGGATTGAGAGGGGGGGATGCGGATGAGGTAGAGGGATGATGATAGTGATGACGAGGAGGAGGAGGAGGAGGAGGAGGAGGAGGAGGAGGCGGAGGAGGAGGAGGAGGAGGAGGAGGAGTGGAGACGCTACGGGAATGTTCCGATGGCGTGTCGAAGAGAGCGGCCGAGGGATGATAGGAGCAGAAAGGGAGGTGGAGAAGAGCAGGGGGACAAGGACGGAAACCTGGAGGAGGATGAGCCGGAGATCGAGGTAATTCTCCGCTTCCCCCCCCACAAGTACAAGCAGGTCGTTGAGAGTAGGCATGTCTGGATTTTCGGATCCCAGTCTACGTTGGGCGCCTTCTTACTCCAATGATCGAGTGGTCTCATCCTTTTCTTCTTCTTCTTCTTCTTCTTCTTCTTCTTCGGGGGGCGGGCTGGAGCCCAGTCTTCGGCGGCGAGCGATGGGGGAAGCGAGAAGGAGAAGGCCTTCTCAGAAGGCTCGGAAGTCCCCCGGCCTTCCGAGAAGTTTCCTGAGCCTTCCCCGAAGACGCAGGGAGCCTCTCAGAAGGCGCGGCGGCTTCTGAGAAGTCCCGCCGCCTTCTGAGAAGGCCTTCTCCCTCTCACTTCTCCCCCGCGCTCGCCTCCAACATCTACTTTGAGCGCCTTCCTACTTCCCGCTTCAGCCCACCGCTTCCGACCGCCGGGTACGCATCACGAGTACAAGCCTCCTCACTCTCTTCCCCGACACTGGCCGGAGGGTGTTCCGCCCTCTCCCGCGTGCTGCTTTCTCTTCGCACTGGATCTCCAACAGCTGGTGTTCCGTACGTGTTTTGCCCATCCGATTGCTTTCGGTCCTTCAAGATGGTTCGGTGGCCACATGCGAACCCCACCCCCTACCCCCCGCTATGTCTAGGGGGGGCGGGGTTCACTTCGTTCGGGAGCTCCCGAGCAGAGCAACCCCCCCCCACCCCTTCCGAGATCGTGGGGGGTGGGGGTGGGGACCGCCCGTGGCCACCCAGTGGTGCTCCCGCTGCAGCGCTGGCCTCACTTCCGTGCCTGGTCTTCCAAGATCGTGTTCCCGCTGCAGCGTTGGTCTCCTTTCCGCACTTTCGGTCCTTCCGAATGGTGTTCTCGCTGCAGCGTTGGCCACGTTTCTGCGTTTTCGGTCCTTCCGAATGGTGGTCTCGCTGCAGCGCCGGCCTCATTTCCGAAAGTTCGGTCCTTCCGAATGGTGGTCCGCTGCAGCGCTGGCACCATCTCCAAGTTGTCGGTCCTCCAGCATGGTTTTCTTGGCTGCATCGTTCCTGCAGCCAAGGTATGCAATTCAATGTTATGTCACCTGCCCCTCTTCTGCGATCAGATGCCTTGCTTCGCAACGCCGTGACCTGCAGCGCTGGGCCATGCAAAGCCGTATTGTAAGCTGGCATGCCATGCAATGCTATCTTGTACACCGATACGCGATGCGATGCCCTGCGCTGCAATGCAATGCTATGGCATGCAATGCGATGATTGACTGTGCAATGCGGCGCAGTGCTATGCGTCGGGTGCCCTTTTGGGGATCGCTGTCCTCTTCGACGTCCGACTGTGCGAGCAGAGAGGGGCTCGACGCCGTGGCGAGGGATGGAGCGGAGGGGTAGGACGTCAGATATGACGCGAGTGCACCTAGCTTGTCCTCCACCCCCTCCCTCTCGTCCTCCTCCTCCTCTTCCTCCTCTCCCTCCTTCTCCTCCTCCTCCTCCTCCTCCTCCTCCACCCTCTCTGCTTTCTCGGCCCTGCCCCCGCCATCCAGCCGGGAGGACAGCGACCAGAGGCGCAAGGGCGCCGAGTCGGAGCTCGACGCCTGGAAGCTCGACGCGACCCTGGAGACTCCACGGCTGCGCCCCCCGCGCGCGAGCTTTTCCTTGACGAGGGACTCCTGCGCTCATCGCTCCGGAGTTTGCTCAGAGGCGATGCCGCAGCTCGCCTCTGGGGCACGGCCGTGGCCACGTGATGTGAGGATCCGTCCGTTCCGGCCCCGCGCGCGCCAGCGACGCCACCGTGATCTGCGGCTCAAGAGTCAGCCGGGTGGTCGTATACTGAGCCAGGGAGGAGGAGGAGGAGGAGGAGGAGGAGGCGAAGGAGGAGGAGGAGGAGGAGGAGGAGGAGGAGGAGGAGGAGGAGAAGGAGAAGGAGGGGGATGAGGAGCACGAGCATAGCCGAAAAGAGGAGGAACAGGGGGATAAGGATGAGGAGAAAGGAGGAGGAGGCGAAGGAGGAGGAGTAGGAAGAGGAGGAGAAGGAACCATTAGGTTGAGGAGGAGGAGGAGGGGAAGGAAGAGGATGGGGAGGAGGAGGAGGAGGAGGAGGAGGAGGCGGAGGAGGAGGCGGAGGAGGAGGAGGAGGGGAAACGAGATGGAACAGGAGCAGGAGGAGGTGAATGAGGAGGAGGACCAGTGGAAACCGAAGACTCATCAACGATGTTGGAAACAACCCAACCTCCAAGCTCTCTCTTCAATGCCCCTGCAAGGATCCATTTCCATTGGGGGAAGTGTCCTGTGGGGAGACAACCGTTCTAAGATCTTGAAACGCGCTAGAACCCAATTCTCGGAACTTCACCGTCTCGAATTAGACTGACTGTTGCATCTCGACGATCCAGATTGGTGCCAGAACACCATTCCTGGGATTTCAACACCGCGAGTCAGCATAACAGTTGCGCCCTGACAGTCCTGAACCGCTCCAAAACACCATGCGTTAACCATGGGACACGTACCATGCGTGCAATTGTTTTAACCGAGTGTGCGCGGCGCTAAGGCTAGAGCCACAGTTTGAAAACCACCCGCCCTCACTTGGTGAAACTCTTCCACATACTTAAAAACGAGTGTGCGCGACGCGAAGGCGAGAGCCACAGTTTGAAAACCATCCGCCCTCCATCCGTGAAGCTCCTGCATTTTTTCGCAGACGCGTGCGCGCGGCTTTGAGGCGAGATCCACAGTTGGAAGACCGCCCGCCCTCCACCCGTGAAGCGGCCGCCCATGTCCAAGCTTCGGGATCATACATGATAACGAAGTTTCAGGGGAAACGCCAGGTCCGCCGTTTCGACCAGGCTCGGGTTGAGACAGAGAGGAGCTATATAGAAGGAGAGGGATGGAGGAGGAGGAGCAGGAGGAGGAGGAGGAGGGTGAGCAGTGGAAACCCATGGCTCATCCACGAGGTTGGGGTCAACCCTCCCTCCAAACTCCCTGTTTCATAGGCTGCATACAGGGATTCAGCTCCACTGAGGGAAGTGCGGACGTGCCCCGTTTGGGGACAACCGTTTCAAGATCGCGAAGCGCAGCAACACGCCATTCTCGGAACTTCAACGCCGCGAGTCAACACCCCCCCTTCAAGATCCCTCTTCACAGGCCCCTACAAGGATTCATGTCCACTTAGGGAAGTGCCCTTGCTGGGAGAACCGTTGAAAATGCTGAAGTGTGCCAGGCAACCGTGTTCGAGACTTCCGCGCCGCGAATGAACTTGACGGTTGCGTCGTGACGACCCTGAACCGTGGCAGATCGCCATTCTTGGGACGTCAGCACCGCGAATCAACGTAACTGTTTCGCCCCAGCACTCCCGAGCCGCTCCAAACACTGTTTCTGGTACGTTAACCGCTAGATCCCATGGAACCCTTGCAAGTTTGACGGATGTGAGCGGCGCTAAGGCGAGGGCCACACTTTGAAAACCACCCGCCCTCAATCCGTGAAGCCCTTGCAGATGTTCAGAGCGAATGTGCGAGGCGCGAAGGCGAGAACCGCACTGTGGAAGCGACCCGCCCTCCTTTGCGAAGCAGTGGTCCATTTTCAAGATTCAGGATCATACATTGTAAGGAACTCTCGGGCGAAACGCCTGAGGCGTTTCCCGACTGGCCTCGGGATGCGACAGGGAGGATTTGTGTATAAGGAGAGTGGATGGAGGGGCAGGAGGAGGAAGAGGAGGAGGAGGAGGAGGAGGGTGAGGACGAGGACGAGGACGAATAGGAGGAGGAGAAGGAGGAGGAGGGGGAGGGAGAAACGAGATGAACCAGGAGGAGGAAGAGGAGGGGATGCTGCTGCTGATGATGGTGATGGTGATGATGATGCTGATGATGATGACTATGATGATGCTGATGATGATGGTGATGATGATGATGATGATGATGATGATGATGATGATGATGATGATGATGATGATGATGATGATGATGATGCTGATGCTGATGCTGGTGCTGATGCTGTTGCTGCTGATGATAATGCTGTTGCGGATGCTGATGATGTTGATGATGATGGTGAACAGGATGATGATGCTGATTATGATGATGGTGGTAGTGATGATGATACTGCTGATGCTGCTGATGATGATGCTGATGCTGATGCTGCTGATGATGATGCTGCTGCTAGTGATGATGATGATGATGATGATGATGATGATGATGATGATGATGATGATGATGATGATGATGATGATGATGATGATGATGATGATGATGATGCTGATGATGAGGATGAGGATGAGGAT
>CAUYUJ010012017.1:0-19747 GCA_963575745.1 Prorocentrum cordatum | reverse complement strand
GGACGTACGACGACCCCCCGAAGGGCATTGGGGCCTTGGGGGCCCCCGCCGCTCCCTCCGGGGGGTCTCTCGCAGGCGCCGCTCAATTCGCGTAGTTGTTGATGCTGCGGCAGCGGGCCCGTGCGCTGTAGCGCCACGGGGGACATGAGGCGGGCACTCCAGGCCCCAGAACTGGACAGTGTTGGACATCAATACTTATCAATTCAGGTGGTGTGATCCTGGCTGGTGGTGGGGTCCTCGGTGTAGATGTCCAACGGTACATATAGCTGTAGCAGCTCATGATCAACATGTTCCAAGGTCGATCCACGGGCGTAGTAACGTTCCTGCCAGGATGTTTGAATGGCTTGCGCCATGTATCTTGATAATTCCGATGGTAACTCCTTATTCTGGGCCATTTTGTCACTTCCTTTGTTGTTACGTCCAATGCTGGCTTCATGGTACTGGTGTCTGCAGCGGCAGCTGTCATTCCTCCTGTTGATCAGGGTGCTGAAGCTGCTGCAAGATACCTGGAGAATGGTAGTGGGCTTCCTGGAAGTCTGGCCCATTGAGCATTGGTCAATCGTAATCGTGCATACATTTGGTAACTTCATGAGCGCTCGAATCTCAGGGATAATCCAGCATGATGGGGCTTGTGGTCGCCAATTCCTCCTCGGATGTACCAGCAGCATGGGTATGTAGTGTTTTGCGCATGCCGCTGCCAAGAAGATCGATGCCCGCATTAGCAAGTTGTCCAACGTGACTTGTTGTCGGTAACGCATCTCATTATTTGGTAAGCCCCATAAATATTGCGATGAACGTACTGGGGGAGGTCCTGCATATCCTTCAACTTGATGATACCTGGCGCCACACCAGGTCTCGCAAGGCGGTTCTGCTAGAATGCCCAATATATGCCCTTCGGCGACCATCCTCGCGAACTTGAGAATATTTTGCCAGTGTGTGAGGTCTCCAGCCTCAGATAGTGCAACATCTACTTGTAGTACCACGCAGCTGAAATCATGTTGTTGTTCTATCCAGTCTTGCAGATCCCCTGGCCTTCTTCGGCCTGAGAATAGATGAAGTACATATTTGCACGTAGGCAAGTGAGTAGGTGCAACTCGTGAGATTGCCTCCTCCGCTTCAATGTCGTCAACGTCTGCTGCGTCTGGGTGGTCGTAGCCTCGGCGTACTTGCGGGTGGACAGGAACATGTTGAGGTGGCTGCGGTGGTGGAGGTACTTCGTCATCTGGAGCATGTTGGCCGTAGTCTTCTACTTGCTGCAGCCGATGTGTTTTTCGACGTTGGGGTGCATCCCGTCTGACTGGTTGTATTGCCTTCGATGCTCCGCCTCCGTCTCCTCCTCCTCCTGCTCCTCCTCCTCCTCCTCCTCCTCCTCCTCCTCCTCCTCCGTCTCCGCCTCCTCTTCCTCCTCCTCCTCCTCCGCCTCCTCCTCCTCCTTTCCTCCTCCTCCTCCTCCTCCTCCTCCTCCTCCTCCTCCTCCTCTCCTCCTTCCCTTCCTCCTCCTCCTCCTCCTCCCCTCCTCCTCCTCCTCCTCCTCCTCCTCCTGCTCCTGCTCCTGCACATAGCTGCAGCCCTCATCTCCTCCTCCACCCTTCCTCCTCCCCTCCTACTCCTCTTCTCCTCCTCCTCCTGCACATCCCTCCTCCTCTCCTCCTCGCTCGCTCCTCCTCCTGCCTGCTTCCTCCTCCTCCTCATCCTCCTCCCCTCCTCCTCCTCCTCCTCCTCCTCCTGCTCCATCTCCTCCTCCTCCCTTTCCCTCCTCCTCCTCATACCCCTCCTCCTCCTCCTACCTCCTCTCCCCTCCTCCTCCGTCCCCCTCCTACCTGCTCCTGCTCCTGCTCCTGTAGCTACTCCTCCTCCTCCTCCTCCTCCTCCTCCTCCTCCTCCTCCTATCCTCCTCCTCCTCCTCCCGCTCCTCCCTCCTCCTCCTCCTCCCGCCTCCTCCACCTCCTCCTACTCCTTCTCGCTCCTCACTCCTCCTCCTCTCCTTCCTCCTCTTCCTCCTCCTCTCCTCCTCCCCAATCCTCCTCCTCCTCCGCCTCCTCCCTCCTCCCTCATCCTCTCTCCTCATCCTCCCTCCTCCTCGCTCCCAGCCCCCCGCCCCGAGCCCCCCCCGCTGACCCGAGGGCGCCGAGGGCCCCCCCCGCTCGTGGCCCGTGAGGGCGGCCGCCCCCCCGAGGGCCCCCCGCGAGCCCCCCCCCCCGCCCCGGCGTTCGGCGGCGGGGGGGCAGCAGGGCGGCGGGCCCCCGCCCCGCCACGGCCCGGCATGAGGCTTAAGTCGGGCATGTCCTCCTGCGGGCGAGCTTTGGAAGAAACATCGAAGAATAGTCAAACAGTATCCCGACAAAGCAACCTAACAGCGATGTGTATAAGCATACCTGGAAGCATTCCCCTTATGATTCGGGTGAGAATCCAGTTGTAGAATCCTGCTGTTCTCGCAGTCGCAGTCGCATTCGCAATGACAGTCGCAGTGGCAACGGCCTCAGGATCCAATGGAATCCTGAGGATTCCTAGGGATTCCTAAGGCATCCTTAGGCATCCTTAGGAATCCATAGGAATCCTTAGGAAACCTTAGGAATCCTTAGGAATCCTGATTCCTAGGGATTCCTATGGATTCCTAAGGTTTCCTGGGGAATCCTAAGGATTCCTAAGGATTCCTGAGGATGCTGAACTATGACTACGGATTCCCAAGGATGCCTACGGATTCCTAAGGAGTCCTAGGGATTCCTAAGGATTCCTATGGATTCCTACGGATGCCTCAGCCTCAGCCTCAGCCTGCCTCCGCCTCAGCCTCAGCCTGCCTCAGCCTCAGCCACAGCCTGCCTCGGCCTCAGCCTGCGTCAGCCTCAGCCTCAGCCTGCCTCAGCCTCAGCCTGCCTCAGCCTCAGCCTCAGCCTCAGCCTCAGCCTCAGCCTGCCTCGGCTTGCCTCAGCCTCAGCCTCAGCCTGCCTCAGCCTCAGCCGGCCTCGGCCTCAGCCTGCCTCAACCTCCCCTCCTCACCCCCTTCCCCCCCATTCAGCCTCACCTTGTCTCAGCTTCGGTTTGCCTCGGCCTCAGCCTTAGCCTCAGCCTCAGTCTCAGCCTCAGCCTGTCTCGGCCTGAGCCTGCCTCGGCCTCAGCGTCAGCCTGCCTCAGCCTCAGCCTGCCTCAGCCTCAGCCTCAGCCTGTCTCAGCCTCAGCCTCCGCCTGCCTCAGCCTCAGCCTCAGCTTCAGCCTGCCTCGGCTTGCCTCGGCCTCAGCCTCAGCCTGCCTCAGCCTCAGCCTCAGCTTCAGCCTGCCTCAGCCTCAGCCTCCGCCTGCCTCAGCCTCCGCCTGCCTCAGCCTCAGCCTGCCTCGGCTTGCCTCAGCCTCAGCCTCAGCCTGCCTCAGCCTCAGCCTGCCTCGGCCTCAGCCTGCCTCAACCTCCCCTCCTCCCCCCCCCTTCCCCCCCATTCAGCCTCACCTTGTCTCAGCTTCGGTCTGCCTCAGCCTCATCCTTAGCCTCAGCCTCGGTCTCAGCCTCAGCCTGTCTCGGCCTGAGCCTGCCTCGGCCTCAGTCTCAGCCTGCCTCAGCCTCAGCCTCAGCCTGTCTCAGCCTCAGCCTGCCTCAGCATCAGCCTCAGCCTCAGCCTCAGCCTGCCTCGGCTTGCCTCGGCCTCAGCCTCAGCCTGCCTCGGCCTCAGCCTCAGCTTCAGCCTGCCTCAGCCTCAGCCTCCGCCTGCCTCAGCCTCAGCCGGCCTCGGCCTCAGCGTCAGCCTGTCTCAGCCTCAGCCACAGCCTCAGCCTCAGCCTCAGCCTCAGCCTCAGCCTGCCTCAGCTTCAGCCTGAGCCTCAGCCTGCCTCGGCTTGCCTCAGCCTCAGCCTGTCTCACCCTGCCTCAGCCTCAGCCTGCCTCAGCCTCAGCGTCAGCCTCTGAGCCTCAGCCTGCATCAGCCTCAGCCTCAGCCTCAGCCTGCCTCAGCCTCAGCCTCAGCCTGCCTCAGCCTCAGCCTGCCTCAGCCTCAGCCTCAGCCTGCCTCGGCCTGAGCCTGCCTCAGCCTCAGCCTCAGCCTGCCTCAGCCTCAGCCTGCCTCAGCCTCAGCCTGCCTCAGCCTCAGCCTCAGCCTGTCTCGGCGTGCCTCAGCCTCAGCCTCAGCCTGCCTCGGCCTCAGCCTGCCTCGGCCTCAGCCTGCCGCAGCTCGGGCATTCTAACTATGGCACAGGATTAGTGTTCTGGGAACACGAAGATCACGAAGTGGCCCATAGTTGGCTCCGGGCAATCAAAATATGGTACAGGAATGGTGTTCTGGGAAGACGAAGAACACGAAGTGGCCTACAGTTGGCTCCGGGCATTCAAAATGTGGCCTGGGAGTAATGTTCTGGGAAGACGAAGGACACGAAGTGGCCTACAGTTGGCTCCGGGCATTCAAAATGTGGCCTGGGAATGGTGTTCTGGGAAGACGAAGGACACGAAGTGGCCTACAGTTGGCTCAGGGCATTCAAAATGTGGCCTGGGAATGGTGTTCTGGGAACACGAAGAACACGAAGTGGCCTACAGTTGGCTCCTGGCATTCAAAATGTGGCCTGGGAATGGTGTTCTGGGAAGACGAAGAACACGAAGTGGCTTACAGTTGGCTCCGGGCATTCGAAATGTGGCCTGGGAATAATGTTCTGGGAACACGAAGAACACGAAGTGGCCTACAGTTGGTTCTGGGCGTTCAAAATGTGGCCTGGGAACGGTGTTTTGGGAAGACGAAGAACACGAAGTGGCTTACAGTTGGCTCCGGGCATTCAAAATGTGGCCTGGGAGTGGTGTTCTGGGAAGACGAAGGACACGAAGTGGCCTACAGCTGGCTCCGGGCATTCAAAATTGGCCTGGGAATGGTGTTGTGGGAACACGAAGAACACGAAGTGGCCTACAGTTGGCTCCGGGCATTCAAAATGTGGCCTGGGAGTGGTGCTCTGGGACTGGATTCCTAAGGATTCTTAACAATTCCTAAGGATTCCTGAAGATTCTGGTGCTGACCCTTTTGTTTGGGTTCTTGTCCAGATCCCGCCCAGACCCCCCTGGAGCGTCAAGATGCTTTGTTTTCATCCCATTAGAAATCTATCAGCAAAAGCTGTTAGGTAAAAAACCTATTGAAGCATGGTCGTCCCAGGCTTAGTTTTTACTATCCTCGGATATTCCGCCTGTAGAGGGATGTGCCTGACTTAAGCCTGGCACCGCGGCCCTCTGGATTCGCCTCGACATTCTGGTCAGAACGCACCCCGGGAGGGGTCTGGGGGGTAGCGGTATCAGTACTTCTTGGTTTTCCCATCCACAAGGGGACCGGGTCGGACGGACCTCGGCGGACCATGCCGCTCTCTTCGGCGGCGCGCAGAAGGCCTGCGACCACTTGCGAACCCTACCCCTGTGGCGGGTCCAGTCGACGCTGGGGGTATCGGGGGCCAGGCTGAGAAATCGGACCTGAAGGGGTTTCACATGTTGTTGCCACCAAGGGTTAAATACGTCGGACGTGTCCCTCTACAGGAGGACGAATCCAAGGTAGTCAAGAAATGGCATGGGGAAGATTCTTCTAGTATTGTCGCAATGTTTCATTCTCGTTTGACTATGGCTTCTTGTTCGTCTAAAGTCCTTCTGAAGGGGGACATGCCCGACCTAATCCAAGGGGGTGGCGCAAGGGAGGGGCCCCGCGAGGACCCACGGGGCCCTCCAGAAAAGGCACCCCTCCCTCTGGGAGCTCCGAGCCCCTCCGCGGAGCACAGCACCCTGCCCGCTATTGGGAGGCCGCCCCCCCCCCGCGCCCGCCGGGGGAGGAGGAGGAGGAGGAGGAGGAGGAGGAGGAGGAGGAGGACGAGGAGGAGAAGGAGGCCCTAGACCACTCCGGGGGCCCATGCTGGACAGCTGCTCGAGCCGCGTCCCGATGCGGCGTCGAGAGCCTCCAGGAGCGGCAGACGACCTCCGGACCGACGAGGCCGACGACGAAGACCGCGACGACGACCTCGACGACGACGACGACGACGACGACGACGACGACGACGACGACGACGGCGACGACGACGACGGCGACGGCGACGAAGTTCTGCGTGCGGCCCACATCTTCCTCCTCCCCACAGCCACTTTTGACTCAAGCCGCGGCGGCCCTGACCGTGAGCGCTCTACACCGCGGGGGTCAGTGCCCCTTGCATACCCATAGAAACACCAGCCCAGACTAGGTGGTCAGTCGGGCAGCGCCCGTCGTCTGTAGGCCACCCTGTGGGCCAGGAGGGTACTGGGGCCCTCAGGAACAAAGAAGCAAACCTACCTCCTGCTCCTCCTCCTCCTACTTCTCCTCCTCCTATTCGTCGTCCTCCTCCTCCTGCTCCTGCTCCTCCTCCTCCTCCTGCTCCTCCTCCTCCTCCTGCTCCTCCTCCTCCTCGTCGCTCTTCTCTTCCTCCTCCCTCCTTCTTCTCTGCATTTCCCCTCCCCGTCGTTACCCTCCTTCTCCTCCCCCTCTCCCTCTCCCCCCTCCCCCTCCTCCCTCTCTTCCTCCCCTCCTGTTCTCAACCCCCCCACACCCTCCTCCCCCTCCGTCTCATCCTCCTCATCCGTCCTCCCTCCTCCGTCCTCCCTCCCCCCTCCTCACTGAACGTCCTCCCCTCTGTCTCCTCCCTCATCCTCCTCCTCCTCCCCCTCCTTTTTCGCCGCGCCAGGGGCCAGAGAGGGGGGGGGCCAGGAACCAATCGAGCATCCTCCGGGAGGGGGTTCAGGACAGACAGCATATGTTTTCTTCCACGATCGGGGTTTTTGTTGGCCCCCAGAGGGTCTATTGTCAGGAAGGGAAAAAACACACAGACACAATTAATCGTCGATTCCCAAGAAAATATGGGAATTGGGCGGGAAGACAAAAACCAAGAAAATATGGGAAAACTATTGGGAATCTTTTTATTTGTGTGTATTTATTTGTGCGTCCTGGGGCCCCTTCATATTGGTCGGTTCCTGGGCCCCCAGAGGGCGTTCCAGAAAGGGTATCGCCGGCTAGCCTCCAAGGGATCCAGAAGTCCCCTCCTCTGCCTCGGCGGAACGCCGACGGAAGCAAAACGACGGCGGCTCCGCCGGCGGAAGTGCAAGTCGACCCTCCAAGAAACGCGCAAGATTGTTTGGTCATGAGCGTCGTCGTCGTGCTCCTCGTCGTCGTCGTCGTTGTCGTCGGTGTCGTCGTCGTCGTGCTCCTCTTCGTCGTCGTCGTCGTTGTCGTCGTCGTCGTCGTCGTCGTCGCCGCCGTCGTCGTCGTCGTCGAAGTCGTCGTCGTCGTCGCCGTCGCCGTCGTCGTCGTCGTCGTCGTCGTCGTCGTCATCGTCGCCGCCGTCGTGGTCGTGTCCGCCGTCGCCCGTGGCTCCGGGGCTCCTTTCGAGCGCGAGCCCTCCGAGCCCCCCCGAGCCTCTCGGAGCCCGCGAGGGCGGCCTGCCGACGGGCGGCACAGATCCCCCGCGCCACATGGCCGGCATGCTGCCCCTCGTCGTCCTGGGCGGGCGCGCGGTGGCCCTGGGCGCCGCGCCCTGCCGCCGCGAGGCGGCGCCAGTCCGCGAGGCCACCGAGCCCGGGGCGGGCCCCGAGCTGGGGGCGAGCCCGCCCCGGAAGCAGGAGACGCGGAGGGCCGAAGCGTCCGAGGGGGGGGGGGGGCGGGGGAGGCCCCCAGAGCCCCTCGCGCGGTGAAGAAGTCACGGCGGGAGGTTTTTGTCGCCATCTTCTGCCTCATGGGGGCCCTCTCCGGCCCCCGGGACCGCCAACAGAACGACCCAGAAGGAGAGGCCGGTCCCGGGGGAGTGGGTCGAGACCTCCGGGGGTCGACGTTATCAGAAAATCCTGACGTCGGGTGCCTGGGTCAGGGGGGAGGGCTTCGAGGTTTTCGGGCGACCTCTGCAGGGCTCGTTTCGATTCCTCCGATTCGATTCGACTCGACGTCGGTGGCTTCCGATTCCGATCCGATTCGACTCGGGATTCCGATGGGGGTCCCGATGCCTCATCGGGGGCATGATGGCCTGCCGATGCCCGCCGATCCGATGCTTCCCGCCTCGGCTGCCGATCATTTCCGCCGATCCGATGCATGTCGATCGCCGGTCCGACGGGGCCCTCGCGGGGTGCTCTCTGCCCAGCACGGTCGGCAGGCCGTCCGCGCCGTCGTCTCCTGGCGCCGGGGCCTTCGGCTTCAGGTGGTCCCCGAACTTGTTGACCTGAAGGGGCCCTGGGACGCACAAATAAATACACTGTTTTTGATTCGCGGGTCGAGAGCGCACCTCTTCCCTGGTCGAAGCTGAGCGGGCCGTGCGAAGCTTGAATGAACCAGGGGTGGGGGAGGAAAGGGGGAGGGCGCAGCCTCAGAGCGGAGCCGGGAGGAGGCAACGCCTCGGGATCAGGCGGTGCCGAAGTCGACGTACTTGCAAAGGCGCGCCGTTTCCGGGAACCCGGTGGCGAGCACAAATAATGGAGGATGACGATTAATAAATGACTGGGGGTCGTGTTCACGCGGCGGCGCCCAGGATGACGATAAGAAAAAACCGGCCGGCGCCGCCCCTGGCGCGCTCCGCGCGCCAGGGAGGGGGGTCCAGCGCCGATCCGAGAAATCTGCGCGGACCTCCGAGTTTTTATGTTTATGTCACTGTTCGTTCCCCTATAGAAGAGGAAGTCGGGCACGTCCCTCTTCTGCAGGAGGAGGGCTCGAGCATAGGTTAAAAACAACCGTCTGGGGACGATGCTTCCACTATTTGTTACTAGGCTCGAATATTTGTTGGGGTATGTGTTTCCCTTTTCGTGCAAAATCTGCAGGAGGACTGTTCAAAAGTAGTTTTAAAAAACCGTATAGGGACGATTTTCTGCTATGTGTAACTATGTTCGAATATGTGTTTCGGTATGCTTCCCTTTGCGTTCAAAATCTGCAGGAGGATGGTTCAAACATAGTTTAAAACATAATCTAGGGACGATGTTTCCTTTTTTCACAATGTTCGAATATTTGTTGGGGTATGTTCCCTTTTTCGTCCAAACTCTGCAGGGGGAAAGTTCAAAACGCGCTTTTGTTTGGTAAATCGTCTGGGGACGATGTTTTTGCTATTTGTTACTATGTTCGAAGATGTTTGGGGTACTTTTTCCATTTTTCGTCCTAAATCTGCATGTAGGGGGGCATGCCCGACCCAAAACGAATTCGGGCATATGCCACTCTACAAGAGGAATATTCGAGAGTGGTTAAAGCATAGTCTTGGGACAACTTTGCGTGTTCATTTTGTTGACGTAAGTCGGGCGTGTCCCTCTACAGGAGCAAAAATGGTCAAATGATAGTCTGGGGACGATGTTGTGATTGTTTGTTGCATATGTTTGCTCGTTTGTTTTGCCATGTTTTATGTTTCGTTCAAAATCCACATGTAGGGGAACATGCCCGACCTAAGACTACTTGTTGACTCTTTTTTATTTTCTCCCAAATCCGCCTGTAGGAGGACACGTCCGACCTAACCCGAGTCCACGAGAACCAGGGAGCGCCGAAAGGGGGGGGTAGCTCGTGCCCTCGTGACCCAAAAAGGGGTCCAGCAGAAAGGGGGTGGCGCAATGGATTCGGGGCACTCGTATTCCAAATGTGCTCCGGAGGACTGGATTACACTGCAGTGCCGCTAATGCAGTGCACGCGAACATCCAGCAACATGTTTCGGCCCTGGAATGTACTGCAGCACCCCCCAGATCTCTTGCGACCCCACAAATCTATTGCACCAAATCTGTTGCACCACCCCCTGTTCGCTGGACTCTCTTGTTGGACAAACCAGATCGTGGGGGGCGCATCGACCCCCCCGTCGCTTATTCCTCGTCGATGGGGGGCCCGCTGGCCCCGCTCCGCCCAGGAACGCGTGCGGATGCGCCATTTTATCGGGCGCCCTCCGCCGACGCTCCGGCAGCGCATCGCCGAGTCCCCGGTCGCCCATAGTTTGCAGTCGGGCGTGTCCCCGTGCAGGAGGAATGTTCACAAATAGTAAAAGATTGGTCCGGGGATGATTTTTCGACTATGGTTGACTATTGCGTTTTCGATACCTATACATATATGTAGATATATACATATATGTATATATGTGTATCTATATATATATATATATTTGTATATGTGTATGTATGTATGTATATATATATTTGTGTATCAAAGCATTGTCATTCCGTGTATGTGTATTATATATGTGTGTATATATATATATATGTCATTGTTGCTTTTGCGAATACTCGCAATTTTCGCGCAGAACTCGCCTGTGGGAGTACAGGCCCGACCTGACCTTCGTTGCCCCCCCCCCCCCGTGACGCTGCCCCCGAGGAGGCCATCGACTCCCAGAGCACCGTCGCGAGCGACGGCGCGGGCGGCTCCGAGGCGAGCGACTCGGACGAGCCGAGGCTCGGAGCTCGCCACCTGTGCTCACCACCCACCAACCCTTCTGTTGCATCTTCGGGGGACTTCGCCTGTCCCAAAAATTGGTGTCTCTTTTGGGGGCCCGACGCGTGCTCGATGCGGACTCGACGCGGATTTGGCGTGGATTTGACGCGGATTCGACACGGATTCGACACGGATCCGACGCGTCCGACATGGATTCGACACGGATTCGACGCGGACAGGGCCGCGACGGGACAGACGAGGTCCCCCGAGGATGCAACATAACAACCCACCCCAACCCAACCCGAAGGCCCCGAGTTGCCCTCCATTTTCACTGGGGGGGGGTTCGGGGAGCACGAAAAGACACATATAGAACCCGTACCCCCCCCCCAACCCGCAATTCGGGTCTTCGGGTTGGGTTGGGGTGGTCGGGGTAGGCAGTCATGTGCACCTGCACCGGCTCCCGGCCAGGCCCATGTTGGGCTCGTGATCGGTGCGTCTGCCTCGGCCTGCAGTCGAGCATCTGATCATGGGGCCTCCTCCCGAGAAGGCCGGGCCGGCGCTTCTGGGCCGACTCGCCGAAAAGCTGGCCCGGTTTCGCGAGTTCCTTCGCCTTGTCGGCGTTGGCACGAACACTTGGCCCAGATTTGCTTTCAAACACCTCGGGAAAAGCTGGTCCAGCTTCATGATGTTCCAACCTATTATACCCTTGATCACCAGGAATCATCTCGAGCGCCAAGAAAGTACCGAAACCTGAGGGTTTTCACGTGCGGGGCCCTGAGACGCGATACTCGCTCGACACCGCTTCGATACTTTTCTGGGTATTCGAAATCATTTCTGGGACGTGGTCCTCAAGTACGATGAGGACAGCATGAGCCCAGGAGTTTCAAGCCATGAATTTCTGGATCATGGTTCCAGCTGTAGGACCGGATGGCCTATGCGCCGACCCCGGCCTCAGGGTGGGCCCGGCCAGGACGGGTGCGGGTGCATCGCTGGCGCCCTCCGAGAGGACGACCGTGCAGCTGCGCAACGTGCCGCCGGCGTTCTCGCGGGCGATGCTGCTGAGCCTGCTGGACGCGCAGGGCTTCCGGGCCCGCTACGACTTCGTCTATGCCAAGGGGCGTCGCCGTTCCGCCGCCCCCCTGAAGAAGGGCGGGATTCGGCCAGATGTCCTGGGGCTCCTCGGGAGGCTGCTGGTGCTCCTCCAGAGTCGCCGAGCGTGCCAGCTGCGAGGGGGCTCGAGCCCGCTGATCACTCGAACGAGTGATGCTACCAAGGTCCTTGAGATGCCAGCGGCGGGGAGGGGGAGGAGGAGGAGGAGGAGGAGGAGGAGGAGGAGGAGGAGGAGGAGGAGGAGGAGGAGGAGGAGGAGGAGAAGGAGGAAAGGAGGAGGGGGTGAGGGGGGAGGGAGGAGGAGGAGGGGGAGGAGGAGGAGGAGGAAGAGGAGGAGGAGGAGGAGCAGGAAGTTGAGGAGGACGGGGACGATGAGCAGCAGGGGCAAGCGGAGGGGGACGGGGACGCAAGGACGAGAGGAGGGAGACAGGGGGGGAGAGAGAGGGAGGGGTAGTGGGCGAGGAGCAGGAGGACATAGTGAGAGAGGGAGGGATTGGGATGGGGAGAGGAGGGGCACGGGGATGATGATGAAAGGGGAGGAGAAGCAGCGGAAGGAGTTGAGATGCATGGGGGGCCCCGGACGAGCAGCCATGGTGGCTTCATGCGGGGACCAGATCGAGCAACGCCGCAATAAGAAATTATCGTGCTTCGGCCGCTGGGCGGCCCTTCGGGGTGGCTCGTCGGAGGCCTTCTGGACCATCTGCGCGCCTCGGGGTCATCGTGGACTCATCCTGGAGGCAACTTCATCCCGATCCGAGGCAGTTTGGGAGGATCTGGAGCTCTCTTGGGCCATCCAGGGGCCGCTTGGGTCCAGCCGAGGGAGATCGGGGGAAGTGCGCTGGCGAGCTCGGGTCCTCCACTCTGACCCCTTGAAGAGAGGGGTCCATGCTGTCAAGAAGCGCAGATGTCCTGATGGGGGGGTCAGATTCCATAATAAGTGGGGGGGTAACACTGGGGGGGTCTGATTCGAGCTGTCTTGGAGGGTTCGGGTGGGTCTGGGCAAAAGGCCGACGAACTGGAGTGGACGGTCTGAGGGGGTCTAAAAACTGCTCGTCTGGGAGGGTTGTGACCCCTTCCCCTGTCGCATGGCCTGCCAGCGAGCGAGCGGTGGGGAAAAAGGGGGAGGACGAGACAGGCGGCAGGGAGGGAGGGAGGGAGGGAGGGAGGGAGGGAGGGAGGGAGGGAGGGAAGGGAGGGAGGGAGGGAGGGAGGGAGGGAGGGGCGGAGGAGGGAGGAGGAGGAGGAGGAGGAGGAGGCCACTCTTGGTCACACGCCTTGCCAGCCCCAGCAGGCGGGGGTCGGCGGACCTGCCGATGGACTTCTCGACGGAGGAGAGCCTCGGGTAGCCTGCTGCCTGCGGCGAGCCTCGCCACCGTGCCAGCGCAGCAGCGTGGTGTGAAGGGGTTTGAGCTCACGGCCCACTGCAGCCCAGCGCGCGGTGTGAGGTCGAGTCTGTTTTGAGCTCGACCTCGTTCCCTCACTCTTGGGGGCCCCTGAGGGACCTCTCGGGGGCCTCCTGGATGGCCTTTGGAGGCCTCTTGTGGCGCTTTGAAGTCGTCGTCGGTGTTTTCGCTGGCCGTTTTCAGGCCTTCCCTTTGGGGCCTCCTGAGTCTGGGGGGCCTCTGGAGCCGTCGTGGGCTGTGAGAGGAAGACCGTTGAAACAACCTTATGGTCCATCAATTGGTTTGCCCTTTTCGGGGCTCCTGGATGGCCTCTTGGAGCCCTCTTGTCCTGTACCGTAGGCCTCCTGTGTCATCTTAGGACTGTACTGGCCCGCCTGGCGCCTGCGGAGGCCGTTTTGGGGTCCCCTATGGGCCGCCTTGGGGTCCTCTTGGGGCGCTTTCGGGCCGTCATGAAGGTCGCTTGGGCCGTCTTGGGGGCCTACTGGGCCATCTTGGGCGTATCTGGGGTATCTTCGGCTGCCAGAAGCCCGAGAGGCGAGAACGCGGACACCGTTGAGCAACCTTGTTGCAGAAATCCATGATTTGGGTTCGCTGACAGCCTCTCGAAGGGCCTCTTGGAGCCATCTTGTGCTGTATCGGAGGCCTCCTGTGCCATCTTAGGACTGTACTGGCCCGCCTGGCGCCTGCGCAGACCGTTCTGGGGGTCCCTATGGGACGTTTCGGGGTCCTCTTAGAGCGCTTCCAGGCCGTCATGGACGTCTCTCGGGCCGTCTTAGGGGGGCCCTCTTGGGGCCTTTTGGTCCTCTTGGGCTGTATCGGGAGCCTCATGGGTCGTCTTAGAGCCCTCTTGGCCCGTCTGACGCTGTCGGTTGCCGTCTTGGGGGCCTCTCTGGGAGGTCTTGGGGACCTCTTGGGGCATTGTGGGGTCGTCATGGAGATCTCTTGGGCCGTCTTGGGGGCCTATTGGGCCACCTGAGATGTATCTGCGGCCATCTTAGGCTGCCGGAAACCCGAAGAGGCGACAACGCGACAACCATTGAGCGAATTTACCGTGGAAAACAATGATGTGGACTTTCGGGCAGCCTATCTTCGCCAAAGCTTCTTGGATCACATCGGTGGCATCTTGAGGCCAGCGTGGAACCTCCATAGTTGTCTTGGCGCAGTCTAGAGGCCACTGGGATGAGATCGGCCCCAGAGCATATGTTAGAAACGGACCTTACCATCGAAGAAACATTACACCTGAGAAAACCCAATCAGTGGATGATTTGAAAATCAATACGATGGATCTTGAGATCGTTTGCGAGATCGACAATGAGATCGACAGTGGAATTGATAATGAGGACGATTGTAAGGTCAATCGTGAGACCGAGAGTGACATCGATTCAATGAGATCGATAGTAAAATCGATCGCGAGATCGCTCATGCGGTCTCTAGTGAGATCGCTTGTGAGATCGATAGAGAGATCGATTCGATTATGAGATCGATGGTGAGATCGAAAAAGAAATGGATAATGAGATCGATGGTGAGACCGATCGATAAGAAGATCGACCAGGAACCCGAGAACCCGGGAACCTCGCCGCCCTCCGAAATCGGCCCGGAACCTTGAACCCGGAACGGGGAACCCGGGAACCCGGCGTGCGACCAAAATCGCCGGAAAATTTTCGCCAAATCCTTCAACTTCCGCGAGGACCCCTGCAGTGCAAGCACTGATTGGAGAAATATTGTGGATCTTGAGATCGATTGCGAGATCGATAATGAGATCGATAGTGGAATCGATAGTGAGGACGATTGTAAGATCGATCGTGAGACCGAGAGTGACATCGATTCAATGAGATCGATAGTAAAATCGATCGCGAGATCGCTCATGCGATCTCTACTTAGCGAGATCGCTTGTGAGATCGATAGAGAGATCGATTGTGAGATCGATGGTGAGATCGAAAGAGAAGTGGGTAATGAGATCGATGGTGAGACCGATCGATGAGAAGATCGACCAAGAACCCGGGAACCCAGGAACCTCGCCGCCCTCCGAAATCGGCCCAGAGCGGGAACCCGGGAACCCGGAACCAGGAACCCCTGCAGAACCCAGCGTGCGACCAAAATCGGCGGGAAATTTCCGCCAAATCCTTCAACTTCCGCAAGGACCCCTTCAGTGCAAGCACTGATCGGGGAAAAAACTCCGTAAACAGAAACTGTTGGCGCTCCGCGCGGGTTTCTTCAATCCGCGCTGGGCCCCCCTGGCGGCGCCTCCGGCGCCGCCCCTGGTGCGCTCCGCGCGCCAGGGACGGGGTCCAGCGCGGATCCAATAAATCTGTGCGGAGCGCCAAAAGTTTATGTTTACGGTGTTTTTTTCTTCCCTTCCTCTACACAAGACAGCAGAGGAACAATCGGACACGCCCCAGCGTGCTGAGGACACGGTGGCGGATGCCTTCGTGAACTTCCTGACCGCGGAGGACGCCTCGCGCTTCCGGTGCCTGCTGAACCTCCCTGGGCCCCCCGGCCTGCAGCGCGAGGGAGCCGGCTGCAGCACCACCTGGAGCCTCTGGCAGGGGCTCGCGGAGAACGTCCGGCGCTACCGCAACAGCCCCGTGATGGGCAAGGGCGTGGCCGACGGCTTCAAGCCGATCGTGCTCTCCGAGGGCAAGAGGGTCGCGTTCCCGCGCCCGACGAAGAAGGCTCGGGGGGGTGCTGAGGGTGCCCCTGGGCCGAGATGCCCCCCAGCTCCTCGCTCCGTTCTGGAGCTCCCGGGGCCCTCTACAGGCCTCGTGAGGGGTCCACTGCAGGCCGCGGTGGGGGCACCGTTGGGCCACGGGCGCTCCTGGCGACCCCCGGCAGGTGAAGGAGCCCCGCGTGCGCAAGGACCTGGTCAGGCGGACCGGTGGCCCGGAGGCCGCGCAGGCCTGAGGGCCAGGGCGCAGCCGGCCCGCTCTCCGGCGCAGCACACATGATGCCGCGGGCGGGCCAGCTGCCAGCTGGTCTCGCGGCGCCCGGTTTGGCGGGCGCTCGGGCCTGAGGCCTCCGCCGGAAGGGGGGGGAGAGGGCGTCCTCCGAGGAACAATCGGCGGAGGAGAAGGTACCTATACCTCTACCCCCTCGCCCGTTTTCCCCTGTTTAGGCCTCCTGGGAGGCCCTCGTCGCCACCGCTGGATTCGCCTCGAAATTCTCGTCAGAACGCACCCCGGGAGAGGTCCGGGGAGTGGCGGCATCGGAACCGTATGGTCTCCCCTGTCAGGACGCACCGTATCAGCCCCATGTCCACGCATCTGCGGCCAGCAGGGGTGGGAGGTCAGCGAGGGTTTTGCACGGGTGTTGTCAGGGCGGGAGGACAGGGGACAAGGCAAGTGTTGTAGTCAGCAGTGCCCCTGGCCCGAAGCCTGTCCATTCGTTCTGCCCCCCGATGAGCCTCGCGGTGTGAGTGCAATCGTGCCCCCAACTGGGTACAACCTCCCTATAGCCCTATAGCCGTATAGCCCCATAGCCCCAGAGCACCATAGCTATATAGCCCAATTGCCGTATAGCCCTACAGCCCTATAGCTCCATAAACTGATAGCCCTATAGCCCGATAGCCCTAATAAGATTATGATCGTGGCTTTTTTCTCCAGTATCACACTTGTACATATATTAGTATGTCCATAAATGTACTTTCCAAACGGTGCTTGCACTTAGGGGTCCTCACTTCCCTTTAAAGGAACTGGGCCCTGCGGCCCTGTTCCCATCCGTCGCCGACTTCTTTTTCCAGAAGGCCCGTCTGTTGGCCCGGCGGCCCCGTTCCCGTCCGTCGCCGCCGCCCCGTTGCCCCCCCCCCCCTCCCCTTGGTTGCACCCCCCCCCCGGTCGCATCGCAAGCTTTGCATTGCTTTGCACTGCTTTGCATTGCTTTGAGCCGATTTGCAGCATTGCATTGTATTGCTTTGCATCCCATTGCATTGCTTTGCATTGCAAGGCCTTGCATGGTTCTGCATGTTTCATTGCGTTGTGTTTTGCATGTGTTGTTGCATTGCCCTGCATTGCCCTTCAATTCCCTTTGTTGCCCTGCATTGTCCTGCATTGCCCTGCATTGCACTGTTTTGCTTTGTATTGCTTTGCAGTGATTTGCTGTGGTTTGCAGTGCTTTGCATTGCTTCGCATGGCGTTGCATTGCTTCGCATTGCTTCGCATTTCTTCGCATTGATTTGCATTGCCTTGTATTGGTTCGCATTGCTGTGCACAACATCGATTGCACGACGTGTATTGCATTACCTAGATTGCAACAAATTGATTACACCACCCAGATTGCACCGCATAGATTGCAAGAAGTCACCGTTTGGGTTCAACGCTCGCTAACACACACACACACGTGTACACGCATAAAGATACTGCGTACATAAGATATAAAGATACTGCGTACATATGGTTCTCCTCTCGATCACTGCGGGCATGAGCCGCTACAAGACGAATGTTTACACCGCTGCGCCATGTTGCCGTTGACACCTGTGTGTTCCATTGCTGGGGAGGCACCCTGGAGGCCGTGGGGGCCAGCTTGAAAAACTTTGGTGCACCCTTGACCAGGGGCGCCTCCGGCGGCAGCACCTAGGAGGACTGAGTGGAGCAAGGCTCTGGAAAACCGGGACTCTGCAAACCAGGGCTTTTTGCCAGATCCAGCGGGAGCATGTTTCGACCCTTGGCATACAGCGTTCGCAGGTCAGTAAAGTCCAAGTTTGCGGAGCCCCGGGGCAGGAAGGGTGGGCATGAGGCCGCGCTTGCAGCGGTTTTTATTTTCATTTTGACGAACTCGGCCAAGACCTCGCGCGCCGTCACTCGGTGATGCTATGCATCCCAGCTCTGGGCAGCCGACACCACGCAGTGGGATCCGTGGGAAGGGGGGGAGAAAGCACTCAGCGGGTGGAGGACGGACCAGCATACGATCAGGAAGCATCCAAGATGTTACAATGTCCCTACGCGCCCCAAGTCGCCCCCCCCCCCCCCCCTGCAGGTTCCTACAAGTATTAGGTTTCATTCCGAGGAGCCCGATCTTCCGATCTTGAAAGTGGGGCCCGAGTAAATCCAGATCCGCCGCCCCCTGGGGTCCCAGGACATCGGTCCCCCGGGCGGCGGGTGTGCACAGGTCGCCGCCTCGCACCTGCTCGGGTGGGCGAATTCTGCTTCGCCCTCCCCTTGCCAACCTTCGTCTGCAGTCGAGTTTGATTAGTATCACGTCAAGGCTACCCTTGCGCCCACTGCTTCGTGACCTTTGCCTTCTGCATCCCTATGGTAACTTAGCGCCTTCGGCAAGGCCTTGCGTCCTCTCGCGCGCCCTCCCCGATCAAACTCGACTGCAGTTTCGCAACGGTCTTCGACGTTTCCAGGATGTCGGGGCTGGCACTTCGGAGGAGCGCGCCGAGCTCGGCAAGGTCTGGGGCCCCAGAGGGGGGGGCGGGGGCCAGAGGAAGGGGCGACGAGGAGGAAGGGGCGTTGATTGTCCCGCGGCAGGAAAGCCTACTGACTCCATAGTCGCATCCTCTAACGTTGGCTTCGCGTCAATGGTTTCTCGACGCGTGGGGAAGGACCCGTGTGAGGGGTGCACGACCATGGATGTGGAACTGCATGCGGGCGCTGCCCCTGGGGACTTCGGTGGAGCTCCTTGTGGGGGCACGACGAAACGCGCGAGGGGTGCAAGGGATAGGAGGAGGCGGGAGGAGGAGGGGGAAGAGGGAGGAGGAGGCGGGAGTAGGAGGGGGAGGAGGGGGAGGAGGAGGAGGGGGAGGAGGAGGAGGGGGAGGAGGAGGAGGAGGAGGAGGAGGAGGAGGAGGAAGAGGAGGAGGAGGAGGAGGAGGAGGAGGAGGAGGAGGAGACGCGGGGCGCTGTCTCTTCAAAGCGAGGACCCGACACCACAGGACGGCTGAGGAAAAGGCCAGGGGGCCTCCAGGAGGGGTCCTCCGACGCCCCCGCTCGCCCACATCCGAGCGCCGCCCCACCCGACGCAGACCCCCGACGTCATGATTTTTGCATGACGCGACCCCCCGAGCTGTGGACCCCATTCGCCGAGACCGGCTTCTCATCCCGAGCCGTTTTGTCGACGGTCCCGAGGCCCGGTTAGGGCCCCTACTGGCCATCGCTCGGACGTCCATTTCCCGTGCATGTTTCGGTTTCGTGCGTGTTTTTTTTGCTCGATGGTCCAGGATGGTCCTCGATTGTTCTCGCCGAGAAAAAAAAAACCACACGTCCGAGCGATGCCGAGGGGCCCCCAGGAGGTCGAAGGCAGCGGAACACTTTCCGTCGTGATCCCTGCGTTGCGCGAGGGGGTCTGGGGAGCAGGGCTGGGCCTTAGTGGTGAGTGTTGGTGCTTTCGTGGGCCGCTCTCGTCCCGAAAGTTCGTCCTGCGGTAGAAAGGCCTGGCATCGCTCGGACGTGTGTGTGTGTGTGTGTCTGTGTGTGTGTGTCTGTGTCTGTGTCTGTGTCTGTGTCTGTGTCTGTGTCTGTGTCTGTGTGTGTGTGTCTGTGTGTGTGTGTCTGTGTGCGTGTCTGTGTGTGTGTGTGTCTGTGTGTGTGTGTGTCTGTGTCTGTGTCTGTGTCTGTGTCTGTGTCTGTGCCTGTGTCTGTGTCTGTGTCTGTGTCTGTGTCTGTGTCTGTGTCTGTGTGCCGCGGGGCCTATAAAGGCAAAAGGAGCCCACAGAGGGCCCAGGCCCACGTGAGGGGCCCTGGCCCACAGGGGCCTTCCCAAGACAGGAGGAGGGCGCTTCGGCCCCGAGAGCCTCGACGACGTCGGAAAACTCCTGCCTCGAGGGCGCTACGGCCCCGAGGCACAGCTCGACACGTCCGAAGCTCTACCCCCGTCTATAGGGCATCTCCCGTACCAAGGGACATACAGGAGGAAAATCTGCGGTGCAAGCGGGCACAGACTGCAACAAGCACGTACGCATGCAAA
>CAUYUJ010012016.1:0-19751 GCA_963575745.1 Prorocentrum cordatum | reverse complement strand
GAGGTGGCCCGAGCCAAAAGGACTGCGGAGGAAGGCGCAGTTGTCGGGGCAGGGGCCCAGGAGGAGCAAGAGGGGGAGGAGGAGGAACGGCCGATGACATATCGAAGGGGGGAGGGGCAGGACGATGGAGAGGGAGGATCAGGAGGGAGAAAGAGGAGGAGGACGAGGAACAGCAGCAGGAGGGAGGCAGGAGAAAGCGGAGGCCGAGCAGGACGGAGGAAACACGAGTAAGCAGGGAGCCAGCGAGCGAGGAAGACAGGGGGGATCAAGAGGGAGAGGAGAAGGAGTAGTAGGAGTATGAGGGCTGGGAGCAAACACGGGGAGGAACGCAGGCCCGCAAAGATCACTACACTGGGGGGCCAACGCCGGGCATGGTCATGATGAGGTTAAGTCTGAGGACCGAGCCAGTCGAGAGAGGATGAGGAGTGGACGATGGGAGGGACGGGGGAGGAGACGGGGGAGGAGACGGGGGAGGAGACGGGGGAGGAGACAGGAAGAGGCAGGAGAAGCGGCGAGGAAGAAAGAGGGCATGCGATGGCATGATCCTGAAACAACCTTACGTGTTTCACGCGGTCTGAGATCTGGGAACACCTTCCAGGGAGGTGCACGGCTGCGACTGCACAGGCTGGACCTCGGACGTCGCGATCTCTACGCCGCGTCGACCCCCAGAGGTCTGGACCCCTTCCCGGGACCGGTGTTTCATCCTGAATACTCCAGATTTCGTAATAAAAGGGAGGGGGCCTGGACCCTCCAAGACAAGCCATTTCAGACCTCCCCCGCGGGAGAACCCTCCAAAACATCGTCCCCAGACCCCCCCAGGCCCTCCAAGATAGCCTGGAAAAGAACTCCCCCGAAATGAGACCCCCCTTCCTTTCTTACGAAATCTGGAGTAATTGTTTGACGATCCTCGCGAGGCCCGGTAAGGGCCCCCGGAGCCCGAAAGTAGCGAGAAACCTCCCGGAGAGTGTTTTTGTCCGACCCTGGCCAGATTACTTGCATGGGCGGTGGTGGGGGCTTGAACCCGAAGCAAGCCGCAGACGACTTGTACGCGCAAAAACCGCGCAAGTCGAACGGCACTTGCACGCCAGCATTCGCCTGAAGAGGGGCGAGGGGGGGGAGGGGGGGGGGGCGGGGAGGCGAACGCCATGCAAGTAAACTTCCCAGACATGCGACGTCCAGATTTTTTCAAGACGGCGTCCCCGGAAGTCCAGACCCTTTCCCCATCCCCAGGATCGGCGTTTCGACCCCAGTCGTTTTTTGGTGGCCCCGGAGCCCGGCGAGGGCCCCCCAGTGCCGAAAAGAATGAAACACTTGCCGTCCTGATGTTTGTCCTGATTTTTGTAACGACGCGATCATGCCTGGGTTGCCCGAATCTACACCAACAGGCTCCAACGCGAGGGGGTCTGGGAGCGGCGCGGCCCCTGAGATCCGACGTCTCGAAAACGTTGAGACGCCGTGAAAGATCGAGCCTGGAGCCCTGGACCCGATCTCCCTGCGCCACTTTTCACGCCGGATCGATGCGTGCGGGCCCCGGGGCCCCTAAAGTAGACACGATCTCCCTGCGCCACGTTTCAAGCCTGATCGATCCGTGAGGGTCCCCGGGCCCGAAACTAATGTACAGTCGGGGCGCTGACCTAAGGAACCATGAATAAAGAACGAGGCCCCTTTGTCCCGTAGAAAACCCAGGAAAACCGAAGGCAAACTGTAAAACAATGAAGGAACACAGAGCCCCTCCCCAACGAAAAGGGTTCCTTAGTCAGCGCCCCTAATGTACACAAAAACGCGCGGCTCGAAAAAGTCGAGTTGCAAGGATCTCAGGGGCTCCCCGCTGGGGGGCGCTGCCGGCGGGGCGGGCGGCAGGCGGCGCGCGTCCTCCGCCGGCCGGGGGTGCTGCCTCGCCCTGTCGATCGCTCCTGCCGCCGCGCGGGGGGGGGCGGGAGGAGGAGGAAGGAGGAGGGAGGAGGGAGGAAGGAGGGGAAGGAGGAGGAGGAGGGGGAGAAGGAGGAGGAGGAGGAGGAGGATGAGGAGGAGGAGGAGAAGGAGGATGAGGAGGATAAGGGAAGGAGGATAGGAGGAGGAGGGAGGAGGAGGAGGAGGGATGGAGGAGGAGGAGGAGGAGGAGGAGGAGGAAAAGGAGGAGGAGGAGGAGGAGGAGGAGGAGGAGGAGGAAGAGGAGGGGGAGGGGGAGAAGCACAGGGTCCGAGGGAGGAAGGAGGAGGGAGGAGGGACGCCGTGGGCAGCCCGCCTCCCTTCCCCCCCCCTCCTCCGGAAATGGCAGGGCCCGCGGCGGCCCCGGCGGCGGGCTCGTTGCCCGCCGCGGCGCGGCGATCGCGAGGAAGGGGGGGCCCCTCGCCGCCTCGCGCCGAAGTTCTAAGCTTCCGGGATCGAGGATCCGTGCGGCCCACGCGGCGGGAAAGTGGAACATGCGACCACAACATGGGGTGTGGAAGGTCTGGCCGCTCGAGGACCGAGGTCGGCAAGCGAGGGATCGAGCAGGTGGGGGATCGAGGAGGCGGAGGAGGAGGAGGAGGAGGAGGAGGAGGCGGAGGAGGAGGAGGCGGAAGGAGGAGGAGGAGGAGGAGGGGACGTCGAGAACGGAGTGGGTATCGAGAAGGGGTCAGGGGAGATCGAGGAGGATGCGGATAGGGGGGGGACCGAGGAGGGGAAAGAGATGGGAGGTAGGAGGTAGGAGGAGGAGGAAGGCAGGAGGAGGAAAGGGACGGAGGAAGGTGAGGAGGAAAGGGAGGACAGAGGAGAGGAGGGAAGGATGAGGAGAGGAAGAGGAGGCGGAGGAGGAGGAGGAGGAGGAAAGGGAGGAGAAAGGAGGATGGAGGAGGATCGAGGAGGATGGTCGGGGACGAGAGGTATCGGGAGATTTCAAAAAGGAGCGGTATCGAGGGAGATCGAGGCGGGTGAGGAGGATCGTGAATGATCGAGGACCGAACAACGTGTTTGCTGTGCCCTTCCTGAATTTCGTGGAGCGCCCGTGTTGCCCCACCTGAGTCCACCTCGAAGATTCTGGTCTCGAGCAGCGCCCGCACTCGCCAACACGAACGAGCACTGGAGACGTGGAGGCCCATTCCGGGCCTGGGGGCCGACCAGAACACGGGTCGGGAAACCTTAGCATGAGGACAACCGTGGCTGCGGAGGCGGGGGACCCGTGGTTCCTTGGATCCTTCCCTCGGCTTTCTACCATCCTGGCGCCCTTTCTTTTCTCGCGCAGGTCGGGCCAGCTTGTCCGCGCCCCGCTAATCACATGTACCCCGGTAGGGGCCCGCGGGAACCGTCGGCGCTACATGGACGGGGACAGGGGGGGCAGTCCCGAGGGGTCGCATGGTGCCCCGCTGACGCCCACCCTGCGGAGGCTGCCCGCATCGCCCCGCGAGGAGAGCGGGCTGCCCTCGTGGAGCCTCATGCGGAGTCCAGACGCGAGGGCGCGGACACCCGGGGCCACTCGGCCTGATTCTGGTGGCGGCGGCAGCGGGGGGCGCAGCCCTCCTGGCCATGCGCCGTCGCAGTCGTCTCCCCGGCGTCGGCGCCGTTGCCGCCTCTGCCCAGCGACGCTCGCGGCGCCAAGATGGCCTCCCGGGAGCCCCCGCACCGGCAGCGCCGCGGGGGGTCCCCGCATGGGCCTCGCCTCGCGCCTCTGCCCGCACGGCGGGCGGCCCTGTGCGATGCAGAGGCGCGGAGGAAGCGGCACTTCTTCGGGCCGCACCCTGGCCAGCTTTGAGATGCACCTACATGGAGCAAATCGTCTTGCCGTCCAGAGTCTGCCGCCCCCTCCGCGCACGCACTTTTTGCGCGCGAAGGAAATCCGCCGACGCGGAGTGGGGTCCCCCCCCCCCCTCCCTCGGGGCCCGCGGACGCGCGAAGGCAGGCGACGCGCCAGGCGCATGCTTGCCCCCCCCCTCCCCCCCCTCCACGCACGCATTTTTACGTGTGAGGAACCGAGCACGCGCCATGTGCATGCTCGGCTCCCCTCCTCTGCGCACGCATGTCTACGTGTGTGGAAAAACCGCCCGCAGCAGGTCTGGCCTTCCCCCCCCCAGTGGGGCCTGCTGTGGCGAGAAGCGCGTGAAAACACGAGAAGCACGTGAACACATGCCAAACGCATGCACGCCGAGACGCATGTTGGAGAGTCCCCCCTCCGCATGCGTATCTGCTCATGCCGAATTCCAAGTCGTGCTGCTTTACTCCCTTCTGGAACAAGGCCCCAAGGCCCGCCAACACAAAGAGAACCCTGGGTCGGAGCCGTCGTCGGAAAAAAAAAACAACGCGAATTACGCTACCGAGGAACCCCACATACTTATATTATGGCTGGAGCGATGAGAGCTGAAGTGAAGCATGTGAGAATGATGTTGGAGGCCGTTGCCCCGCCGATACCGCTCTGCCCTGGACGACCGTCACGGATAGCGGCCGCGGTGAGAGACCACCCCCTGCGCACCCCCATATGGTGTCGAGAATATGCCATGCCTGCTGTGCCGTGGACGACCGTCACGAGTAGCGGCCGCGGTGAGAGACCACCCCCTGCGCACCCCCTTATGGTGTCGAGAATATGCCATACCTGCTGTGCCCTGGACGACCGTTGCGGATAGCGGCCGCGGTGAGAGACCACCCCCTGCGCACCCCCAATGGTGTCCAGAATATGCCATGCCTGCTGTGCCATGGGCGACCAACGCAGATAGCGGCCGCGGTGGGAGACCACCCCTTGCGCACCCCTCTTTGGTGTCGAGAATATGCCATGCCTGCTGTGCCCTGGACGACCGTCACAGATAGCGGCCGCGGTGAAAGACCACCCCCCTTGTGCGCACCCACCTACTATGGGGTCGAGAATATGCCATGCCTGCTGTGCCACTGGACGACACCGGCGAGATAGACGGCCGCGGTGAGAGACCAACCCGCGCACCACCACATGGTCGAGAACTAGTGGCACCACGCGCTGTGCCACTGGACGGACAGTCAAGATTAACGGCCGCGGTGAGAGACACCCCCTGCGCACCTCCACACTTATTGGTGTTGAGAATAGCCATGCCTGCTGTGCCCATGGACGACCGTCATCACGAGATAGCGCGCGGTGAGAGAACCAACCCACCTGCGCACCCCCTCTGGTGTCAGAAATATGCCTACATGACTGCTGTGCCCTGGGAGACCAGTAAACGGATAGCAGGGGCGCGTGATATTGGACGCGGTGAAGAAGACCACCACCCTGCGCACCACCATGGTGTCGAGAATATGCCATGCCTGCTGCGCTCTGGACGACCGTTACGGATAGCGGCCGCGGTGAAAGACCACCCCCTGCGCACCCCCTACGGTGTCGAGAATATGCCATGCCTGCTGTGCCCTGGACGACTGTCACGGATAGCGGCCGCGGTGAGAGACCACCCCCTGCGCACCCCCAATGGTGTCGAGAATCTGCCATGCCTGCTGTGCCTGGGCGACCGTCACGGATAGCGGCCGCGGTGAGAGACCACCCCCTGCGCACCCCCTATGGTGTCGAGAATATGCCATGCCTGCTGTGCCTGGGCGACCGTCACGGATAGCGGCCGCGGTGAGAGACCACCCCCTGCGCACCCCCTATGGTGTCGAGAATATGCCATGAACGCTGTGCCCTGGACGCACTCGTCAGGATAGCGGCCGCGGGAGAGACCAACCCTGCGCACCCCTCATGGTGCGAGAATATGCCATGCGCCCTTTCTTGTGCGTTAGCTGTGCTGTCTGATGGTGCTTGACATGCTCCTTTGCTGTGCCTGGGCGACCGTCACGGATAGCGGCCGTGGTGAGAGACCACCCCCTGCGCACCCCCTATGGTGTCGAGAATAGGCCATGCCTGCTGTGCCCTGGACGACCGTCACGGATAGCGGCCGCGGTGAGAGACCACCCTCTGCGCACCCCCTATGGTGTCGAGAATATGCCATGCCTGCTGTGCCCTGGACGACTGTCACGGATAGCGGTCGCCGTGAGAGACCACCCCCTACGCACCTGTGCATGTGCTGTGATGTGCTGTGCTTTGCTGTGCTGTGCTGTGCTGTGCTGTGCTGTGCTGTGTTGTGCTGCTGTGCTGTGCTGTGCTGCGTGAAGAGGAGGAGGAGGG
This sequence comes from Prorocentrum cordatum, assembly GCA_963575745.1. Lineage (NCBI taxonomy): Eukaryota > Dinophyceae > Prorocentrales > Prorocentraceae > Prorocentrum > Prorocentrum cordatum. Next base: position 13,660 of record CAUYUJ010012016.1, on the reverse strand, counting down.
GAGGTGAGGAGACGCGGGTGCGCCGCGGCAGGGAAGAAAACCAGAACCCCACGAAACATGTGGGGAAAAATAAGGGAAACATAGTCTGGGGGGCGATTTTTCGACTATTTTTGACCATGCTGGAGTATTTTTTTACTATGTTCTATTTCTCGCCCAAAATCCGCCTGTAGGGGGACACGCCCGACCTAGGGGTATCGCCCAATAAACAGAACCCCCCAGACCTCCAGCCGCTCCCATGTTTTCGATGTGTGGGCCCCGGAGGTCTGGACCACCTTCCTGGGGCCGATTTTTCGTCCTGAGTCGCCCAGCCAGCTCACGCCCCCAGCACCCCACCTCAGGGCGGGCGGGGGACTGACCCCGTCGGCTGCCAACCCAGACATCGGGCCGCTCCAATGCTTTCGATGCGTGGGCCCCAAAGGTCTGGGCCACCTCCCTGGGCCGGCTTTTTCGTCCTGGCCTTTTTTCGACGACCTCGGGGCCTGGCGAGGGCCCCCTGGCCGAGAATGGCCATCGTCCTGGCCTTTTTTCGACGACCTCGGGGCCTGGCGAGGGCCCCTGGCCGAGAATGGCCAAAACCCCGCCGCTCCGTTTTTTCTTCAGAGCGCCGGATCTCTGGGAAGCGGAGCTCGGGCACCACCCCGGCAGCACCAGACATCCGGCTGCTCCCGTTTCGTCGATGCGTGGGCCGTGGAGGTCTGGACCACTCCCCTGATAGGGCCGGTTCCTCGTCCCGAGTCGTTTCTTTCGACGGCCCCGCGGCGAGGCCCCCAGGGGCCTAAGAAACGGCCCCCCCCAACCCGCTGCCCCGATGTTTTTCTCGGAGCGTCGGCTCACTTCGAGTAATTAGGGGATCGACCAGAGAATGGAGTTGCCCCAGAATCGAGCTCCTCGTCGGATCTCCAAAGCAGACGGGGCAGTGCTCATGGGTTCGGCGGGCGAACCCACTTTGGGGCAAGTCAGTTCTGGAGTCGATCCCCCACTCCGAGTGGGGATCGACTACAGAACTGGGTCACAACAGCTTGGCTCGACGTAGCCGCCCGGCCAGCCGACATCATGTGAAGTAGCTTCGTAAGACGTTTTTTTCTCATACGCCTCTTCTGCGGGCCCTTGGGGGCCGACACTCGATCTCTGGGGCGATCTCGTGGGGGTCGGTGAGGCCGCGCCCGAAGCAGCCCCCCCCCCGCCCCCGGAGAGGAGATCGACGGCCTGCGCTGCGTGCTGCTTCGAGGCCTGCCCTTCAAGGCGACCGTGGGGGACATCCGGGCCTTCCTGGGCGACTTCGCGGCGGAGCTCGACGGGGAGGACGCGGTGCTTGGGGGCAGCGTCGGGAGGGAGAACCGGCTCGGGGGGGCGGGGGAGTCTCCGAAGGGTCCTGGAAGTTCTCGAACATGTTTGAAGCCCGGGGTGTGTTCCCCCAGGTTGTGCCTCGTCGAGGGCGTTCATGGGATGACGGAGTCGTCCCGAACGGCCGCCCGAGGCCCAGGTTGTGGCCCGAAAGTCGGGGAGCACAAGGTCAGGGACAACGCTAGCGGGGGATGGGCTCCGGGGGGACATCATGGCCCCTGGCCACTATCAGCCGAAAAGGTACAGTGGGCGACTCGGAAAAACTGGTGGCAGAAAGCGTACCCGCGATGGTGGCCGAAAGCGTAGTGTGACCTCGACGGGGAGGACGTGTTGCTCGGAGCAACGTCCAGGGGTCCTCTGGGCTTCCTCGATGGGGTCGGCGAAGACGGGGTCGGAGGATCGCGCCACATGGCCGATGCGTCGGCGATGTGGCTCGATGCGGAGCCCGAGTTTCGCCACGCCGACGGCGGCGATGCATCGCTGATGCAGCGGCAGTGCATCGCCGATGCATCGCCGATGCATCGGCGATGTGGCGCGTTCCTCCTACCCGATCTACTCGGACCCCACTTGGGAGGCTTCAAGATGGGCTCAGGGGGGATACGGTCGGGAACTTTGGCTCAGCGTGTCGTTGCCGCCGGTCCTGGCCCGCCCCCTTTCGGCGCGACACGCTGACCGCCTCCCGGCTCCCAAGCGTCAGCGTCCCCAGCCTATCCCAGCCTCGCATTCCGCGCAGCGGGGCGGCACGCCATCCGTTTGTAATGCGCAGCGTGTCGCTGGGGCCGCCGCCGCGACACGCAAATGAAAGGCTCCTGACCCTAGGCCCAGGGACGTTCGAGGCGGGAGGTTTTCGGTCATTGTCGGGCGTGTTCGTCGGTTCTCGGCGGCTTTCCAGCCTCGGGATGCCTTCTGAAGCAACGCCTCGCCGAGGGGTGTCCGCGGTGCCTGGGCTGTCCAGAACGGCCGCTGGAGAGCCGAGTTATGAGCCGAACGCCAGGGGGCAACGTCAGGGGGGATACAGTCGACCCACGTAGTAAGGATGGGCAACCTTCCCGAGGGTACCCTTGCATCCTTGCCTCATCGGTCCATCCTTTGCCACTTTCGTTGGCCGCGCCACGCTCGGAAAGCTTCGGAATGGCCGTCCAAGGCCCTTGCTTCCTTATCGCGCATCCTTGTGATACGGAAAGCCACTCTGGCTCAAGCTGGAGACCCTACGGCCTGGGGATGATTCTCGCCGAGTCGCGATGAGGTCACTCGCCGCAGAACCCCCCCCGATGACGGCGGCCATTTGCCTGGCCCCATTCGCGGGCCGCCCGCCTGTGGCATGTGTGGCCCCTTCGACGCTCGCGGGCAAGTGGCCCGAGCGCGCGCCGCCGCTGGCGCCGCGGGCAGCTGGCTGCAGGGCGTGTGGAGCGGATGCAAGCGAGTGCACATCTCCTTCAGCTCCTCCGCCCCCATCAGGTACCTCGTGAAGTACTTCTGCTTCATCGTCTCGCTGTTCTACCCATGGTTGATATTGATTGCCTGGCCCCTGTGGCCCCGAGCACTGCGCCGCTGACAATGGTTGAAGCTGGATGCGCAGCTTCTGCGAGTTTGGGTGCGTGCTGTCTATCGCCGCGGTCCTGTGGCACGATGTCGGAGGTCTACATCCCATATCGGGACATGCTGAGGTCCCGCTTGCACGGCTGGTTGCCCATCGCCTACGTAGACGAGATTCTCAGAGTTTCTCGCGCCCGTCTGGATTTGTTCCGGCTTACGGCTTTTGGCGTGGCGCTCACGAACGCTTACGACGATTCCGGGACCGCGGACGCCATGGCCACTCTGCCTTGCCCGGAGACGCTGCCCGCTGGGAACCAGGCCGTGAGCACAATCGAGTGGGATGGCGACCAGACCGATCTGCTCTTAGGTCCTGGGGGCATCGGGGGCAGCCTGCGCGCACCCTCCGTCCTGCGACCGCGGGACGAAGCCCGCACTGAAAGCATAGAGCGGCTTAGCATGTACATGATCTCAGCGTTCAACCAACAGTTCGCCGAGGGGCTACGGGAGTCGATGCAACATTTCCCACCATTACCCTTCGTATAGATACTGAGTTGTTTTAAGATACCGAGGCACCTTCTTCGATTGCCTAGGCACTAGTTTCAGCAACGGTTCTCGCACGCCTGACCTGGGGGCGCGGGGCGTATCAGGTGCCGGCGCTCTCAGAGCAGCCCTGGGCAATCTTTCACTCGTGCGGCACACCTAGCGGGGGTAATGTCCGCTGTTCGAGCGCGCGATGATTTGGCAGTCTTGAGGCTTTGCCTTTGATGACTTGCGCCTGGCCAGGAGTCGCCAGAACGAGGAGGTGACTTGCTTTCGAGTTTCGGAGCCCCGTTCTCAGTTCTCATCGGGGGGATTGTATACTACCCATTGTGGGATCACGCTCTGCGGCGTGACAGCGAGGCACTAGTGACCTGTCAGCTCTCGAGTGCAGTATACGTACCTATCACGTGCAGGTGAACATGTCACGAAGTAGTCATCTATGCTGCCTAATAAAAAATAATAAATATCCTTGTGATGCGGGCCGGCTGTAGGCTCAGGGGGGCGGGGGGAGTTTTCGAAAGTTCCCGGAAGTTGTTCGAAAGGCTTGAAGCCCGGGGTGGTTTCCCTCAGATGCGCCGTCGCCCCCCAGGTGCACCTCGCGCTCAACCGCGACGGCCGCCCCTCTGGCTTCGCACGCGTGAGGCTCGTGTCGGCGGAGGCCGCGGAGAGGTGCCGCGACGGCGTGCACCTGCGGTGCATGGAGGACCGCGGGAGCGGGCGACGCACGCGTGCGGGGGACCCTTCGCTGGAGTGACCTCTGGTGCGGGCTCACAGGGCTCCCCCAGCACCGGCCTGCGCGCTCGGCCTCGGGCCTCCCCGCGGCCCCCGGAAGCCGCGCGCCAGGGCTCACCTCTGCCCGGGGTCACCCTTGCGTCTGGCCGAGGGAGTCGGGGGCAACGACGGGGGGGGACAGGCGTAGGGGGGGGGACGCATCGACCTCCAATCGCCCATTGACCGCCGATAGGGGCCCGATAGCCCCAACCTGCCCAGGAAGGTGCGGGTTCATTATCGGAGGCACATCGCCGATCTATCGGCGATGTCTCGCCGATTCCAGGTCGATGCTCCCCCCCCTATGCCTATCCCATCGTTGCCCCTCAGGGGGGGGGACGGAGCGCGAGTCCCCTCGGGTCGTGACTAAGATCACGACGCATGTGCTCGTTGCCAGTTTCGGCTTCTGGGGGCCTTCGCCGAGAGCCCGAGAGGAGACGCCTGCCCTGGGGAATGGGTCGAGACCTGCGGGGGTCGACGCGGAGGGAGAGTGAGGACGTCGGGGCATGGGGGCAATCGTAGGGAGATGATATCGGTGCTGATGCTCGTCCTGGAGAGCCCTCACCACCACGGCCAGGTTCTCCTCGAGATGCTGGTCAGAACGCCAGTCTCGGAGGGGGGGACGTGACACCGATGCCGCCGATCGTCCTCGGGAGCCCTCGCCACCACGGCCGGAGGGGGAAGGAGTGACCGGAGGAAGGCATTGATGACCCCCCCATTTCCTGCGAAACTAGCCAGACAACTCGGCTGAGGAAGTCTGCCCGAGCTCACTCGACATTGGCACGCGTGTGTGCCGATGCAGTCCCCCGGTCGGTTTCGCTCATCGACGTGCGTTCCGCCGGCTACTTGCGATTGTTCTTGGACGTCGACGATTGATTCCGCCTGGGTGCACTCAGAACGCGGTGCCGCGCGCACCCGTGGAGTGTCCGAGCAGCTTTCGCTAAAGGGCGCTCTGCCTAAAGGGCGTTCTGGCAATCCTCGGCAGGGGGGAAAAGGATGCCGCTGCCGCCGCTCGTCCTGGAGAGCCCTCGTCACCACCAACCGATTTTTTGTTGGCCGAACAGTCTCTAGTTGGGACCGAACAATTTGTCGGACCGAACAAAAACTTGTGTGTGGCCCTGACAAAAAAGGTTCGGTCCCTGGCTTCTCCTCGAACTTTGGGTACCGATGCCGCTGCTCGCCCTGGAGAGCCCTCGTCACCAGGGCTGGATTCTCTTCGAACTCCTGGGAACGATGCCGCTGCTCGCCCTGGAAAGCCCTCGCCACCACGGCTGGATTCTCCTCGAAATTCTGGCACCGGTGCCGCTGCTCGTTCTGGAGAGCCCTCGCCACCACGGCTGGATTCTTTTCGAAAGTCTGGTCAGAACGCACCGGGGGAGAGGCTCGAAGAAGAACAAATGGCACAAGCATAGACTTCGATCGTCCGCGCGTATTTGTTGGATTGGCGCCTGACACCCGCAGGGAGGTCGGCGCCAGTTTTCCCGTCAGTCTTTTTGGGTCCTTCTCGTCCTGGACAGTCCTGGCCACCACAGCTGGGTTCTCCTCGAAACTCTGGTTAGGACGCGCCCGCGGAGGGGTCTGAGAACCATCGGTATCGGCATCGGTATCGGTACAGTATCAGTGTCGGTATAGGTACGGGAGGTCTGCTCACTCTCCCTCCTCGGCTTCCTAGCTTTCTCTTCCTTCTCCTGCGTGGTTGTTGCTTTGCATGGAGGAGCCCCCTTGTCCACAGTGGGGGGGCTGGCCATTTTCATCATCAGCGCACTTGTGGTTTTTCCCCAATCAGTGCTTGCACTGAAGGGGTCCTCGCGGATGTTGAAGGATTTGGCGAAAGTGCCCCGCCGATTTTGGTCGCACGCTGGGTTCCCGGGTTCCCTGGTTCCCGGTTCCGGGTTCCCGGGTTCCCGGTTCCGGGTTCCAGGCCGATTTCGGAGGGCGGCGATCCTGGTCGATCTTCTTATCGATCGGTCTCACCATCGATCCCAAATCGATCTCACTATCAATCTCACAAGCGATCTCACTAGAGATCGCATGAGCGATCTCGCGATCGATCTGACTATCGATCTCGTTGAATCGATTTCACTCTCGGTCTCACGATCGACCTTACAATCGTCCTCACTATCGATTACACTATCGATCTCATGATCGATCTCACAATCGATCTCAAGATCCAGAGTCTCAATTTTCAAAATGTTCAAACCATCCACTGATTGGGTTGTCTCAGGTGTAATCTTCTGTTGAGGAGAGACAGTCGGCATCGGTGCAGTAATCAGGCGCGCCGAATCAGAAGCTGGTGTTTCGGCAGGTGCCCCCTAGAAGCTTTGTCTCCCCCGATGGCCCCTGAGGTGGCCCGCAGAGGGGCACCGGGGCACCTCGGGAGGCTCGCAAAGCTGGACGGCAAGCGAGGCTCGAGAGGCGTTCTGGCAAGATTTCTTGTCGCGTGTCCCTGCGTCAGGCATGCATTTTTCCCCAACCATCCTGTGGTGTTGGGTCCTCGTTTTGAAGAGACAGCGCCCGCGTCCTCCTTCTTTCCTTCTCCTCCCGCTGCCCCCCCTCCCACTCCCCATCATCGCATCATCGTCACCATCATCACCATCACCCATCATCCATCAGTATCATCATCCGTAGCATCATCCTCATCCACAGCATCATCATCATCATCATCATCATCATCATCATCATCATCATCATCATCATCATCATCATCATCATCATCATCATCATCATCGTCATCCTCATCGTCATCGTCATCGTCATCGTCCCCACCACCCATGTCGGCACACCCCTCATACTTTTCGTGGCCCCACAGGGAGCTCCACCCAAGGTCCCAGTGGCGGAACTCGCATGGCTGCCCCGCCCCATTTTAGCACACCCCTCACACGCTTCGTGGCCCCATAGGGAGCTCCACCTATGGTCCAAGTGGCGGAACTCGCATGGCGACCTCGCCCCATTTTGGCACACCCCTCACGCGGTTCGTGGCCCCACAAGGAGCTCCACCTATGGTCCCAGTGGCGCAGCTCGCATGGCGGCCTCGCCCCATTTTAGCACACCGCTCACACGTTTCGTGGCCCCATATGGAGCTCCACCTATGGCCCCATTGGCGCAGCTCGCATGGCGGCCCCGCCCCAGTTTGGCAAACCCCTCACACGTTTCGTGGCCCGATAGGGAGCTCCACCGAAGGCCCCAGTGGCGCAGCTGGCATGACGATCCTGCCCCATTTTGGCACACCCCTCACACGTTTCGTGGCCCCATAGTGAGCTCCACCGAAGGTCCCAAGAAGAAGTCGAAGAAGTCCCTCTTCCTCGTGCAGGCCGCCGACAGGTCTGCCCCGACGATGAGCAGGAAGGGCGCCGCCAAGATGATGAACTGTGCCAACCCGAAGAACACCGGTGGCATGCACGGACTGCCCCCGGTGCACGTGGGCATGCGGATCCGGCTCCTGGAGGCGCTGGACCTCAAGAGCGGCCTCGTCAAGGATGCCGAGGGGCAGATCGTGCACATCGTCGTGGGCCTTCGAGATCGGGGCGACGTCGACAAGGCCGAGAGCCGAGAGAGATGGGGAGAAGGATCTATCTGAAGCACTTGCCGCTGGGGTTCTGGGTGCACATGGATAAGTACGCGAGCGCGCCCTTCGTGGACGACCTCAAGCGCCACGACGACAGCCTCACGGGGGACCTCACGGGCCCGCTGGTGTTCATCGAGCCTCGCACGTCGGAGCCGTTCACCTTCCGCACCTCCAAGGTCGCTCGAACGGGCTTCCCGTTCTCGCGCGGCAGGGCCATCGCCGCGGGGGCGAGCCAGGGGCGCGCCGTGCGCGAAGGCGACGGGGCGAGGGAACAGCGCTCTGGGGCAGTTTACGGCCAGACCTACTAGGCGCGACCAGTCCGCGGCCAGACCTTCTCTCGGCCCCGTGGACTCTCGCCCTGGGCCGTCGGCTGTCTGGCGCGCTGCCCCCTCGGCCGACGGCGCCCAGGCGTGATCCTGGACCGCGGCCGCCACGAGGTCGGGAATGGCAGGAAGAGGGCGGAGCTCTACGCGCTGCTCTCGCGCGCCGCGCGCCACGAGGACCCCCTGCCCACGCGGGCGCCGCGCGTCGAGTTCTTCCTGGCGGGGCCGCCGGAGGGCTTGCGGAAGCAGCTGGGGCAGTTTGCGGCGCGCGCGAAGCGGCGCAGGAGGGAGGTTGCGGCCCTCGCTAGGGAGCTGGGCTTCGCCGAATTTATCCGCGAGGCTTGACCTGAGAAGCGGCCCGTCCGAGCCTCGACGTCTTTCGACGGTCTGACTGTTTGGCCTCGCGCCGCGGGCCACCCGCGCGCGTCGCTGGGGCCCTCTCGGGGCGGCCAGCGCGCGTCGCGGGAATTCCGCGCTGCGCTCTGCCCAGAGCCTCGCTCGCCCCCGTCGTCGCTCTGCCCTGTGGCCGCAGCCTTGCCCGCCGTCAGCCAGCCAGCGAGCTGTCTCTGCTTCGTGCAGCGGACGACCCGCGCGCGTCGCTGGGACCCTTTCGGGGCGACCGGCGTGCGTCGCGGAGACTCCGCGCGGCGCCGCGCCCGCGGCCGTGGACATCGGCGCGCGCGGGCGGGCGCGATCCTCGCGGGGAGCGTGCCGACATGGGCGTCAGCGTTCATGCGCGTAGACTGATTCGCACGCAGACTCATTCACAGTCAGACTCACTCCTCGCGCTCAGGCTCACCCGTTCTCAGTCTCTCGCACTCGGATCGACCGTTTTTGTTCGCGCTGTGGACCCCGCCATGCATGTCGGCGCGCGCCCTCGCACGGTTCGTGGCCAAATAAGGGGCGCGAGCGAAGATGATATTCACATTTGCGGTAGTCACAACTGCACATGGTTGGGTCCTTCGCCACTTTGTGTTGTCTTGTTTTTGTTGTTGTTGTTGTTGTTTTTTTTTGTCTCTCTCTCTCTATATATATATATAAATGTATATTTCTTGTTGTTTGTTTCTCTCTCTCTCTCTCTGTCTCTCTCTGTCTCTCTCGTTATCTACCTCATTCTCTTTCTCTCTCTGTTTTTTATTTCTCTCTCTCTCTCTCTCTTTCTTTCTTTCTCTCTCTCTCTCTCTCTCTCCTTCTCCGGGTAGGCTTGCCGATGAGAGTCCGAGAAGGAGGAGGAGGAGGAAGAGGAGGAGGACGAGGAACAGGAGGAGGAGGAAGAGGAGGAGGAGGAGGAGGAAAAGGAGGAGGAGGAGGAGGAAGACAGCGGCCTGCGCAAGAACAAAGGGGGAGGAAGAGGAAGAGGAGGAGGAGGAGGAGGACGACGACGACGAGGAGGAGGAGGTCTGAGGTCAATGGCTCAGAGAACGGGGCCACTGCCCCCTCCCCCCTCTCTTCTTTGCCCTTGCAGCGTCAAGCTGTCCGCATTGCTCCCGCCTATCCGCATGGCTTCGTCCTATGCGCATGGCTTCCGCGTATCTGCATGCCTTCCTCCTGTCCGCATGGCTATTCCAATGACGTCCCGACGATCGTCCAACAATCGTCAAGCTCAGAAGTAGAGTCGAGCAAGCACAGTAAAGTCGATTGGGGTAGAGTAGACTAGAATAGGGTAGAAAACAGTCGTGTATTGCTAAGGCCTTACGGCCGGTGCCGCCGACCCTGAAGATGACGACGACGAATACGAGGAGGAGGAGGAGGAGGAGGACGAGGAGGAGGAGGAAGAGGGGGATTAAGGTTGAAGGGAGCAGGAAAAGGGCAAGGTGATGTTCCCCATGCGTGCCGATGGAGTCGTAGCAGAGACAGACAGGGAGCCTTGTGGCCTGCGGCCCTTCCCGCCGCCGTGCTGGGATTGTGCGTGAAAGGCCTCTTGGATGTTTTCGGGCCTGTTGGGGCCTCTGTTGGGCCTCTTGGGGGTCTCTTGGGGGCGTCTTCGGGCCCCTTGTGGGGTTCTTGGGGCCTTCCGAGGGCTTCTTGGGGCGGGAAGCTCGACATGTCGGTTCGTGGTCCTATTCTTGGGCCTGCCTGGGGCCCTCTTGGTGCGTCTTGGCGGTTGTGGGGGTTTCGGGACTCCCATGGGCGGATGCGCATCTGACCCCCCCCCCTGAGGACCCCCCAGGACCCCCCCTCCCCTTGGCGGGGGAGGGATCAAAGGGAAGGGGCTTCCCTTCGACTTAAGTGCGACGATGCTACGGTTTTCTCGCGCTGGCAGGCTTGAAGAGGTGGGTGCAGGGAAAGGAGACGACGAAGACGCAGGGAAAGAGGACAACGGATGCGTCGACTGAGCGCACGCCGACAGTGGGTCCACACGCCGATAGGCTCGGTGGATTTGGAGACGAGTATCATGAATAGAGAACAGCAGAGCCGATCAGAGTACATAGGTAGAGTCGAACAAGGCAGAGAAGAGTAGAGAAGCGTATGTCGAGAAGAGTAGAGTAGAGTAGCTTAGGGTATGATAAGGCAGAGTATTGAGGGTACATGGTAGAGTAGAGTCGGGTATCATCGAGTATATCCGAGTAGAGCAGGGTAGAGTAGAGTAGAGTAGACAAAACATAGTAGAGCAGAGTAGGAGTAGGAGTCGGGCAGGGCAGGGCAGGGCAGGGTAGGGTAGAGTAGACCCGAGTGGAGGAGATGAGGGCAGACGGTAGAGTAGAGTCGGGTATAATCTAATAGAACAGAGTAGAGGAGAGTTTTATTAGAGTGCTGTAAAGAGGAGTAGAGTAGAATAGAGCAGAGCAGAGCAGAGCAGAGTAGAGTAGGAGTAGTAGGAATAGAGTAGGAGTAGGAGTAGTAGGAGTAGTAGAGTTAAGTAGAGTCGATCATAATAGAGAACAATAGGCTAGAGTAGGTCAGGGTAGGGTAGGGTAGAGTAGATTATGGTAGGGTCGAGCAGAGAAGAGTAGACCAGACAACCATGTATGGTAGAGTAGAGTCGGGCACAAACAGAGTTGTGTATATTATAGTACAGTGGAATAGCGTAGACTAGGGTAGAGCAGAGTAGTGTAGAGTAGGGAAGAGTATAAGGGGTAGAGTAGAGTAGAGTAGAGGAGAGGAGAGGAGAGGAGAGGAGAGGATATTATAGAAGAGTAGAGTGGGTAGACGCAGAGTAGAGTGGAGTAAAGTATGGTAGGGAAGGGTAGAGTGGAGCATTTCAGTCTTCTGATCAATACGGAGTCTGAGATAGGGTCCCCGTCCCGACCCCTTCCTTGCCTGGGGCCAGTTTTTCATCCCGAGCCGTTTTGTTGATGGTCCTGGGGCCCAGCGTTGGTTCCCAGAGGCCGACAACAGCCAGAAACTTCCCGTCGTGACTTTGTACGACACCATCACGTCCAGGACTGTATCTTTTTGCCCCCCTTTCCCAGGACAGAGAAAGACATGGGATATCCGTACCGCTTCATTTCTACCGACAAAAACGCGCAATGGTGGAAATTGGCCATGGTGGGAGAATCAAGGAGGCGTTTCCAGAACAAGCGCGTTGCTTCGTCCACTCCGGCATCAACGCGTGAATCGTCCGGCCCTCTGGCGCCCCCGCCGGGCTCCCGTAGGGTCGCCCCCAACCTGGCAGGGCTGACTTCGACTCCTCGATTCGATTCGAGTTCGGATTACGATTTGGATATCGGTATCTCAACTGAGGCCTTACTAGTCTGCCGATTTCCACCGATTCGACTTCTCCCGACTTGGCTGCCGATCTCCGCCGACCTGGTCCAGTTCGATCGCAGATCCGACTCATCGGTTCGATTCTGGGCTCCCCTGCCCTGGGACGTTGACCGTCGTCTCGCATCGCCAGGAGGAGGAGGCGGAGGAGCAGGAGAAGGCGGAGGAGGAGGAGGAGGAGGATGTGTAAGAAGAAGAAGAAGAAGAAGAAGAAGAAGAAGAAGAAGAAGAAGAAGGAGGAGGAGGAGGAGGAGGAGGACCAGGAGCACGAGGAGGATAGCAGGAGGAGGAGGTGGAGGAGGAGGAGGAGGAGGAGGAGGAACATGAGCACGAGTAGGAGGAGGAGAAGAGGAGGAGAAGGAGGGAGAAGGAGGGAGAAGGAGGAGAGGAGAAGGAGGAGCAGGAGGAGGCGGATGGACCAGCACGAGGAGGAGGGGAGGAGGAGGAGGAGAGGCGGAGGCGCAGGCGGAGGCGAGATCAAGGCGGGAAACGGAGACGGAGTCGGAGGGACGAAGAGCGAGAGGAGAGGAGGAAGAGGAGGGGAGGCGGAGAGAGGAGGCGCAGGAGAAGGAGGAGGAGGAGCACGAGTAGGAGAAGGAGGAGGAGAAGGAGGAGGAGAAGGAGGAGGCGGAGAAGTGGAGGAGAAGGAGGAGAAGGAGGCGGAGGAGCAGGAGAAGGAGGATGACCAGGAGCACGAGCCGGAGGAGGAGGATGAGGAGGAGGAAGAAGAGGAGGAGCAGGAGGATGAGGGAAGAGGAGGAGGAGGAGGAGGAGGAGGAGGAGACGGAGGCGGAGAAGAGGATGATGATGATGATGATGATGATGATGATGATGATGATGATGATGATGATGATGATGATGATGATGATGATCATGATGATGATGATGCTGATGACGATGACGATGATGATGATGATGATGATGATGATGATGATGATGCTGATGCTGACGCTGATGCTGATGCTGATGCTGATGCTGATGCTGATGCTGATGCTGCTGATGCTGATGCTGATGCTGATGCTGATGATGATGATGATGAGGAGGAGGAGGAGGAGGAAGAAGAGGAAGAGAAAGGAAAGGATGATGAGGAGGGGTATGATGAGGAGGAGGAGAAGGAGGAGGAGGGCTCTCCTGCCCTGGGACGTTGACCGTCGTCTCGCATCGCCAGGAGGAGGAAGAGGAGGAGGAGGAATAATAAACATAACACTAATCAGCAGAAGACGGAGAAGAGGAGGACGAGGAGGAGGAGGAGGAGGAGGAGGAATAAGAATAATAATGATAGTAGTAGTAGTAATAATAATAATACTACTAATAATATTAATAGTAGTAATAATAATACTAATAATAATCATAGTAATAATAATAATATAATAATACTACTACTACTAATAATACTACTAATAATAATACTATTAATAATAATAATACTAATAATAATAATACGAATACTAATGCTACTAATAATAATAATAACAACAATAATAATACAAATAAGAAGAAGACGTACATGAGGAGGAGGAGGAGGAGAAGGAGGAGGAGGAGGAGGACCAGGAGCACGGGTAGGAGGAGGAGGAGGAGGACGAGGAGGAGGACGAGGATGAGGACGAGGAGGAGGACGAGGAGAAGGAGGCGGAGGAGCAGGAGGAGGAGGAGGAGGAGGAGGAGGAGGAGGAGGACCAGGAGGACGAGTAGGGGATGAGGAGGAGGAGGAGGAGGAGGAGGAGGACGAGGAGGACGAGGAGAAGGAAGCGGAGGAGCAGGAGGACGAGGAGGAGGAGGAGGAGGAGGACCAGGAGCACGAGTGGGAGGAGGATGAGGAGGAAGAGGATGCGGAGATGGAGGCGGATACGGAGACGGAGGCGGAGAAGAGGAGGAGGAG
>CAUYUJ010012015.1:0-19771 GCA_963575745.1 Prorocentrum cordatum | reverse complement strand
GTAGTGAGTAGTGGGTAGTGATTAGTGAGTAACGAGTAGGGGGTTAGCGAGTAGTGAGTAGTGAGTAGTGTGAGGGGAGTAGGGAGTAGTGAGCAGTGAGTAGTAATAAGTGGGTAGCAAATAGTGGGTAGTGAGTAGCGATTGGTCAGTAGTGGGTAATGGGCAGTGAGTAGTGAGTAGTGGCTAGTGACTAGTGAGTTGTGACTAGTGACTAGAGGCTATGTAGTGAGTAGCGAGTAGGGAGTAGTAAGTAGTGAGTAGTGAATAGTGAGTAGCGGGGAGTGAGTAGTGAGTATGGAGTAGCGAGTATGGGAGTAGCGAGTCGTGAGTACTGAGTACTGTGTGTAGTCAGTATTGTGTAGGGAGTAGGGAGTAGTGAGTAGTGAGTAGTGGATAGTGGGTAGTGGGTAATGAGTAGTGATTAGTGAGTAGTGAGTAAGGAGTAGTGGGTAGTGAGTAGTGAGTAGTGAGTACTGAGTAGTACGTAGTGCGTAGTGAGTAGGGAGTAGTGAGGAGGGAGGAGGGAGTAGTGAGTAGGGAGTAGTGAGTAGCGAGTAGTGGGTGGTGGGTAGTGAGTAGTGGATAGTGAGTAGTGAGTCGTGAGTAGTGAGTAGGGGATAGCGAGAAGTGAGTAGCGAATAGCGTGTAGTCAGTAGTGGGAAGTGAGTAACGAGTAGTGAGTACTCTTTCAGGCTGGGGTTAGGTGTTGGGGTTAGGATTAGGGGTTTGGGTTAGGGTGACGACTAGGGGTAAGGGTGGCGGGGGTCGGGTTCGGAGTCAGGGGGCCCGACGACGGATCGGGGAAAGGGGGGGAGGAGGGGGGGGTCCCCGACGACGGACCGGGGAAGGGGGGAGAGGGGGGTCCCCGACGACGGATCGGGGAAGGAGGGGGGGGTCCTAACCCTCCCCCCCCCCTTGGGGAGATCCAGCGGCGCACCCTCCGGGCTTACCTCTTCTGGCACTCCCGGAGTGAGGGGGTTTAGCTCTTCTCGCACTCCTGGAGGGAGGGGGTTCGCATGGAGGTCTCCGCAGGGCCCTCACAGAGGCCTCCGAAAGCCTCAAGAGACTTCTTCTTGTCCTCCACGCGATCGGCGCCGACGAGGAGATCGGGGCGCCCGCGTCTCTGGGAGGTGAAGTGGCTGAAGGAGCGCGTGGAGAACTGGGTCGAGGTGCCTGCGCCCCCGCCGCCAGTCTGTGGCAACCTCAGGGGAGGGGCCCAGGGTGGGGAGGACTGGACGCCACATCGCCCATTCGTCGCCGGTTTCGTCTTATAGCCCCCCCCCGCCCAGGAATTTGGGGACTCGCCGTCGGGGAGCTGTGCCGGTTCCAGGTCCTGGGACGTGTGCGTGTTTTTTCCGCAGGAGGCATCGGGGAGCATCCTGGGTCCTCTTGCGAAGAAGTGCGCGCCCGAAGCCGAAACACGCACGGGGAATGGAGGTCCGAACGACGATGGCGAGAGGTGGGTGCTTCCCCCCTCCTCCTCCTCCTCCTCCTCCTCCTCCTCCTCCTCCTCCTACCTACCCCTACCTCGTCTCCCTTCCTCCTCCTCCTTCCTCCTCCCCTCTCCTCCTCCTCCTTCCTCCTCCTCCTCCTCCTCCTTCCTCCTCCTCTTACCCCTCCTGATCCTCTCCTCCTTCTCCTCCTCCTCTCCTACTCTCCTCCTCCTCCTCCTCTCCCTCCCCCCTCCTCCCCTCTCCTCCCCCTCCTCGTCCTCCTCCTCCTCCTCATCCTCTTCTCCTTCTCCTCCTACGCCCCTCTACGCCCCTCCACTCCCCTGCTTCCCCCTCAGCTTCCTCCTTCTTTTCCTCCTCCTCCTCCCTCCTCCTTCTCCTCCTCCTCTCATCCTTCCTCCTCCTCCCCTCCTCATCGTCCTCTCCTCCTCCTCCTCCTCCTTCCTCCTCCTCCTCCTCACCTCATCCTCCTCCTCCTCCTCATCCCTCCTCCTCCTCTCTCCTTCTCCCTCTCCCTCCTCCCCCCTCCTCCTCCTCCCCCCTCCTCCTCCTCCTCCTCCTCCTCCTCCTCCTCCTCCTCTTCCTCCTTTTCCTCTCCTCCTCCTCCACAGCCTCCTCTTCTCCCCTCCGCTTCCCCCCTTCCTCCTTTTCCTCTCCTCTCCTCCTCCTCCTCCGCCTCCTCCTCCTCCTCCTCCTCCTCCTATCCTCCTCCTCTCCTCCCCTCCTCTCCTCCCCCTCCTCCTCCTCCTCCTCCCCCTCCTCCTCCTCCTCTCCTCCTCCTCCTCGTCGTCCTCCTCCTCGTCGTCCTCCTCCTCCTCCTCCTCCTCCTCCTCCTCCTTCCTCCTCATCCCCCTCCCCCTCTCTCTCGCAGTGGGGACCCGGAGACCCCGAGTCCGAGGGGATCTCGGGGGCGCTCGGGGAGCGCGCGCGGGCGCTCTTCCGCAGCCCCTCGCGCCGCGCTGGCGCCCGCTCTGACCGTGGCCGCGACCGCGGCGTCAAGGTAGGGCACCAGGACGACACCTCCCGGCCGGGGAATGGGCAACAGGGCGCAGTGCCCAGTCCCCTGCTGGATGGCCGCCTTCTTCCAGCCAGCGCTTGGCCGCGAGCGCTGCGCAGGGCGAGGAGCGCCAGCGCGCCTGCGGCGGCCCTCCCAGCGCCGTCGCGGTCGCCTGCTGCGCCTGGCCGCGCTCCCCCAGGCCCCAGGCGGGCGCGGCTTGCTCGCCAGCCAGCTCTCGGCCGCGGCCCGCTCTCTGGGCAGCCAAGCGCCCTGTCGGGCAGTTCGCCTTCGTGCCTGGCCCCGCGCAGCTGCTCCCTCGGCGCCCCCAGCTCCCAGTCCAGCGCCGCGCCGCCAGCTCCCCCGCGCCCAGCGGCCGCGCCAGCGCTGCCAGCGGCCCCCTGTGCCTCGTCAGCGCCGGCCTCGCTGTCTCCCAGAGTCAGGGCGGGCCGCCGCGCTCAGTCAGCCTAGCCCCGTCTCGCGCGGCGCCCGGGCGGACCCGGGCCGCCAGGGTCCGCCAAGCGTCGCGCTGCGCCCGCGGGCAGGGCGGCCGTGCGGTAATCTTCCGCGTTGCCGCGTTGCAGCGCGGCGGCCAAGCTCTGGCGAGCTGCCGTCAGCGTCGCCGGGTCGCCTGCTGCCCAGGTCCGCAAGAGGGCCTGCGCCTCCTTCACGGCCCGCCCGTGCGTCTCCAAGGCGCAGGCGACCAGGGCTGGCCTGCTCCACCCCCTCCTCCTCCTCCTCCTCCTCCTCCTCCTCCTCCTCCTCCTCCTCTTCCTCCTCCTCCTCCCAGTCCTCCTCCTCCTCCTCCTCCTCCTCCTCCATTCCTTCTCTTCATAGATAACTCCTCCCTGTCGCACCCCGAGGCAAGTTTTTAGGGCGGGCCGGGCGTTTCGCCTGAGACTTCCTCACCATTTATGATTCTGAAGCTTAAAACGCGGCAGCGGTTTCACAGGAGGGCGGGCCGCTTTCAAAATGTGGCTCTCGCATTAGCGCCGCGCACATTCGTTTTAGTATTTGCAAGAGTTTCAAGGATTGAGGGCGGGTGGTTTTCAACATGTGACTCTCGCTTAGCGCCGCGCACATTCGTTTTAAACATTTGCAAGAGTTTCAGGCGGGTCGTTTTCAACATGTGGCTCTCGCCTTAGCGCCGCTCACATTCGTCTTCAACATTTGCAAGAGGTTCAAAGATGGAGGGCGGGTGGTTTTCAAAATGCGGCTCTCGCCTTGGCGCCGCGCACATTCGTTACAACAATTTGCACGAGTTTCAAACATGGAGGGCGGGTCGTTTTCAAAATGTGGCTCTCGCTTTAGCGCCGCGCACATTTTTAAACACGTTGCAAGAGTTTCAAGGATTGAGGGCGGGTGGTTTTCAAATGTGGCTCTCGCCTTGGCACCGCGTACATTCGTTTTAAACATGTGCAAAAGTTTCAAGGATTGAGGGCGGTTCTTTTCCAACATGTGGTTCTCGCCTTAGCGCCGCGCGCATTTGTTAAAAAGAATTGCAAGAGTTTCAAGGATTGAGGGCGGTTCTTTTCCAACATGTGGTCCTCGCCTTAGCGCCGCGCACATGCGTTTTTGAACTTGCAAGGAGTTCATGTATTCCCTTTTTCAACGCACCAGAAATGGTGTTTTGGAAGGATTCAGTATTATGCGGGCGCAACAGTTACGTTGATTCGCTGTGTTGAAGTTCCAAAAATGGTTCTCGACGATTCTGCATCGTCAAGACGCAGCAGTCAGGTTGGTACGTGGCGTTGAAATCCCAAGAACAATGTTTTGGCATGCTTAAGGATATCTAATCTGTTGTCTGCCAGCGAGGCAGTTCCCTCAATGGAGATGACGTTGTAGGGGCCTACGAAGAGGGAGCTTGGAGGGATGTTTAATTCCAACATCGTTGATGGCTCTTGGGTTTCCACTGGTCCTCCTCCCCCTCCCCCCCCCTCCCCGTTGCCCCTCTTGAGGGGCGGCCCCCCCGTTCGCGAGTGTACACCCGGGCGGCGATGCGGCGCGACGCGGATCATGGCTTGTCCTCCACCCCTCGAGCAGGGGATCGACTGCAAGATTGGCTCATCCCAGAATCACTGTTCTCGTCGAGTGGGCGAACATGTGCGAGCATTCTGCGATTTTTTCGTAGACTCGAAAGGGCATCAGGTTTGGGGTACATCAATTCTGTGGTCGATCTTCCACTCGAAATCCAGCGTCGCCAGTTTGCAGTCGCCGGGTGCATCGGCGGTGCGGCGCGGTCCTGTGGCCCCACCTGCGCCGGCCCCATTTTGGCGGCCTCCAGGCAGGGGGATGGAGGACGCCGTCGTCGTCGTCGTCGTCGTCGTCGTCGTCGTCGTCGTCGTCGTCGTCTGATCGAGAGGTTGAGGTTTGGCAGGTGCTTCTGGTTCTTTTGGGGTCTGGGGGCCAAGACCTCCGCTGTTGCGAACTCTTCAGTACCATCGGCTTCCCTCAGCGGCTTGGAGAAGTCACGCTGGCGGACGCCAGGGGTCTTCGCTGCGGGCGCTCGTCTCGCGTAGCAGCTCCTGGCGCGCACTGGGGCCTTCAGCCTTGGGCGTCGCGTCATGAGGGGGCGATTCGTGGGGGGCAGCGAGGGCTGCACACAAGGGGCCCTTTAAGGCCCCTAGAGGGGCCTTCTGGGGCCCTCACGGGGCCTTTCAGGGCCAGAAGAGTGCACCTGTCTTCCCCCGTTAAGCGTTAAAGCGAAAAAAGCGGTCGACTTCTGCGATGTCGTCTTCCCCGACCTCTGATGTCGGGGGCCCATTTGGGGTTCTCCCAGATGTCTTCCCGACCAGGTCAGCATTCGAAGACCGACCTGGGCTTCTCCAGACGTCTTCCCCAGGTGAAACGTGAAAAAGCGCATTGGACGTCTTCCCCGACCTGTGATGCATGGCCTCCCCGTGAAGCGACGCCCAGCAGCCTCGTGCCGTGAAGCCAGGCGTGCCAGGCCTGTGGTGGGAGCCCCCTCAGGCCCGTGGCCGCCCCGCCATCGTGCGCCTGCGCCGCCTCCACACGCCTGGACGCCCACGGGTCGCCGTGCGCGTTCCGCTGCTCGCAGAATGCTGCTCGCAAACGTCCGAAAAACATCGAAGAATGAAACATTACCAGTCGTCCCTGCGCATGGTTCCTGGGGAAGAAAATTCTGGGCAGGCTGCATCCTTGTCGCCATGGCTGGATTCGGGGATTCGTCGCTACTGGCTGCATTGTTTTCCGCCCGAGTCCGAGGCGGGGTATCAAGTGTCGGCTTTCGCTCCCGAGGGGGTAGTTGTGTTGTGCCTTCCCTGGCGGCCCGAGGGCCTGGCAAGGGGGGCGCCGTGTCGCTGGCTCCCGTGTGGGCCCGTGGGGATCCCCTGGGGGCCCAAGCACACCTCGTGGTGCTCGGAGTTGGCGTCTGCGAAACGACGAGGGTGCCCCAGGAGGGCGCTTGGCGTACGGTGCTTCGTCTGCGGGCCAAGGGCTCTTGGCTGGCGTCGCCAGCTTCCCCGCCCTCCCTCCCTGGTGGATCTGGTGCGTCGGCTGGCAGGGTCTCGAGGTCTCGGTTGGGTCTCTCGAGCGCCCCTGGCCGGCCGCACCGAGTGCGTTGCCCAACTGTCCGTGCGGGCGCACTGGACCACCCCAGGGGGGAGGCAGCCCACTATAATCTTCTGAACATAAACTTTTGGTGCTTCGCGCGGATTTCTTGGATTCGCGCTGGGAGCCCCCCCTGCGGCGCCTCTGGCGCCGCTCCTGGCGCGCTCCGCGCGCCAGGGAGGGGGTCCAGCGCAGATCGAAGAAATCCGCACGGAGCGCCAACCGTTTATGTTTATGGCCTTTTTTTCTTCTTCGGAAACGCGCGCTTGCCTCGCTGTAGTGGATCGTGAAGCCCCCCGCGGCGGCTCCAGGCCGTTTGCGAGCAGCTCCTCTGCGAGTGGCGAAGCGCGCCTATCTACCAGGGGGTAGGGCGCGGAAGCAACCGAGAGCCCCCCTCCACAACCGAGCGGAGTCTTTCGCAGGGCTCCTCGGGGGAGAACCCGCCGACCTCGACGTGAACGCTTCTGCTGTGGTGGTTGTCTCGATCTGGCCGCCCTCGGACGCCCACGTCGATCACAGCCCGTACTGAGCCGGCTTCGGTGCTCTGACCACGGCTGGAGTGCGGAAGACGTCCCTCGGGGTGTGTCCTCGATGTGGTCGTGGCCGCCATTACTGCTTCTCTGCAGTGGGGCACGGGTAAAGCATCCGCCTCCGCAGGCCGCGATCTCCCAGACATAAGGTCTCGGGCTTCTTCTTGGGGAAGGGGGGGCGATCAAAAACAAACAGCACTTCCGATTTCTGGTTCTTTTTCGAGACGCTGTCCCCAGATTGCCAACCCTTTCCCAGAGTCGGTATTCCATAGTCAATTGTTTTCTGGACGGTCCTGGGGCCCGGCGAGGGCCCCCAGAGGCCGAAAACGATTACAGGTTGCCGTTATATTTTTTCAATGCGTTGGATGTCGGGATCATCCATGCCCTCTACTCTTGGCGCCGTTGTGGTCGGGGCGTGAGCAGGTGTGGGAATACAACGTCGATCGCCCAGCAAGCGAGCTAAATCTTCTGGGTGACTGCAGTGTGACGTATACTGGTGGGCCGACATCGTGACCTTTCATGGGCAGTGCTATTCGGGCTACCCGAAGAATGGCGCCGCGTCATGAACAGCTAGTCGGTGGCCTATCGCGGAGGAAGACATCTATTCGCAGGTCCATATCGCTTCTGCCCCTTCCCTATCCTCGGAAGTAGGAAAGCAAGCAGAGGAGGAAGGGGGAGGGAGGGAGGAGGATGTAGGTGGACGGGTGAGCCGGGAAAGAGCTGTCGGGCGATAGAGGAAGAGGAGGGAGGAGCAGGGGGGGCGGAGGAGGAGGAGGAGGAGGCCCAGTGTAAACCGAAGATGCATCAACGATGTTGCAATAAGCCCTCCCTCCAAGTTCCTTTGTCACGGGTCCCTACAAGAATTTGGTGTCGTTTCTGGAAGTTGCCAATGTTAAGACAATTGTCTGAGATCCCCAAATCGTGCCACAACACCATATTGGGAATTCAACGCAGCGGATCAACGTGACTGTTGCGTTTTGATAGTCCCAAGTTGTACCATAACTTCTTGATTCTTGGGATTTCAACACCGCGAATCAACGTGACTGTTGCGCCCTGACAGTCCTGACTCTCGCCAGAGTGCAGTTCCTGGGACTTCAACCATGCGAATCCCTGAAACGGTTGGGAACAGATGATCGTGCACAGCGCTGAAGCGAGAGCCATGGCTTGAAAAGGAATAACCGCCCTCCATTTTTGAACTTTTGCAAACCTGTAAGGCGAATGTGCACGGCGCTAAGGCGAGAGCCAAATTTTTGAACACGGGCAGCCCTCTGTCCGTGAAATTGTTGCACATGTCAATCTTCAGGATCATAACTGGCGATGAAGTCTTCTGCGAAACTTTCGGGCCGTCTTACCGATACGTCTGGGGGTGCGACAGGGGGAGGTATTTCTGAGGGCAAGGGATGAAGGAGGAGGAGGAGGAGCTCGAGGAGGAATAGTAGGAGGAGCAGCCATTGATTTCGCACGCGCGCTGTGGTGCCAGCGAGGCGCTGAAAGAGGCGTCGGCACTTGAGCTGCCAGGAGGTGTTAAACAGAAGAAGGAGGAGGAGGAGGAGGAGGAGGACGAGGAGGAGGAGGACCAGCGTAAATCTAAGACGCGTCAACTCTCTCCAAGTTCGCTCTTCACATGTCCCTACAAGATTTTATTTTCACTGCGGGAAGTGCCCTGTTGGAAGACAACCGTTGAGAATCTCCAGCAGTACCACAATACCATTCCTGGGACTTCAGCACCGCGAAGCAACATCACTCGTGCGCCCTCCTAAAATTGCGCTAGCACGCCACTTGTGGGACGTCAGCCACCAACAACATCTTTGGAGCTGCTGTAAACTTGTACGACGAAGGTGCGCGGCGAAATGCGAGAGCCTCATTTTGAACACGGCCCGCCCTCCATCCGTGAAACTCTTGTAATTTTCATGCTTCAGGATCATAGATGGAGAAGAAGTCTCAGGCGAAACGCCCAGCCCGACCTGCGGACACGTCTCGGGGTGCGACAGGGAGTTTTTTTTTTGTAAGGGACGGGATGGAGGGGCAGGAGGAGGTGGAGGAGAAGGATGGGAATTAGGTTTCCTGTCTCTCTCGTTCAGGCATCTGCCGCCTCATTGTGGCCGCGAGGATGCTGCGTGACTCGCTACCGACCAAAAAAAGGGGAGGAGGAAAAGGAGGATGACGAATGCAAGTGGAATCTGACAGCCCAGGGGCAGCTCATGCATGGCTCCCTCGGCGGAGGGCGCCGCGAAAGGACGACAACGGCGACATGGATCCTGGAATCGTCCGAAAACCAATGAAACGATCGGACATTTGCGTGTCAATGTGCTATTGTTCTTGGCTCCCCAACGAATGCGCAGTTACTGGCGCTCCCTCTTCTTCACTGTGCGGTGGCCCCTTTTCGGGACAGATCTCCGCTCTACCCAGAACTCCCACCCCCCGTTTCTTTCCAGACGTTTGACGGCTTGATTTTTCAACAGCTGGGCCCCCGAGTTCTCGACCATTTCGAGGGGATCGTTTTTGTGTTCGTCTTTGCCTAGGGACTACTTGCCTTGTGGAGAGCCAGTGCTCGCCAGGTCGAGTAAGAGAGGCGATCCTAGGCTTTCCTCGGTTCCCCAGTCTTGTCCTTCGCCTTCCTTCCTTGGGTTCTTCAGTCCTGGTCTTCTTCGGTTTGAAGGAGCGCGTTTTGCAAAGGAGAGGTTTTTGAACAGGGGGCGGCCCCCCCCTCTCTCGACGGGGGGGGTTCGACCCGTCCCCCCCCTTTCCCATTGAGAAATGCAAGGGGAGGGGTCGAACCGGCTCCCCCCACACTTCGCAGATGACAAACGACAACGACGAAGGTGAGGACGCCGGCGACGACGACGATGAGGACGATGACGACGACGACGACGACGACGACACAGACGACGACGACGACGACGACGACGACGACGACGACGACGACGACGACGGTGACTGTGACGGTGACGACGACGACGACAACGACGAGGACGACGACGACGAAGACGCCGACGCAGACGACGACGACGATTCCGACGACGCCGACGACGCCGACGCCGACGCCGACGCCGACGCCGACGACTACGCCGACGCCTTCGCCGCGCCGCCGCCGCCGCCGACGCCGACACCGACGCCGACGCCTTCGCCGTCGCCGACGCCGACGCCGACGCCGACGCCAATGCCGATGCCGACGCCGATGCCGACGCCGATGCCGACGACGCCGACGCCGACGACGACGACGGCGGTGGTGACGGTGACGACGACGACGAAGAGGACGACGCCGACGCCGACGCCGATGCCGACGCCGACGCCAACGCCGACGCAGATGACGACGACGAGGACGACGACGACGAAGACGACGACGGTGATGGTGACGACGACGACGACGACGACGAAAACGACGACGCTGACGCCGACGACGACGACGCCGACAACGCCGACAACGCCGACGATGGTGGAGGCTTGGTAGGCTGCTTATAAGGCTGTATCCAGATGTATATTCGGGTTTAGAGTAGGATCGAACCCGAGTAGGATGCTAGTAAATTTGGGCCCAGCTATCGTCGGAATCTTTCACAGCTGGATCGAGCTCTTGTGGGATTCAGTTAGAGCATTAGAATTAGAGCGAGCCCGAGTAGTGCTTGTAAGGTTGGGTCCAGGTGGTGTAGGATGCAATCAAGGCTGGGAAGATTTAGTAGGATTCGATGAGAGCCTCATCCAGCTATATTAGGGTTTTACTTCAGCAGGATCGAGCGTGTCTAGGGTGATCTTATTCATTTTTGGACCCAGCTGTAGTAGGATTTTACTCCAGCTGGATCGAGCCTTTGTCCGGTTATATTTTGGGAAGGGCCTCCCCCCTCCCTTGCACATGCGGGGGGCCCTCGGCTCGACCTCTCTCCCCCTTGCAACTCAGGAGGGGCGGCCCCCAAGGTCCGAACCCCCGCCCCTCCATTTGGACGCGGGGACAGGGGGGACCCAGTTCGAACCCCCCCCAGCCCCTGGGAAGGCCCCTCCCCTCCACAATTAGTTGGAAAGGCCGGTGCCCGCTCTCCAGGGGCCCCAATTTTTTGGGGGTGGGCGTTTATGACGTGTCAAGTTTGTGTATGTCTCCAAGCGAGCGTTCACGAAACCCGTTCTTTCTTAGGTTTCCCAGTTTTGTTTTCTCGCCTTCGCTCCTATGCCATTCCAAGCAGTGCTAAGCAGCACCAAGCAACGCCAAGCAGCGTCAAATAACGCCAAGCAGTGCCAAACAATGCCAAGCAATGCGCCCATGTAGTAGGAAGCTTTCCCCCGATCGGGGTCGCGCCGGGTTCGCCATCCCGGATCTGTTTTTGGCGGGGCCCCCAGATCGGGTAACCTGGCGGCCGATCCAGGAAAAACCGCCAGGCCCAGCAGAGGAGGACACGACTCCGGAGCTCTGGGTCTCGCCTCCATGGGCCGGCTCCCTGTGCTCCCTGTGGTCTTGGGGGGGCCGGTTAGGGGTGAGGCTGCCTGCGGCAGTTTAAGTCTCTCCGTCTGGCAGCGCGCTGGTGGAGACGAGTCCTTGCGGTCCCAGTGCCTGCCGGAGAGATGCCCCCTTTTGGGGGCTTCGAGACACTTGCAGGAGCTTTGGTCAGCGTGTCGCGCTCCGCTGGTCCTGGCCCACTATCGAGGACGCCGGCGGCGCATCACCGGCCGCTCCCTGGGAGTTTGTCGAAGTGGTGCGCAGCATCGAAAGTCGTGACGCGGTTAGCTGCACCCCCCACACGTGTATACGCTCTCGGCATGCAGCTGCCTTCCAGTTACGTCTCTCTTGCGGCGGTTAGCTGCACCCCCCTTCTCCACGCAAAGTCGCACTCTGCGGGCTGCAGGAGCCCTCCCACAGCCGGTCGACACTGTGACTTCGGAAGGACGGCGGTGTCTTCCGAGGTGAGGGTGACTGTGACGGGTTGCCTTGCCACGGTGATGCCTCGCCCGCGTTTTCGGCGCACCTTCCCTTTTCCACCGGTACCGACTCGTCCGTCGGCCGCCGCCAGCCCCAACAGCTCTGTAGTGGCGTTCGTTGGCTGCGCGCTGAGTGGTCCAGCCTTCAGCGCCGACGGCCCGTTTTCCACCACCAGCAGCCGGTTCCCCGGGCTGGTGCCAGTTGTTTGTTTGGGGTGATGCTCGGAGCTTGGCGCCGCAAGGGCGACGTTCCGTAGCACCCGCGCCACTGTGCGCTCGATCTTTTGGACCGGGCGGCGCCTAGATGCGTCACTGCGAATGTGGAGCATTTTGCTCAGTGCACGTGCGCCGCACCTTGTGTGCAATTAGCCTGTACCGCCGTCCCGGACACGCTTGTTGCCGCCAGACCGTAGTCGCGCGGCCGCCGACCAAAAAAATATGCCAGCTATCAAATAGCCGTCGGCCCATCCCGCCACCGTGCTTGGGTTTTGGGTCGGAGTTCTCATGGCCTCTGCGGGGGAGTTTAGGGGCCTCTTGGGGGCCATCCTGGGTTTTTTTTTGGGAGCCTCTTGGGGTTCTCTTGGGGCCTCTTGGGGCTCTCTTGGGGCCTCTTGGGGGCCTCTTAGGGGCCTCTTAGAGCCTCCTGGGGGCCTCTTGGGACCGAAAGATCGAAATTTCCATTCGGGTTCCTCTTCTGGGCGCCCTCGTGGGGCCGTCTTGCGCCCCTCTTGGGCCGTCCTGGGGCGTCTTGGGCCTTCTTGGGGGCCCTCTTGGGCTGTCTTGGAGCCATCTTAGGGGAGTGTTGTTTCTGTTTTGGGGCGATCTCGGGGGCCTCGGTCGTCTTGGAGCGTCGGTAAGCCGAAATGGCGAGAACACGAAAACCCTTGAAAAACCATGAACAAATCAACGATTTTTGTCTCTTGGGGCTCTCTTGGGGGTGCTCTTGGAAACCTCTTGGGCCGTCTTGGAGGCGTTTTGGGCCGTTTGGAGGCAATCGTGGGCGTAGCGATCTGGAGCCGTCTGGAGGCTCTTTTGGACCGTCTTGGGACTCTCTTGGACCAGCTTGGGGCGCTCTTGGGTCGTCCCCTGGCTGTTCCGGACCTTGAGGGGCCCCAGGGGGAGGGGGGGTCCGGCGGCAGAGTGGGGCCCCTTCGGAGGGACTTCAGGGAGGTTTTCGACCAGGCACTGGCGAAGGGGGCCAATGATTGTGCCTAACACTCTGTCAGAGAGGTTTCTTTCGCACGGCCCAACCCGCCGGGCGGGAGCGGTGGTCACCATTTCATTCTTCGGAGCAACGCGCTGTTCACGCTCCCAGTCCCCGAGTATCAGTGTCCCGAGCCTTTCCCAGCCCCCCGCCCCGCGCCGCCGCGACACACACTGAGCAAGAGTTCCGGACCAGACCACTCCTGTCGTTGCCCCCAAGGCCTGGGACAGCGCACCCGACCCCTCTCCCGGGCGATAGGCCCCCGAGCCTACCCTGAAGTCGGGCGTGTCCCCCTGCAGGGGGATTTTCGACGAAAAATAGAAAAATAGTAAAAAAATATTCCCAAATGGTAAAAAATACTGTAGAGGGACAGTCCCGACTTAAGCCTACCCTCCCCCCCCAGATTCCCGAACGTCCATGTCCGGAGCCTTCCCCCCCCCCGGCCCCGCGGCGCGGAGCGGCACATGCTACTGCTGCCCGCTCGCGGGGTGCACGGCGTGTCGCCGTGGCCGTCACGTGCCGACGCGCCGTCCAACAGAAGCTCCTGGCCGTACGCCCCCTGCGCCTCGAGGCTGTGCCCGACCGGCCATCGGCAGAGCCTTCCGAAGACCTTGGGGCATCACCGCGGGTCTCGTGGCTGTCCTGGCGCAGCCCCGATTTGGCGAGATCCCGGATCAAGAACACATACAGTCAACCCGCGTGGTAAGGATGGGCAACCTTCTCAAGGGTGCCCTTGGCACCCTTGCCTCATCGGTCCATCCTGGGCCACTTTCGCTGGCCGCGCCCCGCTCGAAAAGCTTTGAAGTGGACTTCCATGCGTCTTATCGTGCGTCCTTCTCATGCGGGTTGACCGTGCATAACAGGCCTCAAACGCTAACGGGGAGATTACAGGCACTGCCAATCGTCGGGGGACGGAGGGATTTCCAGGCAATGCCAATCATCGGGGGGGCGCCCTCGGCCTGATCCAGAGCTGGCCGGAAACTGGAAGGGTGGGTTGCCTTCCCACGTCTTTCCTTGTCTTCGTCGTCCTGCTCCTCCTCCCACCCCTCCGCCCCCTTCCTCCTGCCCTCTTTCGAAGACCATCGCGTAGCATGCACACCTAACTTTGGGATCTCTGGAAGTTCGCGCTTGTGCCTTGGTTGTTCTTCTTCCACCAGCTGTCGGGGGCGGAAAAGAGGGGGGTGATGACTAGGGGGGTTGGATATCATGGCGGGGGCCATGATATTTCCCCAGATTTCATGGCGCCTCTTCTTGTTTCATTACGTCCCTGGCCCCCCCGCTGGGCCGCGCACATGCCGCCGGTCATGATTTGCACCCCCCCCTCTTGGACACCCCCCTCTTGGCCGCTCCCGAGGCTGGTGTTGGCTCGACAGCCTTCGACGTTGACTGAGCAGACTGCGCCACCCGCGCGGGCGCGAGGGCGATCGCGCTGCGCCTCGGGGTCTGGGCTGGAGCGCTTGCCCTTCTCCGAGGGTCGGAGGTTGGATAGACCTCCTAATTACCCTGACACGTCGATTCGCGAATTGGCCGTTTTCGGTTCGCGAGAGGGCGTCGCGGCCGTCGCTTTCGCGGGTCCAGGTCCGTCGGCTTCGGTGCCTGGCCGTGTTCACTAACGGGTGGTTTGCGAAAGGGAGGTTTGCCCACCGCCGAGAGGGGCCGGCGCGAGGGCGCGAGAGCTCAAGGCCAGCCGCGCGCCGCGCACTGCGGAGCGCGGTGCGCGAAGTGGGGCGACCCAGCGCAGTCCTGCCCTGCTCGACGTCTTCCCCGGGTGCGACTGCTGCGCCGCGGCGCTCGTGGGGTGGTGCTGCTCGTGGGGGTGGCGCTTCCCCCCCCCCTCCTCCTCGGCCCGAGCAGCCCGCCCCCCGCAGCTGGTCGCCAAGTTCTGCGGCACCGACTATGAGAAAGACCTGGGGACGGAGGAGCGGGGCACGCGTCCGTCTCCGGAGAAAGAACACATCGAGGGCCGAGGATCGAGAAGGGATGAGCTTTTTCCCAACCGTCCTGTGGAGTTGGGTCGTCGTTTTGAAGGAACAGCGTTCTGTGTTCACTCCTCACTCCTCCCCCTCCTCCCTCCCCTCCGCATGTTGACCATTTCGGCACACCCCTCGCACGTTCCGTGGCCCCATAAGTAGCTCCACTGAAGGTCTCAGTGGCGCAGCTCGCATGCGTCCGCCCCACCCATTTCGGTACACCCCTCACACCAAAAGTCCCAGTGGCGCAGCCAGCATGCGTCCGCCCCCCAATTTCGGCACACCCCTCACGCGTTTCGTGTCCCCACAAGGAGCTCCACCGAAGGCCACAGTGGCGCAGCCCGCATGCGTCCGCCCCATTTATTTCGGCATACCCCTGTCCGCCACACCCATTTCGACACACCCCTCACACGTCTCGTGGCCCCACAGGGAGCTCCACCGAAGGTCCCAGCGGCGCAGCCCGCATGCGTCCGCCCCTCCAACTTCGGCATACCCCTCACGCGTTTCGTGCCCCAAAGGAGCTCCACCGAAGGCCCCAGTGGCGCAGCCCGCATGCGTCCGCCCCATGCTCTTCGGCACACCCCTCGCACGTTTCGTGGTCCCACAGGGAGCTCCACTGGAGGCCACAGTGGCGCAGCCCGCATGCGTCCGCCCCATTTATTTCGGCACACCTGTCACGCGTCTCGTGGCCCCGCAGGGAGCTCCACCGAAGGCCCCTGTGGCGCAGCCCGCATGCGTCCGCCCCTCCCATTTCGGTACCCCTTCGCACGTTACGTGGCCCCATAAAGAGATCCACCGTAGGTCTCGGGGGGCTTTTTGGTCCTGCAGGAGGCCTTCCGCTGGCCGCTCGGGGGACCTCTGGCTTGCGGGGACCTGAGGAGGAACTACAGCCCAGCCAGAGCCTTGATATAAGGTCCACTGCTTTGTACAGGTGGTCAGCCCAGGGGGGAAGTGAGCCGCCACCTTCTGAGAAGGCCTGCCCCCTCTCACTTCCCCCCTGGGCTCGCCGCCGATTTGAGATGGTTCGATGATTCTTGGGTCCATCCACTGGTCTGCCATTGGGCGCCCTTCGTGCATCCGGTCGCAGCTGAGACACCAAAGGGGCTTCGCGCTCCGTATCGAATGCCCCTTGCGGTGCAATCTTCACAGTTTTGTGATACTGCTGGTGAGGATGATGATGAAGATGAGATCGAGTATGGGGATGCTGCTGCTAACGATGATGACGATGACGATGACGATGCCGATGTCGATGACGATGATGATCATGATGATGCTGACGATGATGATGATGATGATGATGATGATGATGATGATGATGATGATGCTGATGATGATGATGCCGATGATGATGATGATGATGATGATGATGACGATGATGATGATGATGGTGCTGATGATGATGCTGATGATGATGACGATGCTGATGCTGATGCTGATGCTGATGCTGCTGCTGATGATGATGTTGATGATGATAATGCAGCTGCTGCTGATGCTGCTGCTGATGATGATGATGCTGCTGATGATGATGATTATGATGATGATGATGATGATGATGATGATGATGATGATGATGATGATGATGATGATGATGATGATTAGGATTATGATGGTGATGATTATTCAATCACTTCGCTCATTCCGCCGGCCCATGTTGCATGATCGCTACTGCTTCGCCGTGGGCCCGGGGCCATTGTGGCGCCGCCGAGGAGGGGGAAGGGGAGGAGAGGAGGAGGAGAGGATGAGATGGAGAGGAGGAGGATGAAGACAAGTAGGAGGAGGAGGAGGAGGAGGAGGAGGAGGAGGAGGAGGAGGAGGAGGAGGAGGAAGAGGGATGGGCGGAGGAGGAAGCCTCTCGTTGGCATCTTGTGTTGCTCTTGGGGCCAAACAGGGTCGTCGTCAAGATGTTTCTTTGGGGGCCGCTTGGGGTCTTTTGAGAAGCCGTTCGGGGGCGCCTGGGAGGCCTTTTGAATTCTTTACGCTTCGCGTATCCCCACCAGCCCATCTCAAAACAGCAACTCTTGCGAAGCATGCCGACAGTCGTGTTTTTTCAGGCGTGTTGTCCGCTTGGCCCCGCATATCTCCCCTGTTCCTCCTTCCTCCCGCCTCCTTGTACATCCTCCTTGTGGGGGGAGCGGGAGAAGGACGAGGCGGAGGAGGAGGGAGAGAAAGCGCTCCTCGTGATTTGAGTCGTTTGGGGTTTCTCGTGCTGGTGTGAGTCGTTCGGGCCCTTCTTCCTGGTGTGAGTCGTTCGGGCTCTTCGTGGTGTGAGTCGTTCGGGCTCTTCGTCCTGGTGTGAGTCGTTCGGGCTTCTCGTGGTGTGAGTTGTTCGGGCCCCTCATCCTGGTGTGAGTCGTTAGGGCCCCTCCTCCTGGTGTGACTCGTTCGGGCTCCTCGTGGTGTGAGTCGTTCGGGGCCCGCGTCGTGGTGTGAGTCGTTCGGGCTCCTCGTGGTGTGAGTCGTTCGGGCGCCTCGTCCTGGTGTGAGTCGTTCGGGCCCCTCCGTGTGGTGTGAGTCGTTCGGGCCCGGCCTCGTTACCTGGTGTGGGCGTTGGGCCCCTCATTCTTCTGGTGTGAGTGTTCGGTCTCTTCGTGGTGTGAGTCGTTCGGTGCCCCTCGTGTCCTGGTGTGAGCGTTCGGAGGCCTCCTCGTGGCGTGAGGCGTTCGGGCACCTCGTCTCGTTTTGGGGCGTCTTGGGGGCCTCTTGGCGGCCCCAGGGGCTTCTAGGAGCGTCTTGGGTGCCTTGGGGGAGCCTCTTCGGGCCTCTTGGGAGCCTCTTGGAGGCCGTTTGGGGTGTCTTGGGGGCCTCTTGGCGGCCCCAGGGGCTTCCAGGAGCGTCTTGGGTGCCTCGGCGGAGCCTCTTGGGGCCTCTTGGGGGCCTCTTGGGGGCATCTTGGGGGCCTCTTGGAGGCCTCTTGGGGGCCTCCTGGGGGCCTCTTGGGGCCATCTTGGGGCCTCTTGGTGCCTCGGCGCTTCTTGGGGCCATCTTGGAGGAAATCGATCAAAGAAGAGGGGAGCTTTAATGAGCGCTGCCCCCTCAGAAGGGCAAAATGGGCCCAAAACCTGCGTAAAATCAATGATTTTGGCTTGAAAGAAGAGGGGAGCTGTAATGAGCGCTGCCCCCTCAGAAGGCCAAAATGGGGCCAAAACCGTAGTAAAATCAATGATTTTGGCTTCAAAGAAGAGGGGAGCATTTTTTCTGCCTCCCCCCGTCGGGGCCAGAATCCTCGTGAGGGGTGTCGTTTTTTAGCCCTCCCAGGAGTCGAAAATGACCCCCCTGACGACCCGCGGAACGCCCTCTCCAGGCCCAGGGGGAGGGGGTAGGGGGAGGGGTAAACCCCTCCCCGAAAGGGAAGAAGGGGGGTTGAGAACAGAGCGGGCTCTCTAAACCACTCACGCCCAAAGGGCTGGTGGGACTTCTGGGGCCTCTTGGGATCTCTTTTGGGCCTCCTGGGGGCCTCCGGGGGCCTCTTGGGGGCCTCTTGGCGGCATCTCGGGGCCTCTTGGGGGCCTCTTGGGGGCCTCTCCGGGCCTCCTGGGGCCCTCTTGGGGCGGAAGGCTCGAGTTTTCGGTTCGTGGTCCCCCTCTTGGGTCCCTCTTGGGGTCGTCTTGGGGCCGTCTTGGGCCGTCTTGGGCGCCTCTTGGGCCGTCTCGGGGCCCTCTTGGGCCCTCTTGGGGCCCTCTTGGAAGCCTCTTAGCCCGTCTTGGGGCGCTCTTGGGGGCCTCTTGGGCCGTCTTGGAGCATCGGATGGCCGAAAAGGCGACAAGGCTAAAATCCTTCCAAAACCATTGTAAAATTAATGATTTTGGCCTCTCGGGCCCTCTTGTGAGGCCTCTTGGAGACCACTTGGAGGCCTCTTGGGCCGTCTTGGGGTCATCATCGGCGTCTTGGAGCGCTCTTTGGGCGTCTCGGGGGCCTCTTGGGCAGTCTTGGGGACCTCTTGGGCCAGGAGGAGGGCTAGTCGATTGCGCCCCTCCCCTCGGAGGCCGCGATCCTCGTGAGGGGTGTCGAAAAATTGCCCTGTCTGGCATCTCTGATCCGTGTGTCCTGGGGGTGTCCCGGGGGTGTCCGGGGACCCGCAGGGGCGGCCCCGCGCGCGCGAACTAGAATATTGTTAACCAGTTACCGGAGATCTTAGCACGCCCTTGGCCCGTTGGGCTGGCGAATTATGCTGATGAGACTGATGATGATGATGATGACTATGATGATGATGCTGATGATTATGATGATGGTGATAATGATGGTTATGCTGAGGCTGATGGTAGTGATGATGATGCTGATGATGATGCTGATGATGATGGTGATGGATGATGATGCTGATGATGCTGATGCTGATGCTGATGCTGATGATGATGATGATGATGATGATGATGATGATGATGATGATGATGATGATGATGATGATGATGGATATGATGATGCTGCTGATGACGATGATGCCGATTGTGGTGGTGGTGGTGGTGATGACGACGACGATGATGATGATTATGACGATGATGATCAGGTGATGGTGGTGGTGGTGGTGATGATGATGATTATGATGAGACGTTGATAGTGGTGGTGGTGGTGATGCTGACGATGATGATTCTGCTCCTGATGATGATGCTAATACTGCTGCTGATGCTGATGATGATACCGGTTCTGGTGTTGGTGATGATGACGACGATGGAGATGATGATGAAGACGATGGCTACGATGATGCTTATGATGCTGATTATGGTGATGATGCTGATGATGCTGATGATGATGATTAATGACGATTATGACGGCGATGATGACTATGACAATGCCGTTGAGGGTGACGATTATGATTTTGATGATGATTACAAAGATGATGCTGCTGATGATGATGACGATGATGCTGATGCTGATGCTGATGCTGATGATGATGATGATGATGATGATGCTGATGCTGACGCTGCTGATGATGATGCTGCTGCTGCTGATGATGATGAGTTGTTGGTGGTGGTGGTTGCGGTGATGATGATGATGATGATGATGATGATGATGATGATGATGATGGTGGTGGTGGTGGTGGTGGTGGTGGTGGCGGTGGATGTGATGATGATGAGGATGATGATGCTGATGACGATGACGATGACGATGGCGACGACGAAGGCAACGACGACGACGACGACGGCGGCGGCGACGAC
>CAUYUJ010012014.1:442500-459467 GCA_963575745.1 Prorocentrum cordatum | reverse complement strand
CTCCTCCTCCTCCTCCTCCTCCTCCTCCTCCTCCTCCTCCTCCCCCTTGCGACCGCACCTGCCTGCCACGGGCAAGCAGCACCAAGCGTGTGTCTGCCACGGGGACGTCTCGTTTTCGCGTTGGGGGGTTGGGTCGGGATGAACTGGGATGACGATCGCCCACTCAATCTGGCGTCGCCCGCCGCGCGTGGTGCGCAAGTTTCTGGTGAAGCTGGAAGGGGGTCCGGCCGAACTTCGCGGTCGGGCGCCGCGTGGTGGTTTTCTAATTCGTGCAGGCCGCCTCGGCACTGGCTCGAGGCCTGCACGGCGGCGAAGCGTCCTGCCAAGCAGGAAGTTTCCAGCAAATCATCACCATCATCATCATCATCATCATCATCATCATCATCATCATCATCATCATCATCATCATCATCATCATCATCATCATCATCATCTTCATCATCATCATCAACAACATCATCATCGTCATCATCGTCATCATCATCATCATCCCCATCATAATCTCCATCACCATTATCATACTACTCATCCTAGTCATCATCACCACCACCATCATCGTCATCATCACCATCATCATCAGCATCATCATCATTATCATACTCATCCTAACCAGAACCATCATCAGTGAACATCGTCAACACCAACAACGCCACCAGCACCTTCTGCATCAGGATTATCACCATCACCATCACCATCTTCATCACTATCACCACTACCATCATCAGCAGCACCATCAGTATCAGCATCACCATCACCATCTTCATCATCAGCAGTATCACCACCATTCATATTGTCAGCATATTCAACACCATCAGCATCATAACCATCTTGATCAGCATCGTCATCTATATCATCAGCATCAGCATCATCAGCTTCGTCATCGTCACCAACCTCATCGCCATCATTATCATCACCATCACCAGCATCATCATCATCATCACTGTCAGCATCATTATCATCATCGCCATCACCATCGCTATCTCCATATTTGTTCTCATCCTCATGATCATCACCATAATCACCATCATCACCATCGCATCCTCATACTCATTATCATCATCATAATCATCGCCATCATTATCATCCGCATCACCATCATCGTCAACAGCATCAGCATCGTCATCACAAGCATCAGTATCATCATCACCATCCTCATCATCGGCATCATCATCCGCACGATCAGCATCAGCGTCGTCATCATCATCATCATCATCATCATCATCATCATCATCATCATCATCATCATCATCATCATCATCATCTGCATCATCATCAGCAGCATCATCATCATCATCACCATCATCATCATCGTCAGCAGCAGCAGCGGCATCTTCATCATCGTCATCGTCATCGTCATCGTCACCCTTACCAACGTCATCTTGGGACCTCCGCTTCAAATTATCCTCTGCAGGGTCCGTGTTGCGCCCAGTGCTGAGTGGCCGGCCTGCACAGGATTCGGGGGAGTGCCCAGGGGGAATGGGGAAAGGAACGTGGGGGAGGGGGCGTGAGACGCGAGGAGGGACGAGGAGCGGAGGGAGGAGACAGAAGACGGGGCGCAAGAGTAGGGGGAGGGAGGAGGAGGACGGGGTAGGGTCTCCTTGACCAAGTTGCGCGGCAGAGTTTAGCGTGGTCTGCATCCATTCTGCGCAGCCAGTCCGGAGATGTTGTTTCGCTGTGGGCGCGCGGAGGTGGAGGAGGAGGAGGAGGAGGAGGAAGAGAAAGAGGAGGGGGAGGAGGAGGAGGGGAGGAGGAGGAGGAGGAGGAGGAGGGCATTTCGACACTTCCGCTGCTAGGCTTCCTCAGTGCCTGATCAAACCCACCTCTCAAATCAGTGACACGGGAACTGCATGCCAATTTTAGGCTGCAACCCCTTGTTGAGCCTTTTTCGAATTTGCCCTCCCAGTGGCTTAGCAAGCCTAACAGGCCTCTTGACAGTAATTGCCGCAGCTCCTGCAGAACAAGGGTTCCCCCTGTGCACCTCCAGAGAGTGGGGGTCATGGCACCCTCTCAGACACTCGTGCGACATCAAAACCCTACAACAGGGGCGCCCTCGAGGGCGCGAAGGTTTTTCGCGCTTCGCGCTCCGCGCTTCGGCTCTACTTCCTCTTCCTCCTCCTCCCCTTCTCCCTTGGGGGGAGGGGAGGGTCGGCGGCGCGAGAGCGCGAAGTTATCTCGCGCGTCGCGCCGCGCGACGCGCGAGGTTAGGTGCCCTTGGAGAGGAGGGGGAGGAAGAGGAGGAGGATGGAGGAGGAGGATAAGGTGGAGGAAGAGGAGGAAAGGAGGAGGAGGAGCAGGCGGAGGAGGAGGAGGAGGAGGAGGAGGAGGAGGAGGAAGGAGGAGGAGGAGGAGGAGGAGGAGGAGGAGGAGGGAGGAGGAGAGGGAGGAGGAGGAGGAGGAGGAGGAGGAGGAGGAGGAGGGGAGGGGAGGGGCGAGGGGGAGGAGGAGGAGGAGGAGAGGAGGAGGAGGAGAGGAGGAGGAGAGGAAAAGGCGGAGGATGAGCGAAAGGAGGAGGAGGCGGGAGGAGGAGGCGAGGGAGGAGGAGGATGGAGGCGGAGGAGGAGGAGGAGTGCGGAGAGAGGAGGCGGAGGAGTAGGAGCGGAGGAGGAGGAGGAGGAGGGGAGGAGGAGAGATGGAGGAGAGGAGGAGGTAGGAGGAGGAGAGGAGGAGGGAGGAGGAGGAGGAGGAGGAGGAGGAGGAGCGGAGGAGGAGGAGGCGGAGGAGGAGGAGGAGGAGGAGAGGAGGAGGAGGAGGAGGTCCCAGCTGACGACCCAGCGTCACCAACGGAACCCACATTCCGAGGGCCCGAGGCGCACGGCGGGACAAAGCGGCTGAGCCACCCTGGCTTTTCCAGGCAGGGAACTTAGCAAGACAAATGTGTCACTTACATCGGTGGCGAGCGCGGGGGGGGGGAATGAGAAGGAGAAGGTCTTCTCAGAAGGCGGCCGGCGGGACCTCTCGGAAGCCCTCGCGCCTCCTGACAAAATTGTTTTGTTTTCGGAGAATGCTTGGACAACTTCTCAGAAGGCCGGGGGACTTCCAAACCTTCTGAGAAGGCCGTCTCTTTTTCACAATTACTCAATATGAATACTACTCTCCTTCTTCCCCCGATGGCGGCCTGAAAGTAGTCGACCCCCCCCCCGCGTACTGTTTTTTACACACAGGATTCCCGGGAGTTGGGTTTTCGCCTGCGTTTTTTCAAAATGCTGCTCTCGCTGAGGCGCCGGCCTCATTTCTGCTCCCGAATCGTTCCGAATCGTGCTCCCGCTGCAGCGTGGGCCTCATTTTCTCGTTTCGAATCGTGCTCCCGCTGCAGCGCTGGCCTCATTTCCCGTGCCATGCCACAGCAGACGCGCACCGCACACACGCACACACACACACACACCACCACCACCACCACCACCACCACCACCACCACCACCACCACCAGCACCACCACAGCACCAGACAGCACCACACCAGCACACCACCAGCACCCACCACCACCACCGCCACCACCACCACCACCACTCACCACCCACCACAACCACGCACACACGCATCGCACGCACGCGCACCACACCCACTACGCACGCGCCGCACGGAGCCACAGGATCCTCTACGACACCGCGTCCGCGGATAGATAAATTCAGCGCCATGGTAAGGGATGGGAGGGAGGGGTAGGACGTCAGATATGACGCGAGCGCACCTAGCTTGACTTCCCCCCCTCGCTCGCCTCCGATGACAGGCAGTGACGGCTTTGACTAGGCAGTGGCCAGCCGCCAGTAGTCTATGTTTCCTGGGCTTGCCGCTGGACAAATTGCTGCGCTGCTCATGAATGTTTTGACCAAGTCTCTCCTCCCGATTGCGGGAACATGTCAGCGCAACACGCCCGGAAATCGCAAGTGACATCTTCACATTTTGAGTACACTTGCAATCCGCTGCTTAGATGTCTTGCAACACCGTCTCGTCAGCCAATGCTGTAGCCACAACACAGCTAGCATCTGGTCGGGTCTTTCGTAGCTGTATCTTTGTCGGGTGAGAGTCCACATATCTGCTCTGCACTTTTCTGTGGTTCTTGTCAAGCTGGTCCCACACGTTTTGCCAGGGGTCGAACATGCACGAATCATCAACAGCATCTCCTCCTCGGCCAACGGCAGCAGGGATGGCTTTGAAATCACAGCAAAAAAGAGTCGCCCATCGTGAACTTCAAAAGCTGATGCACGCCATACAATTCGGCCCTGGGGGGGCTTTGATGAGGTCCTTGGAGCGTTCCATAGGACCCAGGGATCCAGATCTCAAATGCAACGCCGCCCATTCACACTTTCTGGTTTTCCAATCATTAGCGCACTCTCCTCCGGATCCGTCAGTTCCAAAGAAGCCTTAACAAATAGGCCGGGCCGTCTCCATGGTACACCCAAGGTGAACCAGCCCCCGCACCCAGAAACAGTCAGACTTTTGATTGGCTTCTCTAGTGTCACCTCGCATGTGATTCGTCTTCGCAATGAAGGCATCTTCAATATCAGGTTGCAGCGACACTCCCTAAAACGGTGATTCGGACCGTCCTGTGCAAAACCGCAACCAGGACAAATCGCTGCTAAGGTGTCTTCCCTCTTTTGAGCGAGCTTCTGGCCACAGTGCGCTGGTGACCAGGTTCGCAATCAATCCTGATCCGTCTTCGTCTTGATCATGCTCTTTCTGCAGCCGCTTCCTAACCCACTCCCGCAGAATCGCCCTGTCGCTCTTTGCCACTGCTGCGCTTCAACTCTCTGGGTTACGAGATGCCAACCGTGGTGTTTAAACTCACTCCGATCAACATGCATCTCATCTCTGCAGAAGGTCCACCGTATGGGGCTACAGGGTCCACCTCCGAGTTCAATGACAGTGGCAATAATTACAACAAGTTGGTTCTTGTATCAATCCTCCACATGTGCTCCAGCGTGTTTGAGTTTGCCTTTGATGGGGCCCCAAAATTTTACAACATCCATCTAGTCCTGGGATCCAACTCCCCTGGAGCCCACTCCTCTCAAGCAACAGTTCATACCTCAACTTAGATCCAGGGTCATTGAGGGCAGCAGCATTAGCAAGAGGAAGGAGCGATGTGGTACAAGATCCCGCGCCCTTGCGTCCAGTCGCCTTGGCAGCATGTTCACGGGTACGTTGGACTCGGGGTGGTGTGTAGTTTTGAATATGATTCGTTCTGATGCCCACAGCAATCACAGCAGGCTTAGACGATCTCCTCACTTTCCCATTCACATCCAATCACAAATGTAGCCCGTGGACCTCCCCGCTGCCTCCTGTCCCCTTTTGATACAGATTCCACATAGTCCCCCTCTTCCCCACCGTAGTCCCAAGCCCAGGCCCCCCCACATTGTTCACAAGTTTGAGAGAACGGTGGGCACGACGACAGAAATGGTGGAGGGGTTTCTCCAAAGCACGAGAGGAGACTACGACACAAGACTTCACGATTATGCTGTACACTCTCGCTCGAAACTTGTGGCAGACATCCAACAATGGCGGCACCAGCATGTTACGGATATTCTGGCACGCGCCTTGCATCTTCTGGGTCAGGTCGCCGACATAGGCGAACATGGGGACCCTGGGAAGCCTGGTGCGCGCATGCTGCAAATCGCGCACACGAAGCGTTTCACCCATGCAAGTGTGGGAACTCCTGCCTGCAATACTCCTGACACGGTACTCGCAACATCTAGAACTCTTGGGTTCGTGCGCGTAGGATGAGGATGAGGAGGAGGAGAACGAGGAGGAGGACGGGAGTAGGCAAGAATGGAGGCAATGGAGCAAGAGGGACAGGATGAGTGCGAGAGGCAAAAGAAGGCGGGCCAGAGGAGGAGGAGGAGGAGGAGGAGGAGCAGGCGAAGGAGGGTTGAGCGAGGAGGGTTGGAAGCGGGCCCAGCTTGTGCCCTCGGCCAAGGCACAGCGACCCCCAGCTGGCCTTCTGGCTGGGCAGTGCCGCCTGCATCTTGCTGTGCCTCGTCCTCAAGCTGTCCGCTTGCGCGGTCGTCCCTCTCCGCCTCCTCCTTTCTCATCTTCCTCCTTTCTTCTCCTTTTCTGCTCCTCCCTTATCCCCCCGCCTCCCTCGACGGCGATGTGGATTCTGACTCGCCCATTGGCCCGATCGACCACTGGACCTGCTCTGCCTTCCTCGCCCTGCTCTCCCGCCTCCATGTCTCCTTTCATGCCCCACCACACTCCCCCTGCCCAGCTATCCTTATCCTTCCTCATCCTTCCTCCTTCCTCATACCACCTGCCCCCTCCTCCTTCCTCCTCCTCCTCCTCCACCTCCTCCTCCTCCTCCTCCTCCTCCGCCTCCTCCCCCCCTCTCGGTGCAGCAGAAGCTCATCGGGGAGTGCCTGGGCAGCCGGCAGTGGGTGCGGCGCCCACTAATGGGCCTTCGCCCCGTCACCGCGGTCTCTGCGCTGCTTCGCGGCCTCGTCGTGATTATGCCGCTTATCTGAGGAGGAGGAGGAGGAGGAGGAGGATTAGGAGGAGGAGGAGGAGGAGGAGGAGAAAGAGTTGCAGGAGCAGGAGGAGCAGGAGGAGGAGGAGGAGGATGGAGGAGTGTCGGGAGCGCGGCGCTTGAGTAATCTGCGTGAAATCCCAACGCAAGGGCGCCATCGTTGAGCAGCTCCAAGCAAGTCTCCAACGAGAGCGCAACTCCAGAGCGCCGAGAGAGAGATTTGTGAATCAAGTGTAAGGAAGTCCCAAGCGAGAGCGCGATTTCTGAATAACATGCGAGGGCGTCTCAGGCGGGAGCGGAGGTCCTGGCTAAATTGTGAAGAAGTCGAATGCTAAGTGTGCCAACGACACAGTCTGAGGAGAAAGACGGGTGCGAGCGCCGGGACGGGCACTTCAATGGAAAACATACGATGTGCACCAGAGGGGATCAACTATAATTGTTCTTCAGTAGTGAGAGTTCAACAACAACAGCAGCAATGATTTGACCCTTACGCGCCATGCTTCCACATGCCACATGTATCCATCATGATGCCACCCCCTCTTGGGAGAGCTGTATGGACAGGGGGCGATATTCCCACACTGATTTCCCGCCCAAGCAGGTTGAGTCAACCTTTCTCCCGATGCACTTTCCTATTTACAGCTCGCACTGCACATAATCAGTGCGATTTGAGGGAGCGGTGAGGCTTCGGAGTACGAATGTTTCGAGCCCCAACAATAGGGGCTATATGTAGGCACGGATGTAAAGCACGAAGGACCCGGGCATCAGTCCAGGGGGAATATATAATATACGTGAAGCACATAGGAATTTGAACATTGAGCAATGTTTGAGAACATGCGAAGAACACGACCTAGTCGAGTCCCAGGGAGCGGGGCAAACCATAACAACATACGCAAAACACGACGGACCCGAGCCACAGGAGAGGGTCGACGAAGCCTACGTGGAGCTTGAAAGCACTCCCCGAACACAGATCCAAGTACAGGAAAGTGCTTCCTGGTGCCTCTTGAGGCCTCCTGGGGCCTCCTGGAGACGGGGGGGGGGCAAACACGCTCCCGAGCGCAAATCCCACTGCAGAAAGGTGTCTCCTGGGGCCTCCTGGAGGCGGGGGGGGCCGAAACGCATTCCCCGAACACATATCTCAATACAGGAAAGTGTCTCGTGGTACCTCCTGGAAGCGGAGGGGCCGAAAAGCGCTCACCGAACAAGTCTCCCGAAACAGGAAGTGCCTCCTGGAGACTTCTGGAGCCTCCTGGTGCCTCCTGGTGCCTCCTGGGCGCGGGGGAGCCGAAAAACGCTACCCGAACAGGTATCCCTGGATCGTCCCGGGGCGTCCCCGTGCTTCCACAAGTAGCGGCAAAATTGCTCTCTCGGAGTCCCCCTTGCGTTGCTGAATTGCGAGGAGGTCTCAAGCGAAATTGTTTTTTGTGGCATCCGCGAGTAGCAGCCAAAATGCTCTGAAGGATATTCGTGGTGTGCTAGATTTCGATGAGGTCTCAACAGAAACGGCAGTTCCAACATCCGCGATTAGCAGCAAACATGTTCTGAAGGACCTCTTCCGTGGTGCTGAATTGTAATGAGTTCTCAAGCGAAACGGCAGTTCCGGCATCTGCGCGCAGCGGCAATATTGTTTTGAATGACGACCCTTGCTTGTTGTGAGAAATCGCGAGAAAGTCTCAGGCGAGAGCACCTTTCCTGAGGTTCGGGCCTTATCTGGCCAGGGCATCTCGGAGTAAATCATTAGGAAGTGTCGCACGGGAGCGTTGTTGTTCTTGGAGGGGCGGTGTGGGTTCAACCCCGAAACGCTGGAGCGTGAGCCTCAATGTCAAAGAAAATGCAGCCGCCGCCATGGCGAGAGCGCCAAAGCGCATATAGGGGTCTAGCCATCATAATTCCCGAACGGTCATCAATCAACAACAATCAGTTTACCCTCATGCGCCATGCTTCCACCTGCCACATGCATCCATCATGATGCCACCCCTCTTGGGGAAACTATCTGAAAAGCGGGGGCAAGTTTCCATCCTCAAATCTCCGGCACAAGGAGGTCGAGCAAACACCTCTCCCGAGGCACCTCCCTGTTTCCATTTCGCACGACACCTGAAAAATAGTGCGACTCCGGGTGCGGTGAGGATTCGAAGCATGAAGGCTTCGAGCCCCAGGAGAGGGGAAATATGTAGGAACACACGTGGAACACTAAACATTCGACCCCCAGTCGAGGAGCAATCCATTGGAATTTAGGCAGGCAAAACGCTGGAATCGAGCCCTAGCCGACGGGCAATATAACAACAGACCAAGGATTCGAGGAAAAGCAGAGACCTAGCCAAGACCAAGACCAGCCAACGACCAATATAACAACAAATACCTAGCAGACCAAGACCAGCCAACAACCAATATACGCCAAGCAGAGACCTAGCCAAGACCAAGACCATCAACAGACCAAGACCTAGCCAACGACCAATATATCAACGGGCAATATAAAAACGGGAAATACACACTAAAGCACAAAGGGTTCGAGCCCAAGGAGAGTGGCAGTCGAGGAACAGATGCAGAACACGGAAAGCCTTCCGCCCCTAGGAGAGGGGCGGCGAAGCCTTCTGGGGGCGAAGCCTGTTGGGGGGGGAGCCCACGGGGGACCGAAGAGCAGTCTTCGAACACGTCTGCCAGTACAGGAAGGTGCCTCCAGCTTTCTCCGACCCCCTCGAAACCCCTCCTACCCCTGCGCCGCCCTCCAACCCAGCCCGAGCCCCTTCATCCCCCTCCGACTCCCTCCAAACCCTTCCAGCCCCCTGATGCCTCCTGGGGCCTCCTGGAGGCTGGAGGGCCGACACGCACTTCTCGAATACAGATCTCAATCCAGTGCCGTTTTTAATACATGCTCCGCGTGCGGATCATGTGTTAAACATGC
Source organism: Prorocentrum cordatum (assembly GCA_963575745.1). NCBI lineage: Eukaryota > Dinophyceae > Prorocentrales > Prorocentraceae > Prorocentrum > Prorocentrum cordatum. The sequence goes on along the minus strand of CAUYUJ010012014.1, from coordinate 450,114 downwards.
AGGGATTTAGTATTACGAAAAACGACGAGTTCGTGCATCGAGTTATTCATAAATTAATCATGTATCAAGCATCTTATATATATATATATATATTAAACAATCCGATGCATTCGAAACTGCCCTGTACGGAGGCGTGTCTCCTGGGGCCTCCTGGGAGCGGAGGGGCAGAGAAGGCGCTCCCCGAGTACTCATCCCAGTCCAGAAGATGTTTCCTGGGGGCGGGAGGGCCTGAAACATATTCCCGAGCACACATCCTCGGGTCGTCGTTGGACCTTCCTGGGGCCTCTGCAAGCAGCGGGAGAGGCACCCGGGCAGGATCAAGACACGTTCCTTTTTTTCAGCAACCCAAAAAATCAACAATAACCGCCATCATTTCAAGATTGTTCGTTCTTTTCTGCTCGCGTGTCACTCGCCTTGTGTATCTCAATGTCTCGATACGCGCGCTCTTCGTCTTCGATCGTACCCACCTCGGGGACGGAAGGAGGGAAGGGACGAGGGGAAGAGGGAATAATGGGGCACGAGAAACAACAGTAACTTTAAGACTGTTCGTTCTTATGTGCTCGCGTGTCGCTCAACCTGTATCTCCCAAACCATCGACACCCGCCCTCGTCGTCTTCTATCGTAGGCCCACATTGGGGTATATCTCGCTCACCTGTCACGTGTAGCTGGCGCAACCCTTGAAACGGGAAGAGGAGGGAGGAGGAAAAGAGCAAGGGGGAGGAGAAGAATGGAAAATGAGAGACATTAGTAGGAGGAATGTTTGAAGCAGGAAAACAAGCGGCAGAACCTCACGGGGGGGTCGGGCGGGCGGACACCCCACCGGGAGGGTCGGGTGGGCCTAGACAGTTGGGTCGAGCGGGCGGGTCTATGAAGCGTCAGTCCCGCATGAATCGTAAGGAAGTTTCCATCGATAGCGCGATTGCCAAGTAAACCGTGACGGTGGGTGGACTCATAGTGTCCACACGTGTCTCGCCAAGATTTTGAGTTCTCACAGCATTTCGGACCATAATGTTTCTCCCCTTCCCAAACATTCAAAGTTGACGGGTGTGGGCGGTAGGCCACAGGCCAGGGACAAAATGCGGACATTTCAATTTTGATTTCGGGGTGGAGGGGTACGCAGCAATGGCATTTCACAGTTGTGGTGGTCATCATGATGCATCGTCTTACCGCCATGAGTGTGGACACTTTTTGTTCGGGCACCGGAGGGCGTCCAAAGCGAGAGCGTGATTCCTGAGTGTCGAGGGCGCGCCGTCTAAATACGTAGCACCCCACCAATGCGGATAAGAGTGAGGGGGTGGTGGCGACGTTGGCAGATTGCGAGACTCTGGAGAAGCCCGCCGCAGGCTCCAAAATTTCACAAATTATGCAACGAGCCCGCCGCAGGCGCCGATTTTGTCGTTAAACCAATGTGGGTAAGTCGCGGGTGGGTCGCAAATGGGTCGCGGGTGGGTCGCTGTTGGGTCAAGGGTGAGTCGCGGGTGGGTCGCGGGATAGTCACCCCGACAAGCGAAGCCGTTTAGTAAACGCACACAAGGAATGATTCGAACAGGGCAGGGCTGTTTAGTCAACGCCCAGGGACTTTTCAGTAAACGTCCATTGTTGGGTCCAGTGTTTTTTCTTCCCTTGAGGGTCGCAGGTGTGTCGCGGGGTGGGTCGCGGGTGGGTCGCGGATGGGTCGCGGATGGGTCGCGGGGTGGGTCGCGGGTGGGTCGCGGGCTGGGTCGCGGGTGGGTCGTGGGTGGGTCGCGGGTGGGTCGCGGGTGGGTCGCGGGTGGGTCGCGGGGTGGGTCGCGGGTGGGTCGTGGTTGGGTCGCCGTTGGGTCGCGAGGTTGGTCGCGGGGTTGACCGCGGGGTGGGTCGCGGGTGGGGTCGCGGGGTGGGTCGCGGGTGGGTCGCGGGTGGGACGACGACAACAGAACAACAACAACAACAACAACAACAACAACAACAACAACAACAATAACAACACTAACAACAACGACGCAACAAGCAGAATTCTCACCACGAATTCCTTATTCAGCCACGCACTGAAGGAAAATGAATGACCGTTCGGCCCCCTTCACTCTGATATGGCAATTAAGTCCCACGTGGAAGAGCGATTCTTCAATACATTACGGGAGCCGTTGCTGTTGATGCAAACTGGGGGCCAGTGGCCTAGCCTGACGAGCAACACTTCCCCTTGACTAAATAGGGTGCGAGCATCGGGATGGGCATTTCTATGGAAAATCCGAATGGTCACCGAAAGGGGGGATAAACAATACTTATTCCTTAGGAGTGAGATCCCAATAACACGAGTCAGCCTAAGACTGGTCGCTCTTATCTGCCCGAGTGTCATGCAACCCTCGATGCACTACCTCTTTGTCTTTGATCGTACACCCCATGAGATCTATCTGTCTTCCCTGGCCGCACGCGTGGTTGGCGCAGCCCCTGATACAGGAAGATGAGAGAGGCAGACGAAAATCGAGAGAGAGAGAGAGAGAGCGATAGAGAGAGAGAGCGAGCAGGAAAGGAGTGTGAATGAGCCGGGAGGAGGGAATGGACAAGGGAGAGGGGAGAAGGAGCAGCAGGAGGGGACAGGAGCAAGAAGACAAGCGGTTGAGCCTCCACCTCCTCCTCCTCCTCCTCCTCCTCTTCCTCCTCCTCCTCCTCCTCCTCCTCCTCCTCATCCTCATCCTCATCCTCCTCCCCCTCCTCCCCCTCCTCCTCCTTCCTCCTCCTTCCCTTCCTCCTCCTCCTCCTGCTCCTCCCCCCCCTTCCTCCTCCCCCTCCTCCTCCTCCTCCTTTTCCTTCTCTTCCTCCTCCTCCCACCTCCTCCTCCGCCTCCTCCTCGTCCTCCTCTTACTCCGATCCGCCGGTCTAATGACCCTCGTCTTCCCATTTTCCTCACCCGCATTTTTACGCCATCCTCGTCCTTATCTGGGGCGCTCTAGACAGGGCCTTGTCTTCGAGGGAGCTGTCATCTCTTCCTCGGCGGAAAGCCGCGGAAGCTCGGCGGAGGGCGGCCGAAGTCAATCGAGGCCGGCTCCGCCAGCGGACGCCGGCGGAAGGTCGGCGGAATTGGGCGGAAGTGAACATGAGTGTCCTAAGAGATGGCAAGGTTTGGGGGTTCAGGGTTGCCGGAACCCACCATCTGTACTCCAGATTTCGTAATAAAAGGGAGGGGGTATGGACCCTCCAAGACAAGCCATTTCAGACCTCCCCCGTGGGAGAACCCTCCAAACCATCGTCCCCAGACCCCCCAGGCCCTCCAAGATAGCCTGGAAGAGCCCCCCCCCGAAATGAGACCCCCCTCTCTTTATTACGAAATCTGGAGTACCCTCCTTCCTACTTTCCTGGGTTCGATCCACTCGTTGTTTGGGCGATTCCGCGGAACGTCTTCGTTCTGATGTCGTTTTGCAGCGAAGAAGACAGGACGTGGGCATTAGATGCTCGTTTTCGGGACCTTCCTGGGGCCCACCTAACGGATCTGTTGGACCCCAGTTCGACGCAAGTTCGACTCAAGTTCGCCTCAATTTCGATTCAGGTTCGACTCAGGTTTGATTCAAGGTCGACTCGAATCGGCGGACGTTCGACGCAGCGTCGACGCACGAGTGGAGCGAGTGGCTCCAGGAAGGTCCCCAAAGGGCACGAAAAAACGAGAAGCGAAGAGCACCAATAAGCTCCAGCCCTGATGCCCTTCCTCGCTCCCTCTGTTGTGTTGCATTCTCGGGGGGCCTTGTCTGTCCCGTCGCGGCCCTATCCGCGTCGAATCCGTGTCGAATCGATGTCGGCCTCGTCGGATCTGTGCTGAATCCGTGTCGAATCCGCGCCGAATCCACACCAGATCCGCGTCGAGTCCGCATCGCGCCCGCGTCGGGCACAAGGACAGGCATGAAGTTTGGGGACAGGCGAGGTCCCCCGAAGATGCAACGTAATCTCTCTCTCGTCCTGCTCCGCCGCCTGCGCCTGCTCCGGCCCACTCCTCCTCTCCCGAGGCCCTCCCAGTCCTTCGCCGCCTCGCCCCCATCCGCACCCCGTGGCGCGGGGGGGGGGGGGGGGAGCCTTCGGAGCAGGCGGGGCGGGAGGGTGAGGGAGGGCTCCTCCGAGCCAGCGCGCGAGGGCGTGGCGGAGTCTCAGGCCTCCTAAGTTTACCAGCTTGGAACATATCCCTATCCCCATGCTGGGCACCTCCTCCTCACGATGCCAATCTCAGGGATTCCCTTATTTTTTGAGGGCGAATCCCTAAGATTGTCATCGCCTTTCGGCGTGTCAAGCTTAGGGATAGGGATACGTTCGAGGCTGGTAACAAGTGGGGTCGGAGTAGATGGGGTCGAAGGGTCGCTCCGCATCGCCGGTGCACCGCCGACGCGGCTCGACGTGCAGTCCGTTTTGCTTCACGTCGACGCCGCCGATGCGTCGCCGACGTCGGCGAGGCATCGCTGGCGCCTTGCCGATATATATATATATATATATATTATGTATATATATATATATTATATATATACATATCGCCGATGTGTCGGCGATGCTGCGCGGTCCTCCGACCCCAGCGGCTCCGACCCCCTCTCGGAGGCCTCTGCCGCTCCGTCGCCGCCCCGCCCCCTCCGCACCTCGGGGATGGGGGGCACCGCTCGGAGAGAGCGCGGAGGGGCGGGGGAGGAGGAGGATGGGGGAGGAGGAGGAGAAGGAGGAGGAGGAGGAGGAGGAGGAGGAAGACGAGGAGGAGGAGGAGGAAGATGAGGAGGGGTGGGGGAGGGCTCCTCCGAGCCGGCGGCGAGGGAGGGGGCTCGGTACCTCTGAAGAGGCCGTCTTTAGCGGCGACTAGCGGCGATTCGCGTCTAGGAGTTGTTGAGGTAGCGCCGATCTAGCGTCGATGTAGCGTCGATTTGGCGGCGATGAGCGTGGATCTAGCATCGAGTAGCGTCGATTCGCAAGAGCCGACCAGAGGGTATGGGGGGCTCCCATGACTTGCCACCGAGGAGGGGGGGAAGTGAGAAGGAGGAGGCGTCCTCGGAAGGCGGTGCGGGGCTTCTCGGAAGCGCTCCGGCCCTCCAGGTAGTCTTGTTCTGCGTCTCCGAGGACGGCTCGGAGAGCTCCTCATAAGGCATGGGGATTTCCGAGTCTTCTGAGAAGGCCCGTCCCTTATCATTTCCCCCTCGGGCTCGCCGCCGACAGAAATAGGGAAACGAAGGATGACATAAGCATGGAAACTCGGCGGTCCGCGCGAATTTCTTGGATTCGCGCTGGACCCCCTCCCTGGCGCGCGGAGCGCGCCAGGGGCGGCACCAGAGGCGCCGCCAGGGGGCCCGAGCGCCGATCCGAAAAATCTGCGCGGACCTCGGAGTTGTTACGCTTCTGTCATTCTTCGTTCCCCTAAGAAAGCAGGGGCTTCCATATCGCCTTTCTGTGCTGCCGAACAGCGCAAACGGCCAGCTCTAGAGCGTGCTGAGGCGGGCCCCCCCCCCGGCCCCCACTGCAAAGTTCGGAGCGCTCGACGCGGATTCCCCCCTCCCGCGCGCCTGTGTCGTTGTCGTGTCGTTCTCCTTGCTCTTGCCACGGGGCTCCTCTTGCGCTTGTGAAAAAAAGGTGTTGTTTTGTTCCGGTCGTCCTTGGAGCCCGGGAATAGCGAAAGAACTCCAGGACCGCCCCCCTCTCCTCCTTCCTCCCCCTTCCCTCCTCCCTGCTCCCTGCTCCCTTGTCCCTCCTCCTCTCCTCCAGGACCCGCTTCCTTCCTGCTGGACCTCCTTCCCGCCCCCGTCCTCCACTCGAAGGCACGGCCCAGGGGCGGGCCTGCTCCAGCCCGCGCGCGCGGGGCGCCACACCTCCTCGAGGCCAGCCACAGCCGGGGGAGCTGTGACCCTCAAAGTCAAGACGCCGGAACTAGGTTCAAGTCGGGCGTGCCACTCTACCGGAGGAAAGTCCTAAAATTGTGCAACGATGGTCTGGGGACGGTTTCTCTACAATTATTGCTGATGCTTGATAATTGTTTTAACGATGTTTTCTTCAGGAGGGAAAGAAACACACAGACACAATTCATCGTCGACTCCCCCGAACATATGGGAAAATATGGGAATTGGGCGGGAAGACAAAAACCCTGAAAATATATGAAAATATGGGGGATCATTTTATTTGTGTGTATTTCTTTGTGTGTCCCAGGGCCCCTTCATTTCTGTTTGTCTCACACAATCCGCCTGCAGGAAGCCACGTCCGACCTAGAATCAGGCTCACCTCCGGGGCGTGCCTTGGTCGGGAGCCCATGCGCGGCCGAGGCTCGCTGTGGCCAGACACGGCCCTTCGTCCTTTTTGGGGCGTTCGTCACAGTACAGTCGGGGCCCTGAAGAAGGAACCCTTTTCGTTGGGGAGGGGCTCCGTGTTCCTTGATTGTTTCGCAGCTTGCCTTAGATTTTCCTTAGGTTTTCGATGCAAAATCGAAGTTTATGGAAAATGGGGGCCTCGTTCCTGATTTAGGGTTCCTTAGGTCAACGCCTCGACTGTAGCGCGTTGGCCGTACCCCCCGCCGGGTGTCCCATCGGTCGTGACCCCCCCCGCGAGGGATCGTCGATACGACCGTATCGATGCCTCGATCACGGCTCCGGGGGCCCATTGCGATCCGATCGATCCGACCGGATGTCGGTTTGTTGTCTGGGCAGATCGGAGTCGCCTCCAAGATTCCTGGTCGTGGGTGGCCAGGCGCTGGTTGCCGATGGCGTACGCCTGGCGGCCTCGCAGGCGCCGAAGGACGAGGAAGTGCGTGCCCAGACCTCCTGGCTGCACAGTGACAGCACCCACCAGGGAAAGGATCATATACCCAGCATTCCAGCGGACGTCGGCACAATAAAAGATGGAACGAGTACCCTCCAGCAGCCAGAGGAATAGAAAGTGGCAGTGCCAAGGGCGCCTGTTCCGCGGCGAATTCCAAACTCCAAAATGCTTTTCCAACAGCCGGAAATAGCGGGACAGAGGTGTACACGACGGTCGTTGAAAGTAGGTATGTTTGGATTCCCAGGTCTCGATCCATTCTAGCCGCCTTACCATTTCAATGGTCGTGTGGTTTTGCCTCTTCCCTCCTCTTCAGGGGGCGGGCGGAAGCCTTGCCACTTCATGTTTGTTGTTGTTTACCAGCTTCCTCCGACCGACGGGTAACGCGATGTGTAAGATAGCGCCCTGGTCATATGTGAACGCGGACGACCGCCAGTGTTTCCCCGTCAAAGGTACGGCCACCGCCGTGCGCCAACCCGAGACTTTCTGTCGACAGGCTTCGCCTCGCGCGTATGTCCCCGAGCCGCATTGTTTGAGCGGCCGCATAAGCAGCGCTTGCTCCCGGAGACTTTCTGTTGAAGCGGCGGCGTGCGAACCGTTCCCTGTGCGACGCTTGTAAAACTCAGTTTCCGTTTGGCGTTGTACCCGTCGTTGTTGGCGCGGCATGTCAGGCCCCCAAGGTTTGAACCGCGCCGCCTTCGATGTCGGCGAAGCAACGGCCAAGCAACATGCTCGCAAGGTCCACGTCAGCTACCACCACGCTCGGCAGCGCAATGCTTATGCCATCTCTCGCTCCCAGTACTAAGCAGCGGCCAAGCAACATGCTCGCAAGGTCCACGTCAGCTACCATCACGCAAGACACATGCTAAGTATGTG
>CAUYUJ010012014.1:397500-437500 GCA_963575745.1 Prorocentrum cordatum | reverse complement strand
AGTCGATCATGAGGGCCCCCGGAGTAGGGAAGCGAACGGTGGCAGAGACAGAGCACACTTGAGAGAGCCCCCAAGCAGCGGATGATTTGAGAGTTGATATGCGCTGGCTCGTGGGGTCGACTGTGAAGTCGATCATGAGGGCCCCCGGAGTAGGTAAGCGAACGGTGGCAGAGACAGAGCACACCTGAGAGAGCCCCCAAGCAGCGGATGATGTGAGAGTTTATATGCGCTGGCTCGTGGGGTCGACTGTGAAGTCGATCATGAGGGCCCCCAGAGTAAGGAAGCGAACGGTGGCAGAGACAGAGCACACCTGAGAGAGCCCCCAAGCAGCGGATGATGTGAGAGTTGAGATGCGCTGGCTCGTAGGGTCGACTGTGAAGTCGATCATGAGGGCCCCCGGAGTAGGGAAGCGAACGGTGGCAGAGACAGAGCACACCTGAGAGAGCCCCCAAGCAGCGGATGATGTGGGAGTTGATATGCGCTGGCTCGTGGGGTCGACTGTGAAGTCGATCATGAGGGCCCCCGGAGTAGGGAAGCGAACGGTGGCAGAGACAGAGCACACCTGAGAGAGCCCCCAAGCAGCGGATGATGTGAGAGTTGAGATGCGCTGGCTCGTGGGGTCGACTGTGAAGTCGATCATGAGGGCCCCCGGAGTAGGGAAGCGAACGGTGGCAGAGACAGAGCACACCTGAGAGAGCCCCAAAGCAGCGGTATGATGTGGGATAGTTTGATGTTGCGATGGATCGTGGGTTCTGGATCGTGGGGTCGACTGCGAAGGCGATCCATGAGGCCCCCGGAGTAGGGAGGCGAACGGTGGCAGAGACCAGAACACACCGAGAGAGCCCCCAATAAGCAGCAATGATTGTGGGAGTGCTATGCGCGGCTCGCGGGGTCGACTGTGAAGTCGATCATGAGGGCCCCCCGGAGTAGGGAAGCGAACGGTGGCAGAGACAGAGCACACCTGAGAGAGCCCCCAAGCAGCGGATGCTCTTGGGGTCGATTGTGAAGTCGATCATGAGGGTCCCCGGAGTAGGGAAGCGAACGGCGGCAGAGACAGAGCACACCTGAGAGAGCCCCAAGCAGCGGATGATGTGAGAGTTGAGATGCGCTGGCTCGTGGGGTCGACTGCGAAGTCGATCATGAGGGCCCCCGGAGTAGGGAAGCGAACGGCGGCAGAGACAGAGCACACCTGAGAGAGCCCCAGGCAGCGGATGATGTGAGAGTTGAGATGCGCTGGCTCGTGGGGTCGACTGTGAAGTCGATCATGAGGGCCCCCGGAGTAGGGAAGCGAACGGTGGCAGAGACAGAGCACACCTGAGAGAGCCCCCAAGCAGCGGATGATGTGAAAGTTGATATGCGCTGGCTCGTGGGGTCGACTGCGAAGTCGATCATGAGGGCCCCCGGAGTAGGGAAGCGAACGGTGGCAGAGACAGAGCACACCTGAGAGAGCCCCAAGCAGCGGATGATGTGAGAGTTGATATGCGCTGGCTCGTGGGGTCGACTGCGAAGTCGATCATGAGGGCCCCCGGAGTAGGGAAGCGAACGGTGGCAGAGACAGAGCACACCTGAGAGAGCCCCCAAGCAGCGGATGATGTGAAAGTTGATATGCGATGGCTCTGGGGGCGACTGCGAAGTCGATCATGAGGGCCCCCGGAGTAGGGGAGCGAACGGTGTGAGAGAGCCCCAAGCAGCAGATGCGCTGGCTCGTGGGGTCGACTGTTGATCATGAGGGCCCGGAGTAGGGAAGCGAACGGTGGCAGAGACAGGGCTGAGAGAGCCCCAAGCAGCGGATTATGTGAAGTTGAGATGCGATGGCTCGTGGGGTCGACTGCGAAGTCGATCATGAGGGCCCCCGGAGTAGGGAAGCGAACGGTGGCAGAGACAGAGCACACCTGAGAGAGCCCCAAGCAGCGGATGATGTGAGAGTTGATATGCGCTGGCTCGTGGGGTCGACTGCGAAGTCGATCATGAGGGCCCCCGGAGTAGGGAAGCGAACGGTGGCAGAGACAGAGCACACCTGAGAGAGCCCCCAAGCAGCGGATGATGTGAGAGTTGAGATGCGCTGGCTCGCGGGGTCGACTGTGAAGTCGATCATGAGGGCCCCGGGAGTAGGGAAGCGAACGGCGGCAGAGACAGAGCACACCTGAGAGAGCCCCCAAGCAGCGGATGATGCGAAAATTGAGATGCGCTGGCTCGTGGGGTCGACTGCGAAGTCGATCATGAGGGCCCCCGGAGTAGGGTAGCGAACGGTGGCAGAGACAGAGCACACCTGAGAGAGCCCCCAAGCAGCGGATGATGTGAAAGTTGATATGCGCTGGCTCGTGGGGTCGACTGCGAAGTCGATCATGAGGGCCCCCGCAGTAGGGAAGCGAACGCTGGCAGAGACAGAGCACACCTGAGAGAGCCCCCAAGCAGCGGATGATGTGAGAGTTGAGACGCGCTGGCTCGCGGGGTCGACTGTGAAGTCGATCACGAGGGCCCCCCGTAGTAGGGAAGCGAACGGTGGCAGAGACAGAGCACACCTGAGAGAAACCCCAAGCAGCGGATGATGTGAGAGTTGATATGCGCTGGCTCGTGGGGTCGACTGTGAAGTCGATCATGGGGGCCCCCGGAGTAGGGAAGCGAACGGTGGCAGAGACAGAGCACACCTGAGAGAGCCCCCAAGTAGCGGATGATGTGAGAGTTGAGATACGCTGGCTCGCGGGGTCGACTGCGAAGTCGATCACGAGGGCCCCCGGAGTAGGGAAGCGAACGGCGGCAGAGACAGAGCACACCTGAGAGAGCCCCTAGCAGCGGAGAGTTGAGATGCGCTGGCTCGCGGGGTCGACTGTGAAGTCGATCATGAGGGCCCCCCGGAGTAGGGTAGCGAACGGTGGCAGAGACAGAGCACACCTGAGAGAGCCCCCAAGCAGCGGATGATGTGGAAGTTGATATGCGTTGGCTCGTGGGGTCGACTGCGAAGTCGATCATGAGGGCCCCCGGAGTAGGGAAGCGAACGCTGGCAGAGACAGAGCACACCTGAGAGAGCCCCCAAGCAGCGGATGATTTGAGAGTTGAGATGCGCCGGCTCGCGGGGTCGACTGCGAAGTCGATCACGAGGGCCCCGGGAGTAGGGAAGCGAACCCTGAGGTCCGCAGGGGCTATTTTATTGTCCTGCTCAACGGGGCTATTATTATAGCCCGGGGCTATTAAAAATAGCCCCGTACTCAAAAGAGCTAAAAGAGCTGCGCGTTTCATGTAAGATGCGCACATGGTAAAACAACTTGATGTGAGAGGATAGTTGTATTCATATTGAGTGGCGTAAGCGTTCGAAAGAAGAACCTGCGAGGTGACACGCTCCAAAAAATGTTTTCACGCGCACGCGCACGCGCGCGCGCAACAACCACACGCGCACGCACACGCACCAGGCAGGCAGACAGGCAGGCAGGCAGGCAGGTTTATCGAAGCCTCGTGGCCCAAGCATGACGCCCAAAGAGGCGAAGAAAGGGGTTCCTCGGGCCGAAGGCTTCAAGGATGTCGATGCCGTCGCGATGGCGCTCAACAAATATGCGGCTGACGACGTCGACAATTGGATTGTCTACAGCACGACGATGAATGCGCCCGTCGACGACACGGAGATCCAGAAGCACGAGGCGATGATCATCGAGTTGCTGGAGCTGTGCCCACGCGGCGGCATCACCCAAGCAGCGGCGAAGGCTAGAAGGGAGAGGAGAAACTTCAGGAGGAGGACAGATGATGAGGAGGGAGGAGGGTGCGGAGGATACGTCAGAATAGGAGGAGGAAGAGGACGAGGAGGAGAAGGAGGAGGAGGCGAGATCGGGGGTGGTAGCGTTCTGTAACCGTAGAAATCGTAGAAGTGATAGTCGTAGCAGGTCGTAGTCGGATATCGTAGTATATGTAGTTTTAAGTACGTAGAGGTGGTGGTGGTAGTGGTGGAGGCTGTAGCACTAGAAGGAATAGTAGCAGCAGTAGTAGCATCAGTAGTCGTAGTGGCAGCAACGGTAGAGGTAGCAGTAGCAGTAGCAGCTGTCGTCGTCGTCAATCGGAAGTGTATCACAACGTAGGGTAGTGCACCTCATCCTCAGCCTTCCTCCTCCTGTTCATCCTCCTCCTTCCCACCACTATCACTGCTACCTCAAGTCGGATCAGGGGGGTCGGGGAGTCGGGGGTCTCAGAGAGATGTGGGGTCGGGGAGTCGGGGAGTCGGGGAGACGGAGAGTTTGGTGTTTTTGGGAGTCGGGGAGTCGGGGGGGGTCGATTCCCGACTCCCCGACTCACCGACCCTCGACTTCTCGACTCCCCAACTCGGATCACCGACTCCCCAACTCCCCAACTCCCCGACCCCCTGACTCTCTAGTCCCCGACCTTACGACTCCCTGACTCCCCGACACCCCCGAATCAACGAGATGTCACGCTTCGCTCGCCCCCCCTTCCCAAGGCGGCGTTCATCCAGGTTGCGACCGACAACGAGGACAGGTGGAAGCTCTCAGCAGAGCTGGACGGCACCTGCGAGGAGCTCGCCAAGTCGCTGCGGAGCATGCTGCGCGCCGTCCAGAAGACGCTTTCCAGGACTCACTTGCATCATCCTCCATTTCTCTCCCTTCATCTGATCCGCTGTCCACCATCGCTCGCGCCCCAATCTCCCTTCGGGCTCGGCTCCGCGATTTGTTTCTAGTGCCGACGCGCGTGTCATCGCGGGTGTCATCGCACACGTCATCGCAGATGACACCCTGGCGCTTCAATGGGGAAAATCGCACAACTGCGCCTGAGGGGAGGCGACGGCGAGTCGCTGGTTACCGCCCGAGAGGACCACCGTGCCGGAGTGGGCCATCCCGTACGCCAGCGTGCTCCGCAAAGCGGCGAAGGAGATCGCCTATGACGAGGGCGAGGTTTCTTCGACGGCAGGGCCGAGTTCGGAGGCATCTATGGCATGTTCCTTCTCATCCTTCTCCCTCTCACCATGTCTCCTCATCGTGCGACGGCGTCGTCGGTGTCGCCGTCGACGTCGTCGACGCCGACGTCGACGTCGACGACGACGACGACGACGACGACGACGACGGTGTCCACGTCGACGACGAAAACGATGTCAGCGGCGTCGCCGTCGTCGAGCCAGGCAGCGAGCACGGCAGTGGGCGGCAAGGGCTTGCTCGAGGAGGCGAGCATCGCTGTGCTGCACGGCTACTACCTCGGCTGGAGTGCCGACATCCAAGCCCATCCTATATTAAATTTGGGAGCGACGGTCAGGGAAGGGCCTTCGAGAGGCCCTCGAGGCATCCGAAGGGCTTTCGAGATTGCTCCGAACTGGCCTCTGAACGGGCCTGTGAACGGGCCTCTGAACGGGCCTCTGAACGGGCCTCCGAGGGGCCTCCCAGGGGCCTATGAACGAAACTCCGAACAGCAACAGTAACCATGCGATAAACCAGTCGGAAGAGGAGAAAGGAGGAGGAGGAGGAGGAGGAGGAAGAGGAGGAGGAGGAGGAGACGGAGGAGGAGGAGCAGGAGGAGAAGGGGGGGAGGAGGAGGAGGGGGAGGAGGAGGAGGAGGAGGAGGAGGAAGAGGAGGATGAGGAGCAGGAGGAGGAGGAGGAGGGAAGTACGGTGGGAGGAATGACATGCACGGGAGGTGAAGGAGGGAATCGGAGGGAGGGAGGGAGGTGGAGGAAGAGGAGGAGGAGGAGGAGGAGGTTGAGGAGGAACTATGGTTGATGGCTTCCTGGACCCTCTTCAGTCGGCCTGGCGCGTGCCCGTGGACAAGCCGAGGAAGCCGCCTCAGTTCGCAGTGGCCAAGCGCGCCCCTGGGAAGAAGAACCTCGTGGCGAGGTTCGACGATTTCGAGTGGGAGGTTCCTAGGTGTGTTCCTACTCAGCTACCTTATTTCACTTACCTATTCCCTCCTCTCCTCACCGTCATGGTCTCTTCCAATGTCGATCTCATACCCCTTACCTTCTCATCCTTCCTCCGCTGTCGAGCTCCTCCTCATTATCCTCGCCCTCCTCCTCCTCCTCCTCCTCCTCATTATCACTATCTTGCTCCCCTCCTCTTCCGCGTTGTCCTCGTCCCCTCGTCATCCCCTCTGCCTCTGAATTCGCAAGTCTGCCTCCTTTCCTAATCCACTCTTCTATGGTCATATCCTCGCCTCCACCTCATTGACTCGATGCCCCCCCTCACCTCCAGCAGCCAGGTCCCAGTGGCGCCAGCGGAGCACCACGACGCCGAGCAGGCCGCCACAAGCGAGGCGCTCTACAGCGCACAGGGCCCGCACGGCGCGATCTGCCTTCGCTGGGTCAACCGCGCGGGGTCCCCTCGCATCCTGCGCGTGACGGAGACCAGGGAGCGGCAGGGCCAGTTGATGCAGATGGGCGGCTGGGCGGCCGAGCACGAGAGCGCTGCAGTCGCGTGGCTCATCGAGCAGCTCAAGGCGTATGCGGCTGGGCGCACGACGAAGCCAGACATGGAGATCGCAAAGAAGGAGTGGCTGGCGAGCCACAGCGCGAGCGGCGTTGGCAAACGCCCAGCTGCAGTTCGCAAGAGGCCTGCCGCCGAGGAGAATGCGATGCAGAAAGCTGCGGAGCCCGAGGAGGAAGAGGAAGCTGAGCCCGAGGAGGATGAGGAAGCGGCAATGGCAGAGGAAGACGCTGATGACGAAGCAGATGAAGCTGCACAGGAAGGCGAAGAGGAAGAGATGATGGAGGACGATGAAGCCGTTCCCGACGAGGAGCCAGGCGACGGTGGCAGCGTCCTGAAGCGGCCATCGATTGCGGAGGAGGCGCAGCCCGAGGAGAGCACAGTCCTGAAGAGGCCAGCGGGTAAGCAGGAGGCAGTGGCCACGTCGCCCGAGGAGAGCACAGTCCTGAAGAGGCCAGCGCGCGAGCAGGGGGTAGAGGACACGAAGCCCGAGAAGGCCAATAAGCAGAAGCAGCAGCAGCAGGGGGCAGATGCAGCGCTGCCAGCTGGCACCGAGATCGACAAGACCAACATTATCGAGCACGCCCCAGTGCAGCCGCCAGATCCCGTGCAGCCGCCAGCCCCAGTGCAGCAGCCAGCCCCAGCGCAGCCGCCAGCCCCAGCGCAGCCGCCAGCCTGCGCGCAGCCGCCAGCGCAGGTGCGGGCGCAGGCGCAGACTGCGCCGCCGCCCATCCCCATGGGCGTCTGGGACATGCAAGGCGGCCCATCGGAGATGGCCAGGGATCCCAGCGGCCTGCCGTTGACATGTGTTACCCCCCTCCTCCTCCTCCTCTTCCTGCGCCCTTTCCTCCTCCTCCTCCTCCTTCTCATCCCTCTCCTTCTCCCCCTCCTCCTCCTCCTCCTCCTCCTCCGCCTCCTCCCCCTCCTGCCCATCGCTCTCTTTCCCGCCCATCCTCTTTCCATTTCCAATTCGGCATGCCCCGTCCTCGGTGGAAATTCACGTGCAATCCACGTTCTCTGTCGGTCAATCCAGCCGCGTCAATGAAGCCGTGGCGACGACGTCAGCGGGTTCAAACCGTTGCGACTCCCGTGGGCGAGTCCAGCCGCTGCGATTTACGACGTAACGTTGGGCTCAACGAATCCAGCCGTGGCGACCAGGGCTCGCGCGAATCCTGCGGTGGCGACGAGGACAATGCTAAAGGAAACAAGTCATGCCATATTAGGCATCCCACCATCGCCAACACACAAAACGATAATATATGCGCGCTGCGTTTTCTGAACGAACGGACACCCAATGCTATGCTGCAACACGCTGGGCCACACGACAAACCAAGGCTTTCGTTCCCACCTCCACCTCTCCTCCTCCTCCTCGTGGCCATCGAGGCCCGAGCCGTTTTGGCGCATGGACGGAATCAGCTGGAACCACCCGCCAAGAGGCCGAGCTTGGTCAACGCCGATCGGGCGCTTCCTGCTGATGAGCAGCCAGCGGGTAGACACTCCAGGTGACACGCAGCCGAGCGGCAGCTCTACTCAGCAGGCGCCATCGCAGGACGTTCGCCCCGTGATGTCCTCTAGGGGGAGTGGCGACACGCAACTTGACGAGGAAGCTGCTCACGGGGCAGAGCAGCCAGAGAGTTCAGCAGGTCAGCCAGAGAGTTCAACAGGTCAGCCAGCAGGGCAGAGCGTGCCTCAGCAGAGCAGCCGCCCAGCACCATCCCGACCGACGGCGCCGAGGATGAGCCCGGTGCGCACAAGCACGCAGCTCTCGCGGAGCGCCTCAAGAAGCAGCTTGCGGAGGCCAACATCGCGAGGGCCAAGCTGTGGGAGGAGCGGAAGGTTCTGGAGAAGATGAACCTCGAGTGGCAGCAGCAGCGCTCACAGGACTCCATATCGTAATTTCAAATCCAGCCTATAGCATTGAAGCCATGACAATATGCTTCATTCGCACTCTCTTGTTCCACCCAACGGTTACATCTCAGGGCGGGGCTGGGTCGAGAGAACGAATGAACAACATAAGTGCATGGTGTGTCCGCGAGGAGATCGCGCGTGGCGTGGAGGCGCGCCGCACGTTCATCCAGGTAGCTGACGCACCACCAGCTGGCGGCGATGCCCGTACTGTGGCTCCTCCTGGAGAGGTCATCGGAGACGCTGCTGATGAGCCTCCAGTGGCAGAGGGCGAGGCAACCCAGGAGGGCACGATGATCTATGATGCTGAGGATGGCAAGGGGTTGGCGACCGAGGAGGCTGAGAAGGGCAAGGGTGAGGGTGGCGTGGCGATCCCTGAGGTTATTAAGGAGGGCCACGGAAACGGGGACGCCGTCGACAGTGACGATGAGCAGCTGCAACAGGTATTCGAAGAGCCCAGGAGGATTGCAAAGGAGCATAAGGAGCTGGATCAAGCAGCGGAGAAGATGGAGAACACGTGGCCCCAGGCGGCCATCACAGCTTCGGAGAAGACCTGCAAGCGCCGCCAGCACTCGTCGAGTCGGGACGGCCGTGACCCCACCGCCGCCCACTCCTGGAGCATGGCATCCCCAGCGCCATCGAACATGAGCAAGAAGCGCGATGCCTCGACGGAGCCGCCGAGGAGCATGAAGTCACGGCAGTCAGAGGATACGCCTGAGCGTCGGGCTCATGCGAAGATGAGAGCCGCCGCTGGTGGGCGCCGACCTTCGCCGATCCCCTCAACGCAGCGTTCGCCTTCAGTGATAGTCAGCAGCGACGGGGGGCCCTCTGAGAGCAAGCTCGCAAAGCGTCATCGTGAGAGACGCCATCGTCGCAGGCAGCGCCTGGCGGAGAGCGACGCCGAGAGCCGCGACGAGTCGCACGTCCCGAAGAGGCAGCGGAGCAACGCGTCGATTAAGGATATCAGGGCTAAATCGAGCCCAGATCACGCCCACACCCAGGAAGCTAGATTGGCGTCAACTGCGTGTGGGTGGGGGGGGGGGGGTGTGATGTCTCCTTTAGCGGGGCAGCCATGACACCCAGCCAATCCCCACCGTTTCGAAAGATGGGTGGAGGTCAGCCCAAACCACATGAGCAGAATGGAGGGATGTATGCAAGGGGGGGGGGGGTGGGAAACGATGCCCCACCATTGATGCAGCCGCAACCCCAGGAGAGGCGCGGCGTGGCTTCTGCGTACAGCACGCCCGAGAAGGTGCACACAGTCAATGCGGCCAGGGAGACGTACCAGACTACCCAGAAGACGGTCGAGGCATGGATGGGGGTCGTATATGCACTGAGCAGGGGCTGGGCCAGCAACGCGAGAGAGGAGCAGTGGATGCTGCGAGTTCCATTGCTCCTCCCTTGTGTGGCTGGCACGCCCTGTGACGCGTATATCAACCACCTAGAGCTCAGCAGGGGCTGCTGCGCGGGGATGGGTCGCTCGACGAGCTTGCCGTCATCGATTGCATGCACGACCTCTTCATGTCCAAAGTCCAGGGTGATCTCATGAAGGCCAAGGGATTTCACGACACCAGCCTGAAGGCACCTCCTGGAGCGTTCGAGGCAAGCGACCATGCTGACGACCCGAGCAAGAAGGAGAAGGCCAGCGACGAGTCCGCCATGACGGTCGGAGATGGCGAGAAGACCCGCATCCCTGACGATCAGTTGTCGGCCAAGGACAAGCTGGAGCTCGAGTTCTGGAAGAAGTACATCAATGACGACTTCTGCTTCAGCGCGAATGCCCGTGGCGGGAACGCGCTGGCCTCGAGGTTCGAACGGGCGCTGAAGAAGAGCCAAAAGGCGGAGACCGAGGAGGGCAAGCAGCTCGCCAAGGACTACGGTGCCGCCAAGGGCAACGACCAGGCGCTCGCCGACTTCCGCCAGGAGTGGGCCAGGAAGGAGTACACGGGCTGGGCCAACAAGCGCCTGTACACGGTGTCCTACACTAAGACGCGCATCACCATGGGCTACTACTTGCCCCTTGGGCGGATCGCCCACAAGGAGGGCGGAGGCAAGGCGGGCTGGATGCAGGCTTGCGCAAGCCTTCTCTTCAATATCCACCCTCCTTCACGCACTCCTCCTCAGCCTGCTCCTCCTCCTCCTCCTCCTCTCCTCCTCCTCATCCTCCGCCTCCTCCTCCTCCTCGTCATCCTCCTCGTCTACATCCTCGGTATCCTTCCAGTGCCTGGGGCTCACCACATCTCCCTCATCCTCCTTCGCCGCCCCTTCAACCTTCTCTTGCTCGACCCCCATCCCCATCCACATCATTACTCCCCCCTAAGAGGCTACGAAATACTTCGTGAAAGCGCTCCAGATGGGGCCGCCATGGATAGCATACGACGACATGACGGACTGGGGGGGGGGGCTCAAAACTGATCTGACCTTGACACCTGGAGCGTGGGGGTATACTGTAGACCCAGGAGGTGAATGATGAGACGAGGGATGGGATGAGGAGAAGGATGCGGAGGGGGGGAGGAGGAGGAGGAGAAGGAGGATGGAGGAGGAGGAGGAGGATGAGGAGGAGGAGGATGATGATGAGGAGGAGGAGGCGGATGCGGAGGAGGGAGGGAGGGATGGAGGGATGGAGGGAACGCGAGGATGAGGATATGGAGACGGATGAGGAACGGGGGGCGGCTGCTTGGATAGTGACGAGAACGAAGATGGCGGGGGGCAACACGTGCTGTGGGGTAACCCATTGCCCCATCCTCTCAGGAGTCGCTGCGAGCACTGTACATCATCAGGGGGTTCAAGGACACGTTTTCGAGGGCCTGGACTGATCGCCAGGAATGGATGAACGACGCCTCGGCGACTACGTGCACCGAGAAGGTCACGGACCGAGGTGTGCAAATCCGCCTGGGAGGAGGGCCTTGTTCGGCTTCCGTCCTCAAGTCATGACCGTCACCCTCCATGTGCCAGAAACTCC
This sequence comes from Prorocentrum cordatum, assembly GCA_963575745.1. NCBI lineage: Eukaryota > Dinophyceae > Prorocentrales > Prorocentraceae > Prorocentrum > Prorocentrum cordatum. The sequence continues at coordinate 426,229 of CAUYUJ010012014.1, read as the reverse complement.
TCCCCGATGGCGCCTAGCGCGTTCCCTCTCGAGCATGTCATCGCACGTGTCATCGCAGATGACGCGCGCGATGACGCGACTGCTTCGTGTGGGAGGGCACGCGCAAGGCCACTCGGCGAGGGAGTTCGCTGACAGAAATTGGGCGACAGTCATCCCTTGAAGGCTGCATCGCTGGCCAAGTCGCTGGGCATTAATGCGACGTACACCCCAGCGGGCCAGGAGCGATCGCGAGGGGATACTTTCAAATAAACCCAACGACTAAACGGATGAATGGATGAATACGCATTGAGGGGACGCAGTAGCTCAGGGGAGAGGAGAGGCGAGGCGAGAAGAGGAGAGGTGAGGAGAGGAGAGTTTTGTGTTTACGGGAGGGGGTCAGCTGACGTGTAAACCACGCCCAGCAAGGAGAGCATCGCTGGCCAGGGCGCAGCACCAGCTGGCAGCGCTGACAGCGCAGCAGCATCGGGCAGCGCTGGCGCGGTTGTCGGTGCTCCAGGTGGACAGCCCGCCGCAGGTGCATCGGGCAGCGCTGGCACGGCAGCATCGGGCGGCGCTGGCACGGCACAGGCTCCAGGTGGACAGTCCGCCAAGGATGCCAAGCCTGCCGAGACGGGAACGCCGCCGCCGACGCCGAGGCCCTCGCCAACCCCGACTTCCAGGGGCGCCCAGGACGGGGGGCGTTAATTCTGGATGACGAGCTCCCAGGACACATGAGGTAAGACGAATGCAGCTCGAGCTGTTGCATTCGTTGAGCTTCTATGCCCTGGAAGATGCGATTCCAGAACGCCCCCCTCCCGAATACAGGGCAGAGCGGGGAGGCAGCAGAACGTTTCTGGGGACATCGTGACAGAGGCCAAGAAGACGCTTGCGAAGTACACGACAGTGACGAGCTCCAGCGAGACCATCATCGCCGCCATGAAGGGGGACAAAACCTGGAAGTTCGCGAACACTGACGAGGACAGGGACAAGCTCAAGGCCACGATGACGAAGGTGCGCACGACGTGCGCGGACCACATTGGCGATCTCAATTCCTGCCCCCGCCACCGCCAGGGCCAACGCCACCTCCACCGCCAGGGCCAACACCACCGCCACCACCACCACCACCACCACAACCTCCACGTGCCTTCCTAGATGGGGCCGAAGCCGCGGATGATGGACAGGCGAGGAGGAGGTGTAGGAGGTGTAGGAGGTGGAGGGGGAGGATGAGGAGGGCGAAAATGAGGAGGAGGCGGAGGAAGAGGAAGAAGAGGCGGAGGAGGAGGAGGAGGAGGCGGAGCCGAGGAGGAGGAGGCAGAGGTGGAGGATGGACGATGCGGAGAGGATGAGGAGTGTTGTTTTGCGAACCACGCCTGAGGACAGAGACCTCTCGGCGCTGCTCACCAATGGACTGGCCACGACGCAGAAGTCACTCAGCGAGAAGAGTTTCGCGGCGGTCATCAACAAGCCGAACGCCCTGGAGAAGGACCTGGACAAGCTGAGCAAACTCAACAGCAGGCTCATGCGCATGCACGACGCCAAGAAGGACTTCAGCGACGAGGGCAATAGTGAGCGGCCAGCCAGGAAGGCCGCCCGCAAGCGGTCGGCCAGGGGCTGATCGCGCCAGCTATGTCCGCGACGCAGAGCGCGTCGCCTAGCAAGCCGCACGCACTGGGCGCAGGGCGCGGATTGAAACACACCATCTTCAGAAACAGCCCCGGAATCCGACGATGATCAAATCTGGGGCCCCCGACGACGCGGCGAGCAGAAATTTCAGTTTTTCTTTTCAAAAAAAAAAAATCGGCAAAATCCGACCGCGAACCGACCGATGACACCCGATGACGGTCATCGCCGATGACGCCCGATGACACCCGATGACACCCTATGCGATGACTCGATTTTTACAGGGCATCGCACGTGTCATCCCCGATGACGGTCATCGCCGATGACTGTCATCGATGACACCCGATGACCGATGACACCCGATGACACCCCTGCACACCTCGCCCGAGCCCAACGTTTGCACTTTTTCGTGGCGCGCAGGCGTCTTGCTTCAGTTTAGGTGCGCGGGTGCGGCTCGATACCGTTGTATTCTGCTCGAGCGGGCTTGCGATATGCGATGTGTTCTGCCTTCAATGCCAGACGGCCCTGGACGAGGGGAACTGTCCCGAGGTCGCCTACCTTTCAAGTGGCAGAGATCACGCCAATGTAATGATTGGCATATCGCGGCCCGCATATACGTGACGAAGGGTGACATCGCACACCTCCATGCACCCTGCAGGCCAACCCGTCGGTTTCGAATTCTGGACCTGGTCGCTTGACAAAGTTGACCACGCACGAGCGGTCACCCTTCTTCACTTAGCGACTCGTGGCACGCGCATGCGTGCGATCACTCACGGACAGCGCATCTGACCCTGTCCGCTGTGATCGGCACGGCCCGCGGCGTTAGCCATGCCTCTTGCAATGCGTTGCGGATTCGATTGATAGACAACGTCGTGGGCATTTGGGGGCCCCGAGTAGTTCGAACTGGTTGAATATCGGGCCATGTTGCTACACGATGCTTGAGGTACCAGGATGAGGTGGATGAGGTGGCTGAGGATGATGAGGAGGGAGGAGGGATGGGGAGGGAGGGGTGGAGGGATGGACGGACAGAGGGAAGCAGGATGGCGATGGGGGGAGAAAGGGAGGGATGTAGGGACAGTGGGCGGAGGAGGATGGATAGGAATAGGATGAGGACGGCGATGATGAGGAGCGAGAGGCGGGGGGGATGGAGGGCAGGATGGAGGGCGGGAAGGGGTGTGAAAGTAGCAAGGTATGGCGCGCCAGGACGCCGCAGAGGAGGACGAACGACTGATGAGTACGAGAAGGAGCAAGAGGGACACTGCGATCTGGTGGATCCTATATCCAAGTGCGCACTCATTCGTGAAACATGCCTGGGCCTCGGGGCCCCTCTCGAACTTCCGCGCTCGTTTTCAATGCCTCTCTCTCCTCTGCCATCCTCTGATGAGAGCCCCCTTCGTCTCGACCTTTGCAACTGGCCGCCTACCCCCGCGGAGTGCGCACATGGAAGTCGGACTCACGCTCACTCAGGGGGGGTGCTCTCTCTCTCTCTTTTTCTCTCTCTCTCTCTCTCTCTCTCTCTCTCTCTCTCTCTCTCTCTCTCTCTCTCTCTCTTTTTTTTTCTCTCTCTCTCTCTCTCTCTCTCTCTCTCTCTCTCTCTCTCTCTCTTTCTCTGCTGTCTCCCCGCGCCGCCCTGGGCATCGCTCCTCTGTTCTACTTGATCGACCTGCAGGCGCCCCCGTGCTTGCACCCCCCGCGCGCGCCACCGCGCCCGCGCTGGCCCGCACCTGCCGCCCCTCGTTCTGTTGTGCACCACGTGTGACGAGACCGAATCTGAAACCTGGAGAGGGTCGCATGACGGGGGGATGTGGCGCGCATGGAAAACCCCGAGAGGCCGGATTAAGACGCACACCCCACCGTGCCATCGCACATGTCATCGCAGATGACACTGGCGATGACATCCCGTGCCCCCCCATAAAATAGCCCCACCTCCCCTCATGTCCCTACACCTGCTCACCTTCTCGTCCTCCGCCACCTCCCAACATCCTCCACGCACCATCTCTCCTGCCATATATGTGGTTCGAAGCTGTTGGCATTTTGCCCAGCCATGCCCCACTGGCGTGGTCTGCCCAGTACTGTCCCGTTTTCTCGTGCTCATGGCTCCACGTCGGAAAGCAACTTGCCGTTCGCCGAAACCGAAACGTGCAAGCAGGAGGGTGCGCGAGGGGCGACGTCCAGGACGCAGCATTCAAACAGAGAGGGATGCTGGGTCTAAGTTGCTTGAGCTGCTGCTCAGGCTTTATAGTTCGGCCAAGCTCTCGGCACTTGAATTCTGCCAAGCGTGCCACTGGGCAGCGCACGCTGGCACCCCTGGCGCGGCGTTTCACACGCATGGACTGCCGCCCGCCCAGCAGACGGGTAAGTACCAAGCACATTTGGACAGAGTCTTGCCAGATGTGAAGCAACTGACCACAGTCGCGACGCCATGCAATGTTAATCGACGGGCTGCCAGATCAGTCCGAGACATCTTGGTTCGGTGTGTCTGGGACAGTGTTGAGGACGAGCTAGCTGCTGAGTCATCTTGGCAGCATATGCTCGCCACGCCACTTGACGATGTGGGTTGTGAAACTGTGATGGAGCCTCCAGTATACCAGAATCATCCGATGGTGTTGCAGGCGCAGCGCGACGGCTTGCCCAGGCCGCCCCCGCTCGCATTCTATTTAGATGGGGTGCAATATCGAGCGCCTGCGGCAGGCAGGACGGACTCGGTGCTTGGGATGTGGTGCATCAACTTACTTTCGAATAAGCGACACCTGATCAGTGTGCTTCGGAATTCAGACCATTGCACCTGCGGCTGCAAGGGCTGGTGCAGTATCTACCCGCAGCTACAGGCAGCGCAATGGATGTGCGAAGCCATGAGCAATGGCTAACGACCCCAACGCAGATGGGATGGTTCTGCGTGGCCCCCGTCATCTGATATTGGACAGAATGCGGCGGCGTTCCCTCGCTTGTCCTACACGGCGGCCATCATATACATCAAGGGCGACTGGTCGGAGCACGCACATTCACTGGGACTTGCACCTTGGAGCAGCACGTGGTCGCCTTGCCAGTTTTGTACGCTGGCGAAGTTCGAGCTCCATGCTATGCATGATGGGCTGGCAGACGGGATGGCGTGGCAGCTCAGGGACGGCACCAGCTACGAGGAGGCATGCGCGAAGTGCGAGGTCAAACTCACGCTGCGCACGAACGCTGATAGGGACGCCTTGCTTGAAGCCATGCGGTGGAAGAAATCAACGAAGACAGGGCCAGGAAGCGGGCGGCGCATGATCCGCGATGTCATTGTTTGCGAAGTATCGATCCTCAAAGATGACCGCCTGGAGCCGTCGCCCGAACTGCCAGACATAGCAATGCTGGACACGGTGAAACTCCCAGTCAGCATCGTACTTTGGCGGACCCACAAGGACCACATGGGCAGAAGCACAGATCCCGCGACGCACCGCTGTCCTATGTTCGCACGCTGTATCGGCACAACACCTCACGACTCTTTAGCCGTGGACGAGCTTCATTGTCTGTATTTTGGGCCGATCATGAAATACGTATCTGCCTGCCTTTGGAGGGTGGTTCTTGCAAATGCATGGCAGTTCGCTGGTACGGTCGACCATATTATCGACCTAGGCGCGCGCCAAGTGTCAGCTGCATTGTTGGATTGGCAAGACGCTAACCAGGTGCCGCCCAACCAGCGGCTGAGCGGGCTCACGACCAAGATGATGGGGAAACGGTTGGGCCACACCACGCGGGACACTTGGGACTCTAATCTGTTGGGGGAGGTTGGTGGCAAACTGTGTGGTTGGCGTGCTTAGCGACGCACCGCGTTTCCTCCGCCTCCTCAGCCTCTTCATGCTCCTCCTCCTCCTCCTCCCCCAACTCATATTCCCCCTTCCTCCGCTTGCCATCCTCCTTCTCCGCTGTCTCCTCATCCTCCGCCTCCTCCCGCGCCTCCTCCTCATACTCTTCGCCGCCGCCCATTGCTTCCCCTTGCGCTCCGCAATGGACGGGCAGAAACGCGTTCGAAGACGAAATGCAACCATGGACGACCCAGGCGATAAAGGACACGGTCGAGGGGCGCCTCCGGAATTCAGATGACGTGGAAGATGAGGGGGATTACGGGGAAACGAATGACGGGCGGTGGATGAGGAAGGGGGATGGCGGAGGATGAGGGAGGGAGCAGGATGAGTGGAGGAGGAGCTGAGGAGGGCGTGTGCGGGAGAAGGAGGATGTTCTCAGAGCGGTCACGGCATCGCAGATGACATGTCATCGCACGTGTCATCTGCGATGACATGTGCGATGACGCGTCATCGCACGTGTCATCGCACGTGTCATCGCAGACGACATCTGCGATGACAAGTGCCATCGCACGTGTCATCGCAGATGACGCGTGCGATGACGGTACATGTAGTTCTGATGTCCGCCCCTTTGGCAGCCGACGTCACCAGGAGAGGATGCACCCTGGAAGCAAAATGAGCTTGAAGGCTGCCGAGTGCGGACTGTAGTGCCGTTCGCGATGCAGGCCGTCCAGCAGTTTGGGGGTACTGATCTCCATGGACCAGATCTCTACCCAGCTGGTGAATCCCTGGTGCAGCTGATGGCCGCCATCAGGAAACATAGAATAGCCGTGCCCGCGCCAGAGTATAATATTATGGTTTCGAGTTTGGACTTGCACCTAAGACTTTGCAGGGCGTGTTGTGTTACCTTCTGGCCGAAGCATCACCTAACTGTCCACATGATCTACAGGCTGGTTTTGGGTTTGGAAACACCTAACTTTCGAATCTACCGCGCGTGGCCAGTAGATTGAGCAATGTTGAACAATACTGGACAACATTGTAACATGAAAGGCAAGGGAAGGGAAGGGATATGAGAACGGTGCGGAGTAAGCATGGATCATGACAGATCCAGTGCGTAAACAACAATAACAAAAAACATCCAGGGTACCTGATCAGGGTTCTCCTCGCGTGTACAACTGTTTCCTGGATGAGGGGCTCAACGCGGACCTCTGATCGTTGGCAATATACGCACATCGTGCGAAATTCGAGATCCGTGTTTTCTCTATGTGGGACATTCAAAGTGCTCTGGGAGTCTCTCGTCACATAGCACCTGGGCTCACAGCCAGCGTTGTATTGTTATCGGCGCTACCTGAACGGTGAGACCCCGCTTGCACACAATCGTTTGGCTGATGCCGAACCGAGGGCTCGAGCCAGCACGCCCAGAAGGCGTGATGTGGGCACGCCAGGCCGCCGAGCGCATGGCAGAGAAGCGCGCAGACATTGCTACGCCACAGATGTTCCTTGCAGCGTGCATCGAGATGTTTCTGCCGATCTTGCACGAGGTTCCCAGGACCACCGCCTTCGTCGAAGTATTTGCAGGGTCTGGGTGCACGGCGCGCTGCGTCGTCAGGGCGGGCTTCACCGCGCATACAGTCGAGCAGCTCGATTCTGTGTTTGAGGATGGCTGCTCTCCGGTTCCAGTCGTCCTGCTCCTGTCGTTTTCCCCTTTAATGACGATCGACGAATTATAACACTATTACATTGCGTGTGTACCCACCTGAATACAGGTCGGCGTGCTGTATCTGCTCTACCTCATCGCCACAGTGGTGGAGACGGGCCACGCGCATGCGTCACCACCGTGTAGCACGTTCCTGCGGGTGTCCCGTGGCCACGCTAAACGTAGCCCGAAGGATGTGTTTGGCACGAGCAAGCGCTTGGACGTGCAGTCCGCGAACATTCTCGGCGACTTGACGTCGCCTGTGCTCGAGTATAACACGCGATGAGAGAGGGAGGGTTGATGGGGCGAAGGGAGGGACCCCCAGGAGTCGAGCAAGGAGGGAGGAAATGGGGGTGGCGAGAGGGGGATGGAGGAGGAGGAGGATGAGGTGAGAGAGGAGGATCGTTCGCAGAAGTCATATCTGATGGTGCTCACGTCCATTCGGAGCGTTCGCATCACGTGCGAGCAGCCGCTTAACTCTCTGTTCTACAGGCCCCCGAGCATTCAGGCAGCCATCTGCATGTGTCGCCTGTCGCGCCACGTCTCGTGGATGGGCGGATGGGGCGGCTCGACGCTCAAACCTGATGAGCTCTATTCCAGCTTGCGTCCTTCGTCAATGGCTCGCATCACCAAATCCTACAAGGAGGCCGGGGCACAAATCGGAACATCCAGGAAGGGGACGCGGCTGACGACCTGCACGAAGAGATCGACTGGCAATAAATGTTGGGTGAACGGCAATAGAGCGTTGATGAAACGTTCTGCTCGCTACCCGCCTGCGTTCGCCCTTGCGCTGCCTGAAGTTATTTGCAGCGGCCTGTCTGAACGGGCTGCAGTATCGGCTCGTGCCCGCTGAAAGCACGACCTATCAATTCGATTCTGTTTCAACGAATTTGTGATGTCCGCGACATACTCGCGGGACATTCGGCGATGCGTGCATCTCAGCGCGGCAAATTAGTTGCAAGTTGTTCCGTGTGAAAACACGCTCGAGACATCACGCATGTAATTGAGCCACCCGCAATCATTCGTCCGAACACCTTATTCTGAAAACGGGCTCGTGCGCGTTCTGACCAGGTACATTGGGGTGCGTTCTGACCAAGCGCGCCCTGACCGAACTTCGAGGCAACCCCTAACAATGGCCTGTCTGCGTGCTGCCAAACGCACTGCTTCTGCGTCTGCTCACGTGGCGTGAGATCTATAACCGCAAAACCTGCTGCCAAACGCGCAACCGTCCGCAACCATGGTTGGCTCGAGCAATCGCAGAGATCAGTTGCTGACACAACCTCAGTCTGAACTCACCGTTGCGCCGACGCCCTACCCCCGCCGACCGATGGCGCTTTTCTCGGCGAAGCAGATGACGAACCTCCAGAATATGAACCTCTACTTCAAGGATATGCGCATTGGTGGCAAGCCCGATGGAGCCTGGGTTCCACTCTTGGTCGTGGCGGGTACGAACACCGCTTGGGCAGATGGGATCGAGATTGGAAAGGTCAAACAGGCTGTCAGGGATGACATCTCGTTCTTCAAAGACAAGGAGTTCCACATCTACGCGCTGGCACCAGAGGCTGGCGACACTGTGCAGGACGCCGACATCATGCACCCCTGGTGGGACGAGTACGCGCCCTACACGACGAAGAAGCTGATGATCTCGTTGGACGAGCTGGCCCTTCCATCAAGCAGGGCCTCATCGAACTCCGAGGTCCTTCAAGGCGTGGACACGCCGCCTGTACTGAACTTCTCGGTGAAACTGCAGGATGCGAACAAGTGGGAGACCGTGACCATGCCGAATCCAGCTATTCTCGGTCCCGACCACCCTCCACGCGCGGTCGTGCTCAAGTGTTGCATCGTGAGCACGTTCGCTCTCCAGGGTGGCCGCGACAAGATCAGACACATGAGGCTTTACAGGGATTCTAAAGGCCATGCGCACGGGGCCACACATCGGCATTGTCACCGAGCGGGGCCCCGTGCGCATAGCCCGCTCTCAAAGCAATGACCGATGACGGTGGAAGCGCCAGCCCTTCGACGCTCACTGGAGGCTGGAGCGTGGTGGACACGAATGGTGACGGTGGCGCACCTGATTGCGCCGCTGGCTTGGATGGCGCTAACTAGGCCGTCTCCGAGTGTGAGTGGGACGGCAACTATAAGCGCTGTTGCCGGCAACTCGGGCCACGAGTTTTTTTTGGCAACCGTTTGTGCCAGTGCGATACCAGCTCATCGATGAGCACTTGCGCCTTCATGTGCGCCGAGCTCTTGGTATGACCAGTATCTCTTGAGAGTAACTGCAAGGAGGATAGTGAGGAGGATGAGGAAGATGAGGAGGAGACGGCAGAGGAGGAACACTAAACTATAGTATGAGCAGAAGAGAACACAAGATCACAGAAGAGCTAGATCGTTGCTTGCCTGCCGTCCCCGCGCTCAATTCTACAGCTTGGCCGCGCCCAGTTCTGCGCCCCGCTGCCCAATGTCATCGCACCCGTCATCGGCGATGGCTGGATCGATGACAGTACGATCGCCGATGATTGAATATCACCCCCACTGATCGTTTTAGTGTGGTTTCATGTTTTGATAGTGCTGTGGGCTCTGGTCATCAAGACCACCCTGGTTCCACAACGTACCAGTCATTGGCGATGACGGATGCGATGCGACTGCAGCTGCGAGTTTTACTGTAAAGCTGAGCCGCCAATCGAGTTGCCCCGACGCCTTCCCCCCACACGTCGCTCTCGCCCTCGCGCCCTCGCATCCACTAGCATTATCATTCTTACACCACTCACGCTCACGCAGCATGCACCCTGCTTCGAAACGTGGTCGTCTCCATACCTAGCCCCTCCTCTCATTTACCACTGACTCGCCCTCGCATGCCCTCTGTCAGGCATTGCCAGGATGACGAGGAGGAGAATGAGGAGGGGGAGAGCGGGGGTGACATGAGAAGAAGGGGAGGAGGAGGGGGAGGATGCGACACTACATTATACCCCATTGGTGCGAAGGTGATCGCGCTGCCATCGTCCAAGGATGTGGCGCGAGGCCCGAAGTGAGGTGGCGCCTACGGGGGAAACCAACGCAAGGGCGGAGGAGAAAACCGTGATGCAGTGGAGGGGGTGAGAATGATGCGAGGAGGGAAAGGTACCGATGAACTGTTCGCAGGATTCGACATTCTGCCGCAGTTAAAAGATGCCCGATGCGCTAATGATTCCGTCGTCCAGCGACGAAGCAGGCATGGGCGTCGAAGAGAACGCGGCAACCGATGATGAATCGGACTCGATCGGGATCCGACACACGGCCAGATTGAGTCTAAAGCAATCTGGAGCGAGGGGGGAACTGGGGAGGAGGAGACGGGAGAGGCGGAGGAGGAATATGGAGAGGCGGAGGGGGAGGACGGAGAGGAGGAATAGGAGGAGAAGGAGGAGGCGGACGAGGAGGATGAGGAATGAGGAGGAGGATGAGGAGGATGAGGAGGAGGAGGAGGAGGAGGAGGAGGAGGAGGAGGAGGAGTGGGGAGCAATAGTGACAATGTCGGTCCAGACCCCAGCCCAACGCCATGATAACAACACCTCCCCAGCACGCTGACACATGCCCAACTCACGGACGCGATGTATAAGGAATGCTATCGCTTGATATCCTACGCCAGCTGCAGCAGGGCCACGACGGCCTCCAGCATTGACAAGCTAGTGTGTCGAGTATTTTGCGAGGCTCTGGTTTGCAATCCAGCCGCGCCCGCCGACGGCGTCCTCTGGGCAAGGGGGATTGGCGATGAGCGGTACGGCGGATGTCCTTGATGCTTTCGGTTGCCGTACCAGCCGCTATCTCCATGACCCCCCTGCCCACGGGCCGTCGTCGTTGGGCGCCGACGGGTTGTAAAGCCTCGGCAGGGGTATTTGCGCCACCGCACGTGGCTGCCGAATCGGGAGTATGAGGCGCAACCTGGCCGCGGGACTCTCAGCGCAGGCTGGCTGCACGCACCAGGATATGTCATATTCCCACAGCCTGCGCTGAAACCCGTAGACAGGGGATACTACCCATAATGGCTGCACACGCACGTTATGTTTCAGCGCGGGCTGATCGGTCCGACTTGGACCGACAGAGTGCACGGGTACCGCTGGGATTTGGAAAGCGTGCTTCATCCCGATCGCGCTCTCGCAGACGAGGAATTGCTGAATATGATTGGGTGAGTTCGAACATGAGGAAAATGTGAGCCCCGAGGGCCATGAGGACCCCGACACATGAGACCCCCCCCCCACCCACGAAAATGAGGAGTCTTCCCAAAGAAAACACGATTGCCGCGCGTGTTGACTGGACCTCCTACGACCTTCAAGGGCCCAAAGGGAAGCTCATGTGCCGCCTTTGTATCATAACGAATGTGCCTCCTTGTCGTGGTGCTGCTGCTGCTGCTTCTCCTCCTCCTCCTCCTCCTGTTGCTACTGGTCATCCTCGTTCGTACTCCCTCGCATTCTCTCCCACGTCCTCCTCCTCCTTTCCATCTCTCTCTTGGGGGGGGGGAGCGAGGAGGGATGGGGAAGAGGGGGTAGGCAGGAGGGAGGAGGGAGGAGGGAGGGAGGAGGGGGGGCGAGGGAAGGAGGAGGGAGGGAGGAGGGATGGAGGAGGGAGGGAGGAGAGAGGACGATGAGGGAGCATGATGATGCTGATGAGGAGGATGCTGAGGAGGAGGAGGAGGAGGAGGAGAGGAGGAGGAGGGGGAGGAGGAGGAGGAGGAGGCAGGAGGAGGCAGGAGGAGGCAGGATGAGGGAGGAGGAGGAGGAGGAGCAGGAGCAGGAGCAGGAGCAGGAGGAGGCGGAGGAGGAGGAGGAGGAGGAGGAGGAGGAGGAGGAGGAGGAGGAGGAGGAGGAGGAGGAGGAGGAGAGAGAGAGAGAGAGAGACACAGAGAGAGAGAGAGAGATGAAAAAGGCCAACAACAGGCCAACGAGGCCCCGAACTCGTGCTAACACGACCTTCGTATGATGTTCACGATTTTCATATATCAAATAATGAAATCAAACGCAACATAAAATAGCCCCAAACAGCATTTACATGTTGGGGCTATAAACTAGCCCCAACAGGCCTCAGGGAACGGTGGCTGAGACAGAGCACACCTGAGAGAGCCCCCAAGCAGCGGATGATGTGAAAGTTGATATGCGCTGGCTCGTGGGGTCGACTGCGAAGTCGATCATGAGGGCCCCCGGAGTAGGGAAGCGAACGGTGGCAGAGACAGAGCACACCTGAGAGAGCCCCCAAGCAACGGATGATGTGAAAGTTGATATGCGCTGGCTCGCGTGGTCGACTGATCATGAGGGCCCCCGGAGTAGGGAATATCACACCTGAGAGAGCCCCAAGCAGCGGGTGAAAGTTGATATGCGCTGGCTCGTGGGGTCGACTGTGAAGTCGATCATGAGGGCCCCCGGAGTAGGGAAGCGAATGGTGACAGAGACAGAGCACACCTGAGAGAGCCCCAAGCAGCGGATGATGTGAAAGTTGATATGCGATGGCTCGTGGGGTCGACTGCGAAGTCGATCATGAGGGCCCCCGGAGTAGGGAAGCGAACGGTGGCAGAGACAGAGCACACCTGAGAGAGCCCCCAAGCAGCGGATGATGTGAAAGTTGATATGCGCTGGCTCGCGTGGTCGACTGCGAAGTCGATCATGAGGGCCCCCGGAGTAGGGAAGCGAACGGCAACAGAAACAGATCACACCTGAGAGTGCCCCAAGCAGCGGATGATGTGAAAGTTGATATGCGCTGGCTCGTGGGGTCGACTGCGAAGTCGATCATGAGGGCCCCCGGAGTAGGGACGCGAACGGCGACAGAAACAGAGCTCACCTGAGAGAGCCCCAAGCAGCGGATGATTTGAGAGTTGATATGCGATGGCTCGCGGGGTCGACTGCGAAGTCGATCATGAGGGCCCCCGGAGTAGGGAAGCGAACGGTGGCAGAGACAGAGCACACCTGAGAGAGCCCCCAAGCAGCGGATGATGTGAAAGTTGATATGCGCTGGCTCGCGGGTCGACTGCGAAGTCGATCATGAGGGCCCCCGGAGTAGGGAAGCGAACGGCAACAGAAACAGAGCACACCTGAGAGAGCCCCAAGCAGCGGATGATGTGAAAGTTGATATGCGCTGGCTCGTGGGGTCGACTGCGAAGTCGATCATGAGGGCCCCCGGAGTGCGAACGGTGCTGAGATGCCCCAAGCTGGATCTGGCTCGGGGTCGACTGTGAAGTCGATCATGAGGGCCCCCGGAGTAGGGAAGCGAACGGTGACAGAAACAGATCACACCTGAGAGAGCCCCAAGCAGCGGATGATGTGAAAGTTGATATGCGCTGGCTCGTGGGGTCGACTGTGAAGTCGATCACGAGGGCCCCCGGAGTAGGGAAGCGAACGGTGACAGAAACAGATCACACCTGAGACAGCCCCAAGCAGCGGATGATGTGAAAGTTGATATGCGCTGGCTCGTGGGGTCGACTGTGAAGTCGATCGTGAGGGCCCCCGGAGTAGGGAAGCGAACGGTGACAGAAACAGATCACACCTGAGAGAGCCCCAAGCAGCGGATGATATGAAAGTTGATATGCGCTGGCTCGTGGGGTCGACTGTGAAGGCGATCGTGAGGGCCCCCGGAGTAGGGAAGCGAACGGCAACAGAAACAGAGCACACCTGAGAGAGCCCCAAGCAGCGGATGATGTGAAAGTTGATATGCGCTGGCTCGTGGGGTCGACTGTGAAGTCGATCATGAGGGCCCCCGGAATAGGGAAGCGAACGGTGACAGAAACAGATCACACCTGAGAGAGCCCCAAGCAGCGGATGATTTGAAAGTTGATATGCGCTGGCTCGTGGGGTCGACTGTGAAGTCGATCATGAGGGCCCCCGGAGTAGGGAAGCGAACGGTGACAGAAACAGATCACACCTGAGAGAGCCCCAAGCAGCGGATGATTGAAAGTTGATATGCGCTGGTCGACTGTGAAGTCGATCATGAGGGCCCCCGGAGTAGGGAAGCGAACGGTGACCGAAACAGATCACACCTGAGAGAGCCCCAAGCAGCGGATGATTTGAAAGTTGATATGCGCTGGCTCGTGGGGTCGACTGTGAAGTCGATCATGAGGGCCCCCGGAGTAGGGAAGCGAACGGTGACAGAAACAGATCACACCTGAGAGAGCCCCAAGCAGCGGATGATTTGAAAGTTGATATGCGCTGGCTCGTGGGGTCGACTGTGAAGTCGATCATGAGGGCCCCCGGAGTCAGATCGGATGATGTGAAAGTTGATATGAGGGCTCCGACTGTGAAGTCGGAGTAGTAGGGAAGCGAACGGTGGCAGAGACAGAGCGCACCTGAGAGAGCCCCCAAGCAGCGGATGATTTGAGATTTTATATGCGCTGGCTCGTGGGGTCGACTGCGAAGTCGATCATGAGGGCCCCCGGAGTAGGGGAGCGAACGGTGACAGAAACAGATCACACCTGAGAGAGCCCCAAGCAGCGGATGGTTTGAAAGTTGATATGCGATGGCTCGTGGGGTCGACTGTGAAGTCGATCATGAGGGCCCCCGGAGTAGGGAAGCGAACGGTGACAGAAACAGATCACACCTGAGAGAGCCCCAAGCAGCGGATGATGTGAAAGTTGATATGCGCTGGCTCGTGGGGTCGACTGTGAAGTCGATCGTGAGGGCCCCCGGAGTAGGGAAGCGAACAGTGACAGAAACGAAGCACACCTGAGAGAGCCCCCAAGCAGCGGATGATGTGAAAATTGATATGCGCTGGCTCGTGGGGTCGATTGCGAAGTCGATCATGAGGGCCCCCGGAGTAGGGAAGCGAACGGCGACAGAAACAGATCACACCTGAGAGAGCCCCAAGCAGCGGATGATGTGAAAGTTGATATGCGATGGCTCGTGGGGTCGACTGTGAAGTCGATCATGAGGGCCCCCGGAGTAGGGAAGCGAACGGTGACAGAAACAGATCACACCTGAGAGAGTCCCCAAGCAGCGGACGATTTGAGAGTTGATATGCGCTGGCTCGTGGGGTCGACTGTGAAGTCGATCACGAGGGCCCCCGGAGTAGGGAAGCGAACGGTGACAGAAATAGATCACACTTGAGAGAGCCCCAGGCAGCGGATGATGTGAAAGTTGATATGCGCTGGCTCGTGGGGTCGACTGTGAAGTCGATCACGAGGGCCCCCGGAGTAGGGAAGCGAACGGCGACAGAAACAGATCACTCCTGAGAGAGCCCCAAGCAGCGGATGATGTGAAAGTTGATATGCGATGGCTCGTGGGGTCGACTGCGAAGTCGATCATGAGGGCCCCCGGAGTAGGGAAGCGAACGGTGACAGAAACAGAGCACACCTGAGAGAGCCCCCAAGCAGCGGATGATTTGAGAGTTGATATGCGCTGGCTCGTGGGGTCGACTGTGAAGTCGATCATGAGGGCCCCCGGAGTAGGGAAGCGAACGGTGACAGAAACAGATCACACCTGAGAGAGCCCAAGCAGCGGATGATGTGAAAGTTGATATGCGCTGGCTCGTGGGGTCGACTGCGAAGTCGATCATGAGGGCCCCCGGAGTAGGGAAGCGAACGGCGACAGAAACAGATCGCACCTGAGAGAGCCCCAAGCTGCGGATGATGTGAAAGTTGATATGCGATGGCTCGCGGGGTCGACTGCGAAGTCGATCATGAGGGCCCCCGGAGAAGGGAAGCGAACGGTGACAGAAACAGATCACACCTGAGAGAGCCCCAAGCAGCGGATGATTTGAGAGTTGATATGCGCTGGCTCGCGGGGCCGACTGAAGTCGATCGCGAGGGCCCCCGGAGTAGGGAAGCGAACGGCGACAGAAACAGATCGCACCTGAGAGAGCCCCAAGCAGCAGATGATTTGAAAGTTGATATGCGCTGGCTCGCGGGGTCGACTGCGAAGTCGATCATGGGGGCCCCCGGAGTAGGGATGCGAACGGTGACAGAAACAGATCACACCTGAGAGAGCCCCAAGCAGCGTATGATTTGAGAGTTGATATGCGCTGGCTCGCGGGGTCGACTGTGAAGTCGATCATGAGGGCCCCCGGAGTAGGGAAGCGAACGGTGACAGAGACAGATCACACCTGAGAGAGCCCCAAGCTGCGGATGATGTGAAAGTTGATATGCGATGGCTCGTGGGGTCGACTGTGAAGTCGATCATGAGGGCCCCCGGAGTAGGGAAGCGAACGGTGACAGAAACAGATCACACCTGAGAGAGCCCCAAGCTGCGGATGATGTGAAAGTTGATATGCGATGGCTCGCGGGGTCGACTGCGAAGTCGATCATGAGGGCCCCCGTAGTTGGGAAGCGAACGGTGACAGAAACAGATCACACCTGAGAGAGCCCCAAGCAGCGGATGATTTGAAAGTTGATATGCGCTGGCTCGTGGGGTCGACTGTGAAGTCGATCATGAGGGCCCCCGGAGTAGGGAAGCGAACGGTGACAGAAACAGATCACACCTGAGAGAGCCCCAAGCAGCGGATGATTTGAAAGTTGATATGCGCTGGCTCGTGGGTCGACTGCGAAGTCGATCATGAGGGCCCCCGGAGTAGGGAAGCGAACGGTGACAGAAACAGATCACACCTGAGAGAGCCCCAAGCAGCGGATGATTGAAAGTGATATGCGCTGGCTCGTGGGTCGACTGTGAAGTCGATCATAAGGGCCCCCGGAGTAGGGGAGCGAACGGTGACAGAAACAGAGCACACCTGAGAGAGCCCCAAGCAGCGGATGATTTGAAAGTTGATATGCGGTGGCTCGTGGGGTCGACTGTGAAGTCGATCATGAGGGCCCCCGGAGTAGGGAAGCGAACGGTGACCGAAACAGAGCAGGGAAGCGAACGGTGACAGAAACAGATCACACCTGAGAGAGCCCCAAGCTGCGGATGATGTGAAAGTTGATATGCGATGGCTCGCGGGGTCGACTGCGAAGTCGATCATGAGGGCCCCCGTAGTTGGGAAGCGAACGGTGACAGAAACAGATCACACCTGAGAGAGCCCCAAGCAGCGGATGATTTGAAAGTTGATATGCGCTGGCTCGTGGGGTCGACTGTGAAGTCGATCATAAGGGCCCCCGGAGTAGGGGAGCGAACGGTGACAGAAACAGAGCACACCTGAGAGAGCCCCAAGCAGCGGATGATTTGAGAGTTGATATGCGCTGGCTCTTGGGGTCGACTGCGAAGTCGATCATGAGGGCCCCCGGAGTAGGGAAGCGAACGGCGACAGAAACAGATCGCACCTGAGAGAGCCCCAAGCAGCGGATGATTTGAAAGTTGATATGCGATGGCTCGTGGGGTCGACTGCGAAGTCGATCATGAGGGCCCCCGGAGTAGGGGAGCGAACGGTGACAGAAACAGATCGCACCTGAGAGAGCCCCAAGCAGCGGATGATTTGAAAGTTGATATGCGATGGCTCTTGGGGTCGACTGCGAAGTCGATCATGAGGGCCCCCGGAGTAGGGAAGCGAACGGCGACAGAAACAGATCACACCTGAGAGAGCCCCAAGCAGCGGATGATTTGAAAGTTGATTTGCGCTGGCTCGTGGGGTCGACTTTGAAGTCGATCATGAGGGCCCCCGGAGTAGAGGAGCGAACGGCGACAGAAACAGATCACACCTGAGAGAGCCCCAAGCAGCGGATGATTTGAAAGTTGATATGCGCTGGCTCTTGGGGTCGACTGCGAAGTCGATCATGAGGGCCCCCGGAGTAGGGAAGCGAACGGTGACAGAAACAGATCACCCGAGAGAGCCCCAAGCAGCGGATGATTTGAAAGTTGATATGCGCTGGCTCGCGGGGTCGATTGTGAAGTCGATCATGAGGGCCCCCGGAGTAGGGGAGCGAACGGTGACAGAAACAGATCGCACCTGAGAGAGCCCCAAGCAGCGGATGGTTTGAAAGTTGATATGCGATGGCTCGTGGCGTCGACTGTGATGTCGATCATGAGGGCCCCCGGAGTAGGGAAGCGAACGGCGACAGGAACAGATCACACCTGAGAGAGCCCCAAGCAGCGGATGATTTGAAAGTTGATATGCGATGGCTCGTGGGGTCGACTGCGAAGGCGATCATGGGGCCCCCCGGAGTAGGGAAGCGAACGGCGACAGAAACAGATCACACCGGAGAGAGCCCCAAGCAGCGGATGATTTGAAAGTTGATATGCGGTGGCTCGTGGGGTCGACTGCGAAGTCGATCATGAGGGCCCCCGGAGTAGGGAAGCGAACGGTGACAGAAACAGATCACACCTGAGAGAGCCCCCAAGCAGCGGATGATTTGAAAGTTGATATGCGCTGGCTCTTGGGGTCGACTGTGAAGTCGATCATGAGGGCCCCCGGAGTAGGGAAGCGAACGGCGACAGAAACAGATCACACCTGAGAGAGCCCCAAGCAGCGGATGATTTGAAAGTTGATATGCGATGGCTCGATGGGTCGATTGTGAAGTCGATCACGAGGGCCCCCGGAGTAGGGAAGCGAACGGTGACAGAAACAGATCACACCTGAGAGAGCCCCAAGCAGCGGATGATTTGAAAGTTGATATGCGCTGGCTCTCGGGGTCGACTGCGAAGTCGATCACGAGGGCCCCCGGAGTAGGGAAGCGAACGGTGACAGAAACAGATCACACTTGAGAGAGCCCCAAGCAGCGGATGATTTGAAAGTTGTTATGCGCTGGCTCGTGGGGTCGACTGTGAAGTCGATCGTGAGGGCCCCCGGAGTAGGGAAGCGAACGGTGACAGAAACAGATCACACCTGAGAGTGCCCCATGCAGCGGATGATTTGAAAGTTGATATGCGATGGCTCGTGGGGTCGACTGTGAAGTCGATCATGAGGGCCCCCGGAGTAGGGAAGCGAACGGCGACAGAAACAGATCACACCTGAGAGAGCCCCAAGCAGCGGATGATGTGAAAGTTGATATGCGATGGCTCGTGGGGTCGACTGTGAAGTCGATCATGAGGGCCCCCGGAGTAGGGAAGCGAACGGCGACAGAAACAGATCACACCTGAGAGAGCCCCAAGCAGCTGCGAGAGAAGATCCCCAAGCGCAGACAGGCCCCAAGCAGCAGATGATTTGAAAGTTGATATGCGATGGCTCGTGGGGTCGACTGTGAAGTCGATCATGAGGGCCCCCGGAGTAGGGAAGCGAACGGCGACAGAAACATATCGCACCTGAGAGAGCCCCAAGCAGCGGATGATTTGAAAGTTGATATGCGATGGCTCGTGGGGTCGACTGTGAAGTCGATCATGAGGGCCCCCGGAGTAGGGATGCGAACGGCGACAGAAACAGATCACACCTGAGAGAGCCCCAAGCAGCGGATGATTCCTAGGCTTACGCCACACCGCCGACCCCTTGTTTATGCCAATCTGGGGGTAGTAGAAGCTGCGAAAGGGGTGAAAAGGCGAGTGATATTTGATTGGTGTCTGTTCGCCGCCACCGCCAGAGGGTCTCGGGCAGTTCCGCGGGGGGGTCCGAGCGGACGGCGACACCGCGAGTTTTGGAGCCACTTGGGGGCCGTTTCGGAGCCTCTGGGGTGCTTCTTGGGGGTTCCTTGGGGCGTCTGGGCGGCCTCGTGAGGGCCTCTGGGGGCATCTTGGGGCACTCTTGGGGCCCCCTGGGGCTCCTGGGGGCAGAACGCTAGAGTTTCAACATGTTTGGTCGCCCTCTTGGGCCCCTCTTGGTGCCGTATTGGAGCCCTCTTGGGCCGTCTTGGGGACCTCTTGGGCCGTGTTGGGGCCGTCTTGGGCCGTCTGGAGGCCGTCTTGGGGGCCTCTTGGGCCATCTTGGGGCTGTCTTTGGGGCCTCTTTGGCCGTCTTGGAGCGTCGGGAAGCCGAAAAGGCGGAAAAGCAAAAAACATCGAAACACATTATGGAAAATCAACAAGTTTAGACTCTCGGGGCCCTCTTGGGAGGCTTGTTTGGGACCTCGGGGGCCGTCTTGGAGACCTCTTGGCCCGTCTTGGGGCCATCTTGGGCGTCTTGGAGCGGTCGTTTGGCGTCTCGGGGCCTTCGTGGGCCGTCTTGGAGGCCTCTTGGGGGCTTCTTGGCCCGTCTTGAGGCCCTCTTGGGCCCGGAAAAGCCCCGTGAACCGCGCGTCCCGGCCGTGCTGCGCTCGTCCCGGCCGCGCTGCGCTCGCCCTGGACCCCCCCCCCCTCCAAATCGACCGGACCGGGCTCCCGGGGGAAAGGGTTTGGGGAGGGGGAAGCATCTCGCGCGCCGAAGATCCCCAAGAAGTCGGCGGATTTGACAGTTGATATGCGCTGGCTCTTGGAGTCGACTGCGAAGTCGATCATGAGGGCCCCCGGAGTAGGGAAGCGAACGGTGACAGGAACATACCACACCTGAAAGAGCCCCAAGCAGCGGATGATTTGAAAGTTGATATGCGCTGGCTCGTGGGGTCGACTGTGAAGTCGATCGTGAGGGCCCCCGGAGTAGGGGAGCGAACGGTGACAGAAACAGATCGCACCTGAGAGAGCCCCAAGCAGCGGATGATTTGAAAGTTGATATGCGATGGCTCGCGGGGTCGACTGCGAAGTCGATCACGAGGGCCCCCGGAGTAGGGAAGCGAACGGTGACAGAAACAGATCACACCTGAGAGAGCCCCAAGCAGCAGATGATTTGAAAGTTGATATGCGATGGCTCGTGGGGTCGACTTCGAAGTCGATCATGAGGGCCCCCGGAGCAGGGGAGCGAACGGCGACAGAAACAGATCACACCTGAGAGAGCCCCAAGCAGCGGATGATTTGAAAGTTGATATGCGCTGGCTCGCGGGGTCGACTGTGAAGTCGATCACGAGGGCCCCGGGAGTAGGGAAGCGAACGGTGACAGAAACAGATCACACCTGAGAGAGACCCAAGCAGCGGATGATTTGAAAGTTGATATGCGCTGGCTCTTGGGGTCGATTGTGAAGTCGATCATGAGGGCCCCCGGAGTAGGGAAGCGAACGGTGACAGAAACAGATCACACTTGAGAGAGCCCCAAGCAGCGGATGATTTGAAAGTTGATATGCGCTGGCTCTTGGGGTCGACTGTGAAGTCGATCACGAGGGCCCCCGGAGTAGGGAAGCGAACGGTGACAGAAACAGATCACACCTGAGAGAGCCCCAAGCAGCGGATGATTTGAAAGTTGATATGCGATGGCTCGCGGGGTCGACTGCGCAGTCGATCGCGAGGCCCCCCGGAGTAGGGAAGCGAACGGTGACAGAAACAAATCAAACCTGAGAGAGCCCCAAGCAGCGGATGATGTGAAAGTTGATATGCGATGGCTCTTGGGGTCGACTGTGAAGGCGATCACGAGGGCCCCCGGAGTAGGGAAGCGAACGGTGACAGAAACAGATCACACCTGAGAAAGCCCCAAGCAGCGGATGATCTGAAAGTTGATATGCGATGGCTCTTGGGGTCGACTGTGATGTCGATCATGAGGGCCCCCGGAGTAGGGAAGCGAACGGCGACAGAAACAGGTCACACCTGAGAGAGCCCCAAGCAGCGGATGATGTGAAAGTTGATATGCGATGGCTCTTGGGGTCGACTGTGAAGTCGATCATGAGGGCCCCGGGAGTAGGGAAGCGAACGGTGACAGAAACAGATCAAACCTGAGAGAGCCCCAAGCAGCGGATGATTTGAAAGTTGATATGCGATGGCTCTTGGGGTCGACTGTGAAGTCGATCATGAGGGCCCCCGGAGTAGGGAAGCGAACGGTGACAGAAACAGATCACACCTGAGAGAGACCCAAGCAGCGGATGATTTGAAAGTTGATATGCGATGGCTCTTGGGGTCGACTGTGAAGTCGATCATGAGGGCCCCCGGAGAAGGGAAGCGAACGGTGACAGAAACAGATCACACCTGAGAGAGCCCCAATCAGCGGATGATGTGGAAGTTGAGATGCGACGGCTCTTGGGGTCGACTGTGAGGTCGATCATGAGGGCCCCCGGAGTAGGGAAGCGAACGGTGACAGAAACAGATCACACCTGAGAAAGCCCCAAGCAGCGGATGATTTGAAAGTTGATATGCGATGGCTCTTGAGGTCGACTGTGAAGTCGATCATGAGGGCCCCCGGAGTAGGGAAGCGAACGGTGACAGAAGCAGATCACACCTGAGAGAGCCCCAATCAGCGGATGATGTGAAAGTTGAGATGCGACGGCTCTTGGGGTCGACTGTGAGGTCGATCATGACATCGGTCTATTGGAACCGATCGTGAGGGCGGTGGTGAGGTCCATCGTGAGGCCGAGAGCGACATCGGTGCACTGAGATCGATAGTGAGATCGGTCGCGAGATCGCTCATGCGATTGATGGTGAGATCGCTTGTGAGATCGATAGTGAGATCGATTTTGAGATCGATGGTGAGAGCGATAGAGAAGTGGGTAATGAGATCGATGGTGAGACCGATCGACTTATCGATTAGAAGATCGACCAGGAACCCGGGAACTCGAGAACCTCGCCGCCTCCGAAATCGGCCAGGAAACCCGGAAACGGGAACCTGGGAACCCAGCGTGCAACCAAAATCGGCGGGAAATTGTCGCCTCATCCTTCAACCTCCGCGAGGACCCCTTCAGTGCAAGCACTGATTGGGGAAAAAAACTCGGAGGTCCGCGCGGGTTTCTCGGATCCGCGCTGGACGCCCCTGGCGGCGCCTCCGGCGCCGCCCTTGGCGCGCTCCGCGCGCCAGGGAAGGGGGTCCAGCGCGGATCCGAGAAGTCCGCGCGGACCTCCGAGCTGTTCTGTTTGTGTCAGTGGTGGTGTTTCCCCATACCGAGGCCGCAGGGCGGGCCCCCGAAGGCCCAGGCAAGGAGAGGGGAGGGGAGGGGGGAGGAGGAACAGCGAGGAGGAGGAGGTGGGGGAGGAGGAGGACGAGGAAGAGGAAGAGGAGGAACAGAAGGGGGAGGAGGTGGAAGAGGAGGATAGAAAGAGCCAGGCCAGTTCTACTTCCACAACGTCGAGACGGGAGAGCGCTCCGACGTGGACCCAGACCCAGAGGGCGAGCTGCTGTGCCGCGCCGAGGAGAGCTGTTTCCCATTTCTGTTGTGATGGAGGTACTTGTTCTGACCAGAGCGCTGCGTGCGCAACCGTCTCCTTCTCCCGCATCTTCTTCCTCCTCCTCCTCCTCCTCCGCCTCCGCCTCCGCCTCCCGCATTCTCCTCGTGCCTCCCTGCCCCATACTTCCTGTCCTCTAGCGCCCGCTCTAGGGGCTGCACCTGCGCAACCGTCGCCACTTCCACAGGCTCCAGGAAGGTCAGAGCCACGCCCCACGAGCATCCCGATGAGAGCTCGCCCGCCTCTCGTGGGGCTGCCAGCCAGCGCAGCTGTCGCCACTTTCGCGGGATCTTGGGAGGTCCTCCCACGCGCATCCACATGAGAGCATGCTGTCTTGGGACTGCCACTTGCGCACCCGTCGCCACTTTTGCGGGGTCCTGTGAAGTCCAACGGAGCGACGCCCCACGCGCATCCAAATGAGAGTTCGCCTCTCTTGGAACTGCCAACCTGCGCAATTGTTGCCACTTTGTGGGCTCCTGGAAGGTCCAGCCGAGCGACCCCCACGCGCATACACACTGAGATCTCGCTTCTCTTGGGGCTGCCAACCTGCGTAGTTGTAGCCGCGCGGAGCCACGCCCCATGCGCATCCAAACGGGAGCTCGCCCGCGCGGGCTCTTGGGAGGTCCTGCGCGGAGAGGCGCCCCGCGCGCATCCGATGGAGAGCTGGCCCGCCCCTCTTGGGGCTGCCGGCCTGCACAATCGTCGCCCCTGTCGCTGGCTCCTGCGGCGCTCCAGAGGAACGGCGCCCCAAGGCGCAGTCAAGCCAGAACTCGCCTCGCTGGGCGCGAGCTCCTGGGAGGTCCAGCGGGGCGACGGCCCACGCTCATCCACGCGAGAACCCGCGCCGCTCCTGGGGCTGCCAACCCTGCGCAACCGACGCCATGGTCGCGGGCTCCTGTGAGGTCCAGCGGGGCGACGCCCCACGCGCATCTCAATGAGAGCGCGCCCGCCTCTTTTGGGGCTGCCAGCCAGCGCAACTGCCGCCACTTTCGCGGGCTCCTGGGATGTCCAGCGGAGCGACGCCCCACGCGCATCCAAGTGAGAATTCGCCCACCTCATGACTGACATCTTGCGCAACTGTTCCCAAGATCGCGGGCTCCTGGGAGGTCCAGCGGAGCAACGCCCCACGCGCATCTCAATGAGAGCTCGCCCACCTTTCTTGGGGCTGCCAACCTGCGCTACTGTCGCGATTGTCGTGGGCTCATGGGAGGTCCAAGGTAGATGCGCCCAACGCGTATTCAAACGCGACGTCGCCCGCCTCCCTTGGGGCTGCCAACCTGCGTTACTGTAGCCACGTTCGCGGGCTCCATGAAGGTCCAGAAGAGCGACGCCCCACGTGCATCCGAATCAGAGCTCGCCTCCCTTGGGGTTGCCACATGCGCAACTGGCGCCACTTTCGCGATCTCCTGCGAGGTCCAGCGGAGCGACGCCAAACGCGCATCCAAACGGGAGCTCGCCCGCTTCGCTTGGGTTTGTCAACTTGCGCAACTGTCGCCACACTTGCGAGCTCCTGGGGAGTCCAGAAGAGCGACGCCCCGCTTGTATCCAAATGGGAGCTCAGCTCTCGTTGGGCTGTCAACCTGCGCACCTGGCGCCACTTTCACGATCTCCTGCGAAAGCCAGCGGAGCCCAGAGCGACGCCCCACGCGCATCCAGATGAGAGCTCGCCTTTCTCGGGGCCGCCAACCTGCGCAACCGTCACCACTTCCGCGGGCTCCTGCGGGGTCCAGCGGAGCGACGCCCCACCAGCAGTCAAACGAAAACTGGCCTCTCTTGGGGCTGCCAGCCTGCACAATTGTCGCCACGTTCGCGGGCTCCTGCGGGGTCAAGCGGGGCGAATCCCCACGCGCAGTCGAATGAGAGCTCGCCTCTCTCATTAGTTTATGGCTGTTTACCTGCGCACCTGTCGCCACGTTCGCGGGCTTTTGGGAGGTCCAGCAGAGCGACGCCCCACGCGCATCTCAATGAGAGCTCGCCCACCTTGGGGCTGCCAACCTGCACAACTGCCACCCCTCTTTTGCATATCCTCCTCTCGGTGTGGCCACCTTTTTTCTCCCGTCCCGCTCTTTCCTCCTCTTCCATTTCCTCCTCCTTCTCGTCCTCCTCCGCCTCCTCCTCCTCCTCCTCCGCCTCCTCCTCCTCCTCCTCGCGCCTCCTCCCCTCTGCAATGCAGGCGTGCCCCGTGTTGGGTTGGCTGCCCGCTGAGCCCTCGTGCACGTTCGGGGCCCGCCCCCGCCCCCACCCTCCCCCTCAAGAGGTCGAGCGAGGTCCTCGCAGCAGTGGCGGCAGCTCGGTCGGGATCTGGGACAGCGCGTCGCTCCGCCGCGCCTCCGCGCGACACGCGATCCATTCCACATTCCCGGGCCTTTCCTCCTCCTCCTCCTCCTCCTCCTCATCCTCCTCATCCTTCTCCTCCTCCAGCTCCTCCTCCTCCGTATGTCTCCTCCAGCTCCTCCTCCTCCTCAGCCAGGGAGAAGTGGTTCAGCAACGCGGACAGGGACGTCCTATTTCACCCAGACTATAAGCATCACATCCTGCTTGGCTTCAGGGTGTGTCCTTCTCCGCCCTTCGTCGCCCCGGCTGGACTCGGCATCGACAGTTTTGAGTCTTGGACTCTTTCAGGAGAGGCCTACCAGATCGTCATGACAGGTGAGGTTTTCATTGATGGCAGCTGCTTCAAAGACGGAGCTAAACAGCATCATCGAGCAGGATGGGGAATCTCAAAACTGTCGCCTGAAGGAGTTCTCTTGGGCATGTTGTTCGGAAGAGTGGGGGACAATCTCCCGCAAACCTCCCCGGCAGGGGAACACGTTGCGGCGCTCGCAGCGGTGTCATTGCTTCCAGGTGCCAGAATTGTTTTCTCGGATTATCCGTAAGGGCTTCGCCCCCTGCCGCCGGCCCCCTCCCTCGGAGAATGGGCCATGGAAGAGCTAAGTCATGAGGTCTGGGCGCTGTCGTGAAGCAGTATCGAAACTTCATGCGAAGACGATTCGCAATCAGCAAAACCAACTGATCACAAGAGGGGTTACCACACCTGGCGATTGGTAAGACGTGTATGGTTTACGGGCTTGGTTGCCACACCTTGCGATTAAAGGGCCGAGGGAGTTCTCGCAGTTTGGGTTACCACGCCTTGCGATGGATGTGCGTGAAGGGTGGCACCGAATTTCAGAAATGTGGCAAATCCCTGTGTTTTTGGACCCTGACCCCGCGGATCTGCGTGAGGGGTGGCGCCGAATTTCAGAAATGTGGCAAATCCCTGTGTTTTTGGACCCTGACCCCGCGGATCTGCGTGAGGGGTGGCACCGAATTTCAGAAATGTGGCAAATCCCATGTGTTTTTGGACCCTGACCCCGCGGATCTGCGTGAGGGGTGGCACCGAATTTCAGAAATGTGGCAAATCCCTGTGTTTTTGGACCCTGACCCCGCGGATCTGCGTGAGGGGTGTCGATTTCGAGCCCCCCCAGCAATTCAGACAACGCGCCCAGGAGACGCTAAAAATCCCGTTTGGGCCTCCCCCCCCCTCGCGCGGTCAATCAACTAGTTACAGTAACCAGCAAGAAGTCAACTAGTTACAGTAACCAGCAAGAAGCAGAACTGTAACACTGGAAACTACAAACTACAACTGGTACAGGAAACTGCGAATCACGCGCCTCGCAGCCTGGTGGCCCCACAAGGGGGCCGGCGGATTCTGGAGTTGCTGGAATGCCGGCTAAGCCTCGCCAGATAAACCTCCATTGGAAGAATTATTATTCAGGCGTCAAGCTCATCACACTCGGGCGGGCCCCACCAGGTTTCGAGATCCCGAAGGTGAAGGCCCATGTAAACCCTGATGACTGTGAGCCTTCCTCGTCCGACTGGTATAAAGCCAGGGGGAATGAAGAAGCAGACACAGCAGCGAAACTAGGTGCGAAATTGCACAGTGAGCCCAGCAAAAACGAGGTAGACCTGTGGGAATATCAAGGCGAAGTCCTGAAGAAGTTTCTTATGTTTATCCCTGAAGCATTGTCTCTCTTCCCCAAACCTCCCAAAGGGAAGTTGGAGCGAGTTCGCCCTGCTAAGGTTCAGGGGAGTGCAGGTTTCGTCATAGATGCACTGGGTCCTCATGCTCCTGAGCATCTTCTACAGCGATTCAGGACGCAGGGGCCAGCTGCCAGCGCCGCAGGTCATGACCCTCCTCCCCCCCCTCCTCCGGCTGTGCTTCAAGAGGCCGTTGGAGACGGGCCGAACCACCATTTTTGGAGGTGGCGTCCACAAGGTTTCTGGACTTGCTTGCACTGTCAGCGCCGCAGTACCCGTTCCAGGCAAGACCCTGCAGAGAGGAGGCTTGAGGGCCGTTAGCTCCGCCATCCTCCACCTCCTGACTTCGGGTGCCAGGGCGCTTCACCAATTCTTCGCAGCCTGTTTCATAACCAGCGTGGTCACACTCTATACCTTTCAGAGCACCCTACGGGTATCCTTATAATCTGTCGTGCTTGTGGTAGCTACTCTGAGGGAGCCAGAATGCAAGGCTTAGATGGCCAATGCACTCCCCATAGGGAAACCAACAGGGCGAAGGCCAATTGGAGTCGCACCAACAAAGGAAAATCCAAACTATAGACGGGGTAACGCGGTCATCTTAGGTGACCTGCTTCCCTTTTCTACAGGGTTCGAGCTCAGACAAGAGCTAGAAGACGTTTGATGTATTAGCTTCGGCTTTGTATTTTGATAATTCCAGTGGTGCTCTTGTGTTCGTCCTGTTACGAAAACCCGTTCAGCGAACATTCATTCCTTCTCCCTCAGCGTACTTGGCGCCAGGCAGGTGCAGAGGATTGGGTTCGGTGGAGCCGCGTTTGCATCGGCGACGCTTTGGGCATGGCCTGAAGGTCGGTTGCTGGCTGATTCAGCTCGCCTGACTTAGTTCACCCCGAAGCGGATGTCAATGTCCTCCTCCTTCTCCTCCTCCTCCTCCTCCTCCTCCTCCTCCCCCTCCTCCTTTTTCTCCTCCTTCCTCCTCCTTCCTCCTCCTCCTCCTCCTCGTTCGTCCTCCTCCTTCTCCTCGCTCCTTCTCCTCCTCCCGCTTCTCCTTCTCACTCTCCACGCCTCGGCACGACACGCTAATGTCCAGAGCCTTTTTGTTCCGAGCCTCCTGCCCAGTGGAGCGAAGCGAAACGCCATCCTCTCGCAGTGTATAGGGTGTCGCCCGAGCCGCCGCCCCGGCACGCTGTGCAAAAGTCCCCGACCACAGCACGCCCAGCCACTCGACAGGGAGACCCCCACGGCGGCGGCGGTGGCGACGGCGATAAAGAAAACGCCGCCCCGAGAACTCCGCAGCCAGCACCGAGCTGCCCTCGCACGTGCGCCCTCAGCCGGTCCAGCGGGCGTCTCGACATCGTCGACTGCACGTAAGAGTGACCCTTCGCCGGAGTGACCTCTGGAGCGGGCCCACTGGGCCTCCCCGATCGCCGAGAACGCGATGCGATCGCAGCGGCGTGCGCGCTTGAGTTTGGCCCCCATCGCGCCCCCCAGAAGCCGCGCACCAAGGGTCACTCTTGCCTCAGGTACCTCCTTGCGTGCAGCCGCCGAATTCGGGGGGGGGGGCAGCGGGGTGCGGAGAGGACCGGGGACCGAAGATCGAGAGCGTTGGTGACGTTCCAGAGAGGGCCCCGCCTTCGAGGAACGCGGGAGAGTTTGCACCTCGTTTT
>CAUYUJ010012014.1:390000-392500 GCA_963575745.1 Prorocentrum cordatum | reverse complement strand
CCTCCTCCTCCTCCTCCTCCTCCTCCTCCTCCTCCTTCCTCCTCCTCCTCCTCCTCCTCCTCCTCCCTCCTCCTCCTCCCCCTCCTCCCCCTCCTCCCCCTCCTCCTCAGTCTGGTGGGCCAGGCCTCTGGCGCGGGCCCGCCCGCCCTCGAGGCCGCCGCGCACCCCGCGTTCCCCTTCGCGACCACCGGGGACGTCGTCGCGGCCGCCGGTCGCGCGCGGACGGGGGGGAAGAAGGCCCGCGGGGGCGCGCCTGCAGGCTCCTCCTCCTCCTCTTCCTCCTCCTCCTCCTCCTCCTCTCCTCTTCCTTCTCCTCTCCTCCTCCTCCTCCTCTTCCTCCTCCTCCTACTCCTTCTCCCCCTCCTCCTCGTCCTCCTCCTCCTCCTCCTCCTCCTCCTCTCCTCCTCCCCCCCCTCTTCTTCCTCCCACCTCCTCATGATCATCATCATTCTCAACATCAGCAGCATCAGCATCAGCATCCTCCTCCTCCTCCTCCTCCTCCTCCTCCTCCTCCTCCCTCATCATCGTCATCATCATCATCATCATCATCATCATCAACATCAACATCAAACATCAACATCAACATCACATCCTTCTCCTCCGCCTCCGCCTCCTCCTCCTCCTTCTCCTCCTCCTCCCCCTCCTCCTTCTCCTCCTCCTCCTCTTCCACTTCTCCTTCCTTTTCCTCCTCTCCTCCTCCCTCCTCCTCCTCCCCTTTCCTCCTCCCTTTCCTCCTCCTCCTCCTGGTCCTCCTCCTCCTCCTCCTCCTCCTCCTCCTCCTCCTCCTTATCATCATCATCATCATCCTCATCCTCATCCTCATCTTCATCTTCAACTTCATCTTCTTCCTCCTCCTCCTCGTCCTCCTCCTCCTCCTCGTCCTCCTCCTACTGCAGTCGCCATGGTCAACGGGGCAAGAAACGCCCCTACCTTGGTTTACGAGGCGCTGTGCGCTGAGCTTCCTGTGGGCTGACGGCGGTAACCCTGCGCGTCGCGCGTGTCGCGCGTCGTCCTGGGGCTCTCTGTACTCTTGGGAGCCCCCTGGAGGTTTGCGGACTACGCACTTGTAATTCCCAACGTCTGGGCGTTTTTTGCCATCTCCCAGCATGGAGGAGGCGGATCCTGAGGAAAACAGGGCCTGAGTTTGTCCGCCGTTTTCGGACTCTTGGGGCATTCCAGGGGCCCCACCCCTGGTGATTTCGGCGGGGGGTCGTGCGAGGCTTGGGTGGGGGGGGTGACAAGTTTCTGGTTTCGAGGCCCCAGGGGGGGATTGATTTGGGGGGGAGAATCTTACACGCCTAGAGACCCACAAGGGGTCAGCGGGAGAAGGAGGGGGTCCAGGAGGTGCCCCGACGGACGACGGCCCCTCGCCTTCGAGGGTGGAAGACGGCACGGCGATGCGACCCTCTCGAGCAATACGGCAGCTTCGTGTCGCGACGACCCCGGACTCGGTGTCGGAAACCGCGCGGATCCTTCATCCTTGCACGGTTCGCTGCTGTCTCAGCGCCAGATCCTTCCACATGGGCCGATGCTTGGCCGCTGGCGGCGCTCAACCTGGAGCACGCCCTCCCGGACACTTCGGCAGGCTCGTGCCGTGACGAGACGGGCATTGGTAATGGAGGATGACGATTACTAAATGACCGGGGGTCGTGTTCACACGGCGGCGCCCGGGATGACGATTAGAAAAAACCGGCCGCGGGCTGGAAAACTATTCTTTTCCATCGTTCTCCTCCAGTCAGAAAAGTGTGCAGAAATAGCAGGAAACCATTTTTAAATCGTTCTTTCTCATTTTTTATTCATCGTCATCCCGCATTATCGGACACCGCATGGATCGTCCATCCTTGGACGAGTCCGTCCGTAGCCGCTCTTGGCTCGAGACGCCTGGGCCCGACACCGCGGGGGGGCCCTGCGGTCGGGCGGCGAGGGACCGATAGCCGTGCCCACGGCCCCTGGCCAGGCCCGGCGTGGGCCCGGGAGCGGGGCATCGGACGGGGCCAGGACGAGGAGCCCCTCGCCGGTGCATCGGGCGGGGCCTCGGACGGAGCCTGTCGCCGATCCCTCGGCGAGGCATAGCCGATGCCAGCTCGATGCTTCCCCCGCCGAGCTGTTCCCCCCCCCCCCCGCGCAGTCGGGGCGCTGAACAAGGAACCCTTTTCATTGGGGAGGGTCTCCGTGTTCTTTAAGTGTTTCACAGCTTGCCTTAGGTTTTCCTTAGGTTTTCGATATGAAATCGGAGTTCAACTTATGGAAAATAGGGGCCTCGTTCCTTATTTAGGGTTCCTTAGGTCAACGCCCCCCCTCTGAGCGTTGCCCCTGGTGCAGGGCGCGTGGCCCCAAGGCGCGGGGGTCCTCGGAGGCCGACCCCTCTCGGACGGGGCGGCGCGGGGAAGTCATCCGTCCCGGAGCGCGCCGGAGCACTCCGAGAAGGCCGCGGCGCTCGATTTGTCCTCCAGGGCCGCCGGGCCTCGGAGGCTCTCGCTGCATCCTCGCCCGACTTGAT
>CAUYUJ010012014.1:382500-387500 GCA_963575745.1 Prorocentrum cordatum | reverse complement strand
AAATGAGGATATCCTTACCAATAGGCGGCCCAAGGTTATCGTTCATTGCATCTGGATGCTGATGCTCATACCCTTCAGCCTCTCAACCCTTTCCTGCCGCACGGTAATTGCTCTCCTCAATTTTGAGGACGGCGTGGCCCTGCTGATCCGCCAGCTGCAGACGGATGGGGTGGTCGCACAGCTCCTGACCAGCGTGCTCGAAGTATGCGAAAGATGGCCATCGTGTCCGGCTGCGCCAGGGAGTGGCCCTTCGCCCGAGTGGCCTCTTGCTTGGGCCCGCGGGGCTCCCCCCGGCTCTGGACTGCGCGGTTTGATGCTGCACTCTGCAGCCCCCGAAAGCTACGCACCGAAGGTCCCTCTTCAGAGTCCGTCTCGATCCGATCGATCCGCTTCGATTTATATCGGTCTCGGCCGGCTCCGTCCGACGCGTCTCCGGCAGCCCGCCGAGTGCGTGCGTGGCGCCGTTGCGCAGCCTGTCGCGGCCGATCCGAGTCCATCCCGACCCCGCGCCGACGCGGCCCGATGCGACGCACCTGCCGAGCCGCCCCGGTGTTTCCCGCCGCAGTGCCGACCGATGTTTCCCGCACACCATGGGGACTCCCTGCGTGCAGCCGGGCCGCGCATCGTGCGTCACCAGGGGCTCCCGCGGAGCACGCCGCTGGGCGTGAGAGCTGCTCGCCGCCGCTGCGCGAGCGCGCGGTGCCCACGCGCTCGGCTCCCGAGGCGCGGCGGCGGCGGCTCGGCGGTCACACGGCGCGGGCGCCGCCTGGCCTCTCGACCCGCTGCTGCGAGCCGGGGAGCGCGCCACGGCATGCGCTCTGCGGTCCAGCTGCTCCCCGCACCCCTCCAGGTGTGGCTCTCGCCTTCGCGCCGCGGCTGAGGGCGGGTGGCTTTCAACAGGTGGCTCTCGCCTTCGCGCCGCGCAGATCCGTGGTAACACAGTGCATGAGTGTTTCACTGATGGGTGGCGGTGCCTTTGAACATGTGGTTCTCGCCCCTGGCGCCGCGCACACTCGTCTCAACACTTTGCCAGGGTGTCACTGACTCTCATGGCTCTCGTACCAGAAATTATGGTTTGGGACGATTCAAGATTGTCAGGGCACAACAGTTACGTTGATTCGCGGTGTTGAGGTCCCAGGAATGGCGTTCTGGCACGATTCGGGGTCGTGAACATGCATCAGCCAGGTTGATTTGTGCCGTCGAAGTCCAGGGAATGGTGTTTTGGCACGCTTCCGGATTTTCAAATGGTTGTCTCCCAACGGGGCGCTTCCCTCAGTGGA
Source organism: Prorocentrum cordatum (assembly GCA_963575745.1). Classification (NCBI taxonomy): domain Eukaryota; class Dinophyceae; order Prorocentrales; family Prorocentraceae; genus Prorocentrum; species Prorocentrum cordatum. Next base: position 386,220 of record CAUYUJ010012014.1, on the reverse strand, counting down.
AATGGATCTTTGTAGGGGCATTTTTGAAGAGGCGTTTGGAGAGAGGGCTTACTCCATCGCTGATGAACCTTTGGTTTGCATGGTCCGCATCCTCCTCATCATCCTTCCTGTCTTCTCTCTTCCTCGTTTAGTCCAGGTGCTCTCTGCCCCCCTCCCGTTCTCCCTTCCTCTCCTCCTCTGTCCCCTCGTCCTCCGCGTCTGCACCCCTGCTGGGGTGCAGCCGCCTCCTGCCCGAGGCGCGTTCGCCAATTTTTCTACCAAAGGGGCCAGTTCGCGGTCCCCGCTCGGCCACTTGCGCGTTGATCGAGGTCAAGTGGTTGTGGAAAAGGCGCTGGGTCTCCTCTTCTCCCCCTTCAACACAGCAGTGGCGAGGCGTCCTGGCTTGCCTATAGAGGCCCGCCGAAGAATATTCTAAGAATCTTCCTGTGGATTGCATGGAGCATGCTTAAACATGTATAATATATATTTGTATATTTATACATTATATATACATAGTTGAGACCTTAGCGGGCCCTAGAAACGGCAGGGTCGTTCTTTCACCGTGTCCGAATAGGTTTCTCTTGAAGATGGGAACGGTGAAACACTGGCGACCGGAAAGGGCGAAAAAACGGCGCCAGGATTGGAACCGGAGCAGGAACCGGAAAGCAAACGGCGACGGAACCGGTAAACCAACGGCGTCTGACCTTACAAAAAACAACAAAACGGAAGCAGTTACAAAAACGGTCTTGTCGTTTCCAGGGCCCACTAAGGTTGAGACCGTCTTGTTTGAATGCATCGGCTGACTGTTCCAAGAGCAGTGCCTGGTTGCTCGAGCAGTGTTTGTGGAAAGATATGTCGAGGCAGGCCTATCGCAATGCCGGGGCGGTCGGCTGCTGCTCCAGGCAAGAGTCAACGCTAGAGGGGACGGGCTCAGGGGAAATCGCATCGACCCCCAATCACCCACTGATCACCGATAGGGGTCCGACTGTGTGTGTGTGTGTGTGAAGTCCGGCTATATCACCATTCTATCCTTATCGACCGCCAACGTCCCGGCGCAGGTAGTGGTATGACACATCGCGCTGCCTCATACGCAGCGCACTGGAAAAGGACTCGCGACCCTCTTCCTTTCCTGCCTCTACCTACGGGAAACTCAGTAGGTTCGACTCTTCGGTCGCTAACCTACATCCACACCGATGCTGATAACCCGCCCCATCCTAAGAACGTGCGCTCTCGCTATCGGGGGTCTGCCGCCCATAGCTATCGGCGATGCGTCGTCGATTCCGGCTCGGTGTCTCCCCCTTCGTGAGCCGATCACAGATCAAAAGAAATCTGCGCGGACCTCCGACGTTGTATGTTTGCGCTGTTCCTCCCGAATTTCAGTCAGGGTTTGGCCGCAGAACTTCCCAGAACCTCCAACCCCGTCAGACCTCGCAGAACCCGCTGGAGCCCTCCGGAACTCGGCCGGGCCCCCCCGACATCGACCAATGTCCCGAAAAGGCCTTAACAACCCTCCCTCCTCACCCTCACTTCCCAGGGGGTTTGGCACAGCCGTCCCTGGGACACTGCTTTGGACCTCCGGCCAGCTGACATGACAGTCCGCCCCCAGGCCTGACCAACGATCCCTCCTGGTCCCTGACGGGACGCTGGACTCCTTTTCCTCCTCCTCCCTCCCCTCCTCCTCCTCGTCGGTTCACCTCCTGGTTGACGAGGACTCTTCCGCATGCTGTGCCTCCTCGCTTCACCTCCTCGCCCCCCCTCTTTGCTGCCTCTCCTGCTTCTCTCTTTCTCCGCCGCTGTGCGCTGTGCCTCCTGTTCCTTCTCCTCCTCCTCATCCTCCTCCTCGTCCCCACTGTCTCCCTCCCTCCTTTTCCGTGCCTCCCTCCTCCTGTCCTTCCCCACCCCACGCAAATCAAAAGCGAAACGCATCAATCCTCCTCCTCCCCCTTCTCCTCCTCATCCTCCTTGTTCTCCCCCTCCTCCTCCTTCTCCTCATCGTCCTCCTCCCTGGCCTCCCGACATGGTGCGTGTTCCTCTTCCTCCTCCTGCTCCTCCTTGCTCCGCACCCCCCTTGCGTTATGTTTTTTTCTTTTTGCACCAGCAGGGCGGGCCGGGCGTTTCTAGTGAGACTTTTTGACCATGGCTTATCTTGAAAAAGCAGCGTTTCAACATATGCACAGCTGGCGGGCGAGTGGTTTTCAAAATGTGACTTCGCCCGAGCACGGCACGCACACGTCCTATAAGCGAAGGATCGTTGCACACGTGTTCTGTTATACTATTGTTTTCGTATTTCGCTCGTACTTCGGAAATTGGCACGTATGGAGTTCGGCATTATTCAGAACGGAGTTATCGCTTGAGTCTTCCGTTGTTGTCGTGACCATCGTTGGCGTGGTGCTACAGCTTGACGGATGGTGATAAACGGTTAAATTGAGTACCCGGATTAAGAGTTTGTTGATGTCATGTCCAGACGTTGAGCCCCATACGTAATTGTGGATGTAGATTCGGTGGTGTCATAACCTATGTTTGGCGCCATGTCTAGGACTCGCCCAAAACGCATAAAACAATACAGCAGGGCGTTCAACGAACAGTACATTGTCGCACCGCCCCTAAACAGAAGTGTTGCACGCACAGCTCCGTCCATCTAAGCAAACAGCAAGACAAACACATGCTTCCATCACACTGATTCGTGATACAGAGAAAGCTGCGGGCCCGATCTTTCTGATTGAGCTGCTGTGTTTTCTTAATTCCGCACTTGTGATATATTATTGGATATTGAGGGCCATATTGAGGTCCAGCACGCGGCGCTGTTTCCAGCAACATGATTTGAAATAAGATTAGGGCATATGCGTTTTCGGTCTGTTGTTTTGTCCGATTCGGTATGTGTTTGGAAGCTTTGTTTGGGCTAGTTTGTACCACATTGGAGGCCACCTTTCGCTGTTCAGCTCAGTCGCGCTGGCAGGCCAGTAGCATACTTACTCTAGAGATCGAGCGCGTTGCGCCGTCTCCAGCAACAATGATTGATTCGATTTGGGGATGAGCGAGGTCAAGCTTCGATGTCAAATGTTTGGTGTCTTCCGCGGCGTAGTGCGAACTTGTTTTTCGCGAGAAATTAAATGAATTGACTGATTTGTCGCACCCATTCGGTTGCCGTTTTAGTTTCGGCCCGCGAGCGCGCAATCCATGGCGCAACCATTGACAGACCGTTTTATTCTTGGCGGCCGAACGCGCAACATATCTCGAAACCAACAGGAGGCCGTTCTATCTTCTACGACCGTGCGCGCAATCCATGGCGCAACCAATAGCAGTCCGTTTACTATTCTGCGGCCGAGCGCGAATATTATGGTGCAACCAATGGGAGGCAGTTTGGCTCTCGACGGCCCAGCGCGCAACCATTGGCAAATCACTGTATACCCGGCAGCCGAGCGCGCAACCTCTGGCGCAAGCCACAACAGACAATTTGATTCTGGGCGGCCGAACACTAGGCGCATTCCTTTCTATATTCGGCGGCCGAGCGCGCAAACCACGGCGCAACCAGTAACAGGCCTTCGTATCCTCGGCGCCCGAGCGTGCAATCCATGGCGCAACCCGTGGCAGGCCGCGCGCAACCTATGGCGCAACCAACGGCAGGCCGGTTCATTCTCGGCGACCGAGCGCGCAATTCATGGCGACACCAAGAGGAGGCAGTTTTATTCTCGGTGGGGTTACGCCCGACATATTCTCGCCGATTGTGTTCGCGGTGCAGCC
>CAUYUJ010012014.1:252500-377500 GCA_963575745.1 Prorocentrum cordatum | reverse complement strand
GACACTCCTGGCGCCCAAGACAGTCATTTTTGCATGTTCTTCGCGAAGGGCTCATGCAATCTTGGTTTCAGGTGTAGCTACTACCACCGCATTCCGACCCCTGCTGACGCGAAGAAGTGTGACATGGTCCATGACATCTTCGGCCGGCAGAAGCACCGTGAACCCCGGGACGACATGGGCGGCGTCGGTTGTCTTCACTCGCCGTGCGACACGGTATTCGTCGGGGACCTCTTCTTCGACAGGACACGGGTAGACGCAATTCAAGAAGTGGAGCAAGACATCCACCAAGCTTTTGGTGAGTGGGGCGAGATCCAGCAAGTAAGAGTGATTCCATCTAAAGCCCTCGGATTCGTACGATACAAATACCGTGCTTCGGCAGAATTCGCAATGATCGCAATGAACAACCAGAGGCTGGGTAAATCGCAATGCATTAAGGTGAAGTGGGCTAATGCCGATCCAAACCCTCGCGCAGAGAAAGCGCGCAGAATTGAAAGGCAGGACATGGTGGACGCCGCAGTCGACAATCGCATCGCTGGCTTGGGGCTGTCAGACTCCGAACTGGCAGGCATGCAGCTGGCAAACGCGCCAAGAGATTTCAAGGACGTCGTGGCGCCGTACCCAGACACATCAGCCCAATACCCGGGTGTGAGCAAGACTCCGGGGATGGGCCCCGTCACCTCTCATTGGGAGCCCAGAAGAGAGTAATACTTCCCCCGACCGCCTCGCAGCAGTGGGATGGAGCAGAGGAAGAGGCGGGGAGAATGTTGGATGGGGCCGGGCACGCTGGTAGGATAGACCCCTGGACGTTCTGAGGATAGTGTGCTTCCAATCCGAGGACTGTGTGGGCTGTTTCCGTCCCTTTTCTTTCTCTCCACTTCCTCATCCTCGCTTCTCGCTTCATCCTCCCTGGTCCCTCCTGCCTCCTCGTACTCCTTTCCTTATCCCTCGTCCATTCTCCTCTTCCTCATCCTCATCGCCCCTCGTCAATATCCTCCTCCTCCTCATCCTCCTTCTCCCTCCGCGTCTTCCTTACTCGCTATCCCTTCTCCTTCACCTCCTTCCTCCTCCGCCCTCCTCATGCTTCCTCATCCCTGCTCCTTCTCTTCCTCCTTCTCGTCCAGCTCCCTTCTCATCCTCTTCTCTCCGCCTCCTTCTCCTCCTCGTCGTCCTCCTCCTCCCTCCTCCTCTTACTCGCCCCACATCCATTCTCTTTTCTCCTCCTGTTTGCCATCATTTCTCCTTTCCATCCTCCCTCCATCTCGTCCTTCCTTCCCGTTCCTCCTCATCCTCCTTCCTCGGCATCTCTCGCCACACCTGGTCCGTCCGCGGGGCGAGACCTGGACGGAAGAGGAGTAAGGGGAGGGGGGGGGAGGGGAAGGGGAGCAGGAGAAGGGGGAAAGAGGGGGGGGCGAGAATGGAGAGGGGGAAGGAACAGCAGCTGGAGACAGCTGGGAGGAGGAGGAGGAGGAGGAGGAGGAGGAGGAGGAGGAGGAGAAGGAGGAGGTTGAGGTTGAGGTTGAGGTTCAGGAGGAGAAGAGGTGGAGGGGAAGAGGAGGATGGTGAAGAGGGGAGGGGGGGGAGGAGGAGAGGAGGGAGGGAGGGAAGAGGGGGGAGGGAGGAGGAGGAGGAGGAGGCAGGAGGGGGGAAGGAGGGGGCGGGAGCCCGAGGCGGCAGGGCTGGAGGAACAGGAGGCCGAGTTGGAGAGGTGCCCTCTTCCGCGGCTCCCCGCCCCGTCAAGCCGCCGCCCAAGTGGCACGGGCCGAGGCCCTGGCCGAGGCGAGGGCTGCCCAGGCGCCTCGGGGCTGTCCAAGAGAGGGGGGCGTGGACCGGGGACGTGCGGCCGTCGTGGCCGGGGCCACGACGCAGGGGCAACGCTGCAGTCAAGCCGCACGGTAAGGATGGGCAGCCTCCCCAGGGGTGCCCCTGCATCCTTGTCTCGTCGGTCCATCCCCGGCCACTCTCGTCGGCCGCACCCCTGCTCGAGGAGCTTCGAAAGAGGCGTCCCAGGCCGTTGCGTCCTTCTCGCGCGTCCTTCCGAGGTGGGCCGGCTGTAGACGTAAGAGTAACCTTTCGTCGGTGTGACGTTTGGTGCGGGCCCAACGGGGTCCTCCGATCGCCGAGCGCGATGCCGTAGAAGCGTCTTGCGCGCTCGTGTTTGGTCCCCCCGCGGCCCCCAAGAAAGCCGCGCACCAAAGGTCACACTACCCAGGGTCACTCTTGCGTGTAGCCGACGCAGGGGCAACGCTGGGGGGGGGGATCGTCTCCGGGGGCGATGCATAGACCCCCAATCGCCCATGGATCGCCGATGGAGGACTGAGGACTCCACCCCGCCCGCGAGCGTGGGGGCCGACCATAGAGGGCCCGTGGCCGATGTTTCGGCGGTGTGGCGCCGATTTCAGGTCGATGCTTCCCCTCCTGAGCCAGCTCCCCAATTGGGGCGTTCCGAAAGGGGACCTGGCTTCGAGGATCGAAGGAGCTGTCATCTCTTCTTCGGCGGAGGGAGGCGGGAGGGCGGCGGAAGGTCGGCGGAAGTAAAACTGGGCCGTCTCCGCCGGCGGAAGCCGGCGGAAGCTCTGCGGAAGGCTGCGGAAGTAAAACATGCGCCCCCAAGAATTGGAAACGTTTTTGGGTTCAGGTTTTTTCGGAATCGGACATCTGTCGTGGACCCTCGATGACACGGTCGGGAACTTTTACCCAGCGTGTCGTGGCAGTGCTTCCGGCCCACCACGCTTCGGCGCGGTACGCTCACCACGTCCCAGTCCCCGAGCGTCCACGTCTCGAGCCTTTCGAGCCTCCCGCCCCGCGGAGCGGAGCGACACGCTATCCTCTCACAGTCCATAGCGTGTCGCCGGGCCCCCCGCCGCGACACGCTAACACAAAGTTCTTGGCCGTATCTCACAGATTTTGTGGCCCGCTCTTCTTTTCTTTTTCTTTACTCTTCTTTTTCATCTTTCACCACATTCTCTTGCCCCCCCTCGTTTGCACACGTTCCTCGGGCCGCTTTCTGCCATTGCCCCTCTTGGACGCCCCCCTCTTGGACGCCCCTGGAGGTCGCGGTGGAGGCGGACGAGGTCACGAGGAGGGGCCGACCGAAAGCCCGGATGGTGGGTGCGGCCCAGGGGAGGGCTCAGGGCCAGGGGTGGCCCTCGACCTCCACCTCGATGCCCTCCGCCCGCCTCCTCCTGGTGGATTTCGGACGTTTTCGTCGGTTCGAAGAGCGAGCGCTCCGTGGGGGGCCCGAGTCTTCAAACAGCATGTCTTCTTCTCTGGTCTTCCACCTCCTTCCTTCCGAGCCTTCTGCGTTGCAGGCGTACGTAGCTGTCGCCGCACCCGCCGACTGGAATATGCGGGGGGCTGAGGTCGCGGGGGGAGGGCAACCGTGGACATCTCGAGGTCGTGGAAAATCACAACGGCACCCACGCCTCCCCTCTTCTCATTATCATTCCTCTTTCATCTACCTCCTCCTCGTCCACTTCCTCGCCCGCCTCCTCCTTTTTTTTTTTTTTTTTTTTTTTTTTTTCTCTCTCTCTCTCTCTCTCTCTCTCATCAGCAGCATCATCATCATTATCATCATCATGATGATCATCATCATCATCATCATCATCAGCAGCAGCAGCAGCATCAGCATCAGCATCATCAGCATCATCAGTTTCAGCAGCAGCATTATCATCATTGTGCTGCTGCTACCTCCCCTCACTATTCACATTATTCTTCATGGATGTCCTCATCCCCCTCCTCGCCGTCCTCCCGTCTTGCTTATCTCACTTTTCCATACCCGCCCTCCCGCCAGTGGGGATATGCATTGTCGCATGCAAGCGCACGCACCACGCCAGCGCGCCGCGGGGAACAGGCCGAAGGCGAACGCTGTGAGCTCTTGTCTCGACGCCAGCAAGGATGGCAGCAGCCATAAACAGCACGCGGTGCGTACGGGCAGAACGTTCCGGGCGCGTGACCCAGAGCATGGCCTTCGGCATGCGGGGTTGTTGGCGCGAAGGCCTGGCGTCGCCCATGCTTTCTCCAGCAGCGCTTCCTCCTCCAGCTCCGCCCAGGTGAAGAACATGAGTTGCCCATACCTTCCAGGAGTGTTTGTGATTGTCGTTGGGAGAATGAGTGGGGAGCTCCAGACAAGAGCTCGCCTACGAGGGATTGGAGAGGCCAACTCCTCTCCCTCTCGGCGGAAGGTGGCGGAAGGCCGGCGGAGGACAGCGGAAGCACAAAGGTGTCCCTCGAGAGGTGTAATGTGGGCTCCAGCCTCCCAGAGCGGGCCACGTGGGCCCTGGCCCCCCCTCTTCCCGGGGACTGGCCGGGGCTCTAGGGACGGGGGGCAATGCCAACGGGGGTCAGCCAGAGCGCCGGACCGTGCAGGATCCTGCAGGGCCAGGTCGCACGGACCCCGGGCTTCTGCATGGCCTCCCTGGCCCGGGTCTGGGCTGACCCTGGTCAGACAATCCTCGAGCTGGTTTCTCCCGCCCGGGGTGGTCCTGTGCTGGCCAGGGGGGGGGGGAGCCCGAACACAGGGCGCGCAGGGGGCCGCCGCCGGCGGCAGCACGGAAGAGGCGCCCCTGGAGTTGAGCGTTCGCGCTCGCGCGGTGCTGCTGCTGCTGCTGCTGCTGCTGCTGCTGCTGCTGCTGCTGCTGCTGCTGCTGCTGCGCCGCGGCAGGAGACGCCTCGTGCCCCCTGTGGGCCAATGGTGTGATGGGCCTGTTTTCCACCACCACCTCCATGAGTTGGAGGGGGGAAGGAGGAGGACGACGAGGAGGAGGAGGCCGACGAGGAGGAGGAGGAGGAGGAGGAGGAGGAGGAGGAGGACGACGACGACGACGAAGAGGAGGAGGAGGAGGAGGAGGGAGGAGGAGGAGGAGGAGAAGGACCCCCCCACCCTCCAACTTCTGGCGGTGGTGGTGGAAAGCAGGCCCATCAGGGTGGGTGGCGTGCCGCTGGTTCGACAAACGCCATGAACCTTCTGAGTCGAAGAAGAAAGAACTGCATGCGCACAAATGTTCGGAGCGCCGCGCGGAACTCTGGGAAGGTTAACTATGATGATGCAGCGCTTTTGTTCCTCTACTACCGTGTGTTAGTCCTGGGGTGAGTGCCGTTGGCGTGACAAGCACCAGCAAGCGCTTGGGTTGCAGCACCCACGTGCGCCTCCTCCTCCTCCTCCTCCTCCTCCTCCTCCTCCTTCTCGTCCTCCTCCTTCTCCCCCTGCTCCTCCAGGCCCTCTCTTCATCCTCGTTCCCCCTCCCCGTCTCAGACCTTCGCTGCCCAGAACAGGTCACGACGACCAGTCTGTCCTAACCTCGGCCTCCAGAGGCGAGTCTCGCCCCGGGACCTCCGGAAGACGTCCCGCGACGAAAAGCCCGTGCAGGGGGCGGTGTCCAGGGGCCCCAAGGCCCAGGTCGTCGAACAAGCCATGCGGTCGGATGTCTGGGTCGGTCTTCCTCCTGCACGCCGGCCACTTCGCCTCTCGGAGGCCCCAGATAACCACACGCTGGAGCGGGCTGCCGCTGCCTCGCCGCCGACGAAGAAAGTATGGGTCGGTGCGGTTCTCCTGTTCGTCGTTATCCTCCCCCGTCACCCCCCCCCTTCCCTCCTCCCCCGCGCCTCCACAGTCGGCGGAGGGGGGGCAGGGCGATCGGGGCGGCCTTCCGAAAGGGCCGCGCCGCTTCTTGTCGGGCGGCGTGCGGCGTGCGCTGCTCCAGGGGCCTTGTCCCGAGAAGCCCCCCCCTGCCTCCTTCAGACGCACACCCTCCACCGCCCTCTCTGTCCCTGGGCAAGCCGCGGGGACAAAGCTCGTAGCGTACGCCTCCGCCACCCTGCCCTTCTGCGGAGACTGGCACTCTATACATGACCCGGTCGCAGGCTGCTTTTCGATCCCCGGGCTGCCTTCGGGGGCGACGTCGGGGTGGCGTGGTGTATGCTTGTGGTTTCCGTTTTTACCGAGGAAGCATCGACAATTGTAGACGTCAGGATCCCGTATATGCACCAGGATCCACGTCCCGGTGCAAACTTGTCAGTGCAGGGCCAGAGTACACGTCGGTGTACGGAGTTCGGTTCCCCACCTGTCCTGCTCGCCGCCAGCACCTTGGGCAACGTCCACGGGCCAGCCGCGGGCCGGCCAGGAGTGGTGAGGCGAGCAGCTGCCTTGGCATCGCTCGGACGTGTGCATGCTGCATGATTTCTCGGCGAGGCCCATCGAGAAGCATCCTGGAGCATCTCGCAAAAACCAGAAAACACGCACGGAACCGACAAAAATCCACGGGGAGTGGACGTCTGAGCGATGGCAAGCTGGCGTCCCCCGAAGCTCTGGCCTGGAGCCCTCCCCGTGTCGGCAGCACTTCCGGGCTCGCTGTCGGCTTGAGAGGCAGGCCGAGGCGGAGGCCAGCATGAGCCGCCTGAGCGCGGCGCTCGTGAAGATTGAGGCCATCCCGCTGCGCTGCCGCGCGAGTCCGCCGCCGCGCTCGGGAAGGCAGCAACACCGCGGCGTGCTGCGGCCTTGACGTTGCACGGCCTCCGCGGTGCCTCCTTGGGGGGCTGCTGGGGTCGTCTGTTCGGTCCTTTGGGCCGTCGAGGGGTCATGGGATTTCTTTGGCTTCTTTTGGGGGGGGCGGGGGTTGATTGGGAGGGCCTTGGTTGGGTCCGTTCTAGGTTGGGCGGTGCTGCGGGTTGCCTTGGGGTTGTTTTCGGGATGTCTTGGGCGGCCACCTGAAGCTGCGAGGCGCCATCTTTGGCAACCCCCATGCCGTCCTGGGGGCTGGGCCGGGAGCCACCTCGAGCCTTCCGGGTGACAAGACAACAGCATCGCGAACGCTTGAGTCTCATGCCAAGCGGTCCAGCGGGATCCTGCAGACCACCTTGGCGCGCCGGAGGGGTCTTACTGACGTGCTGCTGGGCCGTCCTGGGGCGTTTGTCGAGAGTGGGGGCGGGGAGCGGTCACGGGGCCGTCTTGGCGGGTCTGGGGGTCGTCCCGATGCGACAGAAAGGCCGTCCGAAACTCGTCGGGTGCCATCGCCGGGCCATGTCTGGATGGCCACGTGGGCCTCCTGGGGCTGAAGCATCGGCGCTCTGGCCGCCGCCTCGGTCAAGAGATCAGAGCGGTCACGGGTCAAGCGCGCTGAGATGCAGTGCCACACATGATTAGCTGATGGGTCCCATGGACTGCGTCGCAAGAAGTGGAACGTGACGTTAACATCGTTCGTCATGAAAGAACCAGACAATCCAGGCCGTGTTCTTCACATGGATGGGGCTCATGGGCAATCGTTTGACTCAACGAACAGCTGCATTACTGGTGCACCCGCATGGGCACCAGCCAGAAAATGTCAACAGCCAGGAGCAAGTAGGGGCGGAGTCCGCTCAGCGAGTGCCAGAGATAGCCTGGGGCCAGTGGCAGCTCCAGGCAGGACCCCATGCACAACTACTGGGGAAGCCCAACAGTCTGAAGGGCAACTGCGAGCGGGACGGGTGGGCAACCACCAGAGAAAACCCAGCGGTGCAGGGCAGGTCCCGATAGGATCCCCTACGGGCGAGATCCTGACAGCAAGTGGCCGAGAAACCCAGTGATCAGGGGCAACTTTTGGCGGGGCCCTGTGGGCAACTGCTGGAGCAACCCACTATTCAGGGGCAAGTGCGGGAGGCACTCTACGGGCAACTACCACATACACCCGGCAATCCAGTGGCGGAGCTGTCGTGCCAAAGTACGGCTGGAATCCCACATGTCAGAGGCAGTGCTTCCAAACCTTGTGCCCCTCAGCATACATAGGTTGACGTGGCCCCTCCTGCTCCCGAGATCCCCCCCTCGAACACCCGTGACAACCCCAAAGCCTACAGTCGGGGCGTTGAGGAAGGAACCCTTTTCGTTGGGGAGGGGCTCGATGTTCCTTAGTTGGTTTGCAGTTCGCCTTTGGTTTCGCTTAGGGCTTCGATGGGACATCGAAGTTAAACTTATGGGAAAAAGAGGCCGCGTTCCTTATTTAGGGTTCCTTATAAGGTCAACGCCCCGATCTGTACCAGAAACGTCCGACCGTTTACGGCGAGAGTGTCGTCGCCTTTGCAGCCCGCTGCAGCACGGCAGGCGTACGCTCGTGCCGCGTCGGCGCGGCGCGGCCCCAGGGCGGGCGCTCCAGGTCGAACGCTGCCGGCGGCCCAGAGTTGGCCGATGCCGAGGGGCCCACGCGATGGGAAGGCAGCGATGGGTCAAGTTCGAACGGTCCATGCAGCGTCATCGCCTTCGTTTTCCTTGAGATCATTCGGGGGTGGACAGACCTCCTACCCTGACACGTCGATTAAGGAATTGGCCGTTTTCGGTTCGCGAGAGGGCGTCGCGGCCGTCATTTTTGCGGGTTCTGGCCCGTCGGTTTCGGTCCCAGGCCGTTTTCACCAAGGGAAGGTCTATTCAAGGGAGGTTTGTCCACCGCCGAATCATCGGGCGGGGACGGTTTGGGGGTGGGATTGCCTTCCGACGCCCCTCTTTTCGGGTACGCTGTGGCACCGTTCCTCTCGCGTCGTCGCAAGTGTTGTCGTGGTGCAGGGAAGAAGAAAACAGCGCCCAGGTCGTCAGGGCCCTGCCGTAACCTTTTCTCGGTGCAGTCGCTGCCTGGGGAGCCGGGGGGGGGGGCTCGATGCCAGGGCTCAAGCTGACTTGTTATTGGGCGAGTTCGTGCGCTGGTTCTTTACTTTGAGTTCGTTTTGTAGCGAAGGCTGAGAGAGGAATCCTCGTGAGGGTGTGCCGTAATCGCCCGAGGCCGCCATGCGAAATTTGTCGCTGGAGCCTTTGATGGAGCTCCCTGTGGCTGCCATTGGGGCCTTCAGTGGAGCTCCCTATGGGGTCACGATCCTCGTGAGTGATGTGCCGAGATCGCGCCAGGCCGCCATGCGAACCCTGCCATTGTGGCCTTCGGCGGAGCTCCCTATGGGGCCACGACCCTTGTGAGTGAGGAATGCGCCGGAGGGCAGAGGCAAGGATGGGAAGAGTGGGAGGAGGAGAGGAGGAGGAGGAGGAGGAGGGGGAGGAGGAGGAGAAGGAGGAACGCAGGCCGCCGTCCTTTCAAAACGGGGACCTTACACCACAGGCTGGTTGGGAACAGCACCCAGACAGAAACCACGTCTTGGGGTGAGCCCTGCTCGGTGCATTCCGCCAGCGCCGCGAGCGCGGCAGGCGGCTGCACAGGTCGGCGGGGTCCTCCTCGCTCTGGGACGGCTCGGAGGAGCCGCCGGCGCCCGCGCTCTAGCTGCAGGGAGGAGCCACCGTGAAGTCTGCAGCGCACTGTGCGCCCCAGTGGCGGCAGGGAGAGCCGGCGGCGCGCCAGAGGGGGCGGGGGCGAGCCCGTGCGGCCAGCACAGAAGGCAGAGGCTTTAAGCGGTGGCGAGGCGTCCGGGCTTGCCCAGATGGCCACCGGAGAGTCTTCCAGGGGCCTCGTTGTGATCTGCAGGAGGTGTTCTCAGAGCCCTTCTGGCGGGGGCCGTCGGGACTTCCTGCATCAACGCTGTGTCTTGTTGTGAGATCCTAATCTTTTGTTCCAAGGGCACGTCGCGGTAGGCCTGCAAGAATGCCAGGACGGCCGGTCCGTGCTCGAGAGTCCGGGCGGCCAATTGAGAAGGCAGAGGGACAAGCAGTCGAGAGGCCTTTTAGAATGTTCGGAGAACCTGTTATGGTTTGTTCAACACAATCGTAGAACATGTCTGGTAGAGACCGCCTCGACCTCGCCCATCAGCTTCATCTTCTAAGAACCGTGGGTTTGTCATGAGAGCAATATGTTTGTTCTAAGGAAACGTCGTGGTAGGCCTATACGAATGCCGGGGCGGTCGGTCCCTGCTCAAAAGCCCAGGAGGGCGGCCGAATGAGAAAGCAGAGGTTCAAGCAGCTGCGTGGCGTCCGGGCTTGCTTATAGGCCCACCAGAGGATGCCTTAAGGTCTTGTTGAAGCTTGTAGTACATATGATTAGAACATGTCTGGCTGAGACCGTCTTGACTTTACATCGGATCGATGTTCTAAGACCAGTGGTTCCAGGAACATGCCGTGGTAGGTCTGTAGGCATGCTGGGACGGACGGTCCCTGCTCAAGAGCCTGGGCGGCCAACTGAGAAGGCAGATGGGGGCTTCCTCAGAAGGGCTCGGCCCGAGGGGAAAGGTCCTGAGAAGGGCAGAAGGGCTCGCGGGGCTTCTGCGAGGGTTTCTAGGCCGGGAGGGCCTCTGGGAAGCCCCCCCCCGCGCCTCCGGCGCCTCCTCAGAAGGCCGTCCTCCAGAGGGGGGGTAGATGTTGATACTGGTACGAGGGACGGCTCGTCGTCACGGCTGGATCTGCCTGGAATTCTTGGTCAGACCGCACCCCAGGAGAGGTCCGGGGAGCAGCGTTTCCGGTGCAGCTTACACATGTAAGGCATCGGCCCGCCAGCAGGTGCCCCCTGGAAACGCCTCTTCCCCCCTATGGCCCCGGCGGCCCACAAAAGTTGTGTGTCCTCTGCGGGCCCTCGATCGACCGAGGACGTGCCCCAAGATTTCTCAGATGAGGAGGAGGAGGCAAGAGGAGCAGCACGAGGAGAAGGAGGACGGTGATGAGGAGGACGAGAATTCTTCACGCTTCGCGTATCCCCACCAGCCCATCTCAAAACAGCAACTCTTGCGAAGCATGCCGACAGTCGTGTTTTTCAGGCGTGTTTCCGCCTGCCCCCGCATATCTCCGGGCCTCTCGTCCTGGTGTGAGTCGTGCGGGGCCTTCTTCCTGGTGTGAGTCGTTCGGGCTCTTCGTCGTGGTTTGAGTCGTTCGGGCTCTTCGTCCTGGCGTGAGTCGTTCGGGCTTCTCGTGGTGTGAGTTGTTCGGGCCCTTCGTCCTGGTGTGAGTCGTTCGGGCTCCTCCTCCTGGTGTGAGTCGTTCGGGCTCCTCGTGGTGTGAGTCGTTTGGGGCCCTCGTCCTGCTGTGAGTCGTTCGGGCTCCTCGTGGTGTGAGTCGTTCGGGCGCCTCGTCCTGGTGTGAGTCGTTCGGGCGTGGAGTCGAAGTCGTAGTAGTAGTAGTAGTCGTAGGAGTAGAAGTAGAAGTAGATGTCTTTTGGTCGGAGGCCTCTGAGGGCGTCTTCGGCGCCTCTTGGGGCCTCTTGGAGACATCTTGGGGGCATCTCCTCGTGGGGCCTCTTGGGGGCCTCTTGGAGCCTCTTGGGGCCTCTTGGGGGTCTCTTGGGGGCCTCTTGGGGGCCTCTTGGGGGCCTCGTGGGGCCTCTGGGGGCCTCTTGGGGGCCTCTTGGGGGCCTCTTGGGGGCCTCTTGGGGCCTCTTGGGGGCCTCTTGGGGGCCTCTTGGAGGCCTCTTGGGAGGCTCCTGGGGGCCTCTTGGGGCCATCTGGGGGCCTCTTGCGACCTCCTCAGAAGCGCAAAGGAGCGCTGCCCCCTGAGAAGGACAAAATGAGCCAAACACCTTCGTAAAATCAATGATTTTGCCATGAAGGAAGATGAGCGCGGCCCCCTCAGGACGCCAAAATGGGGCCAAACCGTAGTAAAATCAACGATTTTGGCTTCAAAGAAGAGCAGAGGGGCCAAACTGTATCCCCCCGACGGGGCCAGAATCCTCGTGAGGGTCGTCGTTTTTTGGCCCTCCCAGGAGACAAAAAAGACCCCCCTGACTACGCCCCGGACTCCCTGTCCAGGTCCAGGGGGAGGAGGCAAGAGGAGCAGCACGAGGAGAAGGAGGACGGTGATGAGGAGGACGAGAATTAAGAGAGTGAGGAGGAGGATGAGGAAGGGGAGGGGGAGGGGGAGGAGGAGAAGGAGGAGGAGGAGGAGGAGGGGAGGAGGAGGAGGAGGAGGAGGAGGAGGAGGAGGAGGAGGAGGAGGAGGACGTGGATCTGTGCTTGCTGCGCCGGTGCTCCTTCCGCCTCTGCGCGCGCCGCCAAGAAGAGATCCGACGGATGGGGGGCCTAGTGATCTTCTGAGCCCGCAGATTCCCGCGCTCGCTTCTCGGGCTGGACGAAAGGGGGGGATTGGGAAAGGGGGGGTTACGAGATCTGCTGCATGCAGCTGGTTTCGGCCCCACCGAGGGGCCCCTTCCTCGATACATTGCCGCCTCCGGCGCCGGGAGGCGCCGGGGAAATCAGCTGCGGGAGCTGATTCTCAAACACCCCCTTTGCTATCCCCCCTTTCGCCCGACCCGAGCTTCGCGCGCACGGCCGCGGGGGATCCGCGGGCGACGGCCAGCTCGCGCTGGTTGGCCACGCAGCGGCAGCGCCGAATCACTGCGCGCGTCGTCCGTGTCTTCCACTCGGCTGCTCGAAGGGGGTCGGCGGCGGACCCAGACTCAAGTCGGGCGTGTCCCTCTAAAGGAGGAGTTGCCAAAAATGGTCAAACAAATGTTCTGGGGGTCCAAATAATAGTCTGGTAACGTTTTTTTTGTTGAACCGTTCTGGGGTATTTCCTGTAGGGGGGGGGGGGGGGGGGGGGGGCATGCCCGACCGACCTAAACCCAGACATGCTCGCGCGGTGCAGAAGTCACGACGGGCGGCCGGTTGCCGCTCTCGGCACACTCGGGGGCCCTCGGTGGGACCCCCAGGGCCGTCCACAGGACGACTCGGGGGGAAGCGTCGGCTTCGGGGGAAGGGTTTCGGGACCTCGGGGAACCCCGTATCTCGGGGAACGAACCATGACTTGAACAGAAAGACTCGGAGGTCCGCGCGGAGTTCTCGGATCCGCGCTGGACCCCCTCGGCGGCGCCTCCGGCGCCGCCCTTGGCGCGCTCCGCGCGCCAGGGAGGGGGGTCCAGCGCCGATTTGAGAACTCCGCGCGGACCTCCGAGTTTTTACCTTCATGCCATTCCTCGTCCCCCTAGTATTGACCAAATCAATGCGTCGCATGTCTGGGGACGAGGACGAGGAGGAAGAGGAGGGGATCTGCCAGCGCGTGCGCGCACCCACCCCATCCTCAGGACTGCGGGGGGCGGGGGGGGCCCAGGGGCGCGCTCTCCCGGCGCACGGGCCCCAGACCCCCCGACGCCTGCCTCGCCCTCGTCCGAAGGGGCACGCCCTCAGCGCCTCTGCCCCGTGCGCGCCCCATTCAAGCGACGCGTTGTGCGTCGCATCGAAGGTCCGCGAAGGGTCGGTGGGGGTCTCGCTCTGCGCCCGGGCTGGCGCCTCGGTGCGCGACTGGGGGAGGATTCGTCGGCCGGAGTCTCCCTCCACGCTGTTGGCGGGGAGCGAGTGGGGCGCCCGGCAGATGTCGGGTTGGCTCCCCGGGGAGGGTCGGGCCGGGCGAAAGGGGGGGATAGCAAAGGGGGGGGGGTTGAGAATCAGCTCCCGCAGCTGATTTCCCCGGCGCCTCCCGGCGCCGGAGGCGGCTGTGTATCGAGGAATGGGCCCCTCGGTGGGGCCGAAACCACTTTGATCGTCGGGTGGCTGTAAGTGCGGTAAGAGCGTTCATCTTACATAATCTTAGTTAAGCCATAGAACGTACACTTGTTGATCGCGCATCTCATGTGTGCATATGCAATACTTATGGTGTTTGTAAGTGTAGATGTAAGTAATATACTAAGTTAGATATCTCTGCTAAGTCGATGGGGCTGAACATATTCGTGTTTTTGCTAATCATTTGCGTATTTTTTATTCTTAACTTTTTTGAAATCCATTGAATTTCCGTTGTTGTTGTTGTTCAGTTGTTCAGGACCGAGGCGCCGCAGGTACTTGCTGTACCTCGCGGCCGCGGCGCTGCGGGCTGCGCGCATGCCCGCGGGGAGGGGGGAGGGAAGGAGGAAAATGTTTATCCATGTGTCTTCGGCCCTCCCTTATCCCCCCTTTCCTTAGGCGGCGCACCGCCTTCTCCTCCGTCGCCTCGTCCTCCGTCGGCGGTAATCCGCCTTCTCCCCCCCCCATGGCGGCAATCCGCCTTCTCCCCCTCCGTGGCGGCAAACCGCCCTTCTGGCGGCAAACCGCTTTCTCCTCCTTTGGCGGCAAACCGCCTACCCCTTCTGGCGGCAAACCGCCTTCTCCTCCTCTGGCGGCAAACCGCCTACCCCTTCTGGGGGCAAACCGCCTACTCCTCCTCTGGCGGCAAACCGCCTTCTCCTCCTCGTGGCGGGAAACCGCTTCTTCCCAACCGCCCGATCGGCGGCTTGCTTTGCCGCCTCCTTCCACCCCCTCGGCGGCAAGCCGCCCACCCCTTTCCCCCCTCCCCTCCCTGGCCTCTCCTTGACCCACCCTCCCCCATAGCTCTCTTCTTCCCCCCCGCGCACCCTTCGGCACCCCCTCCCCCGCCCCCCCTTCGACACTCTCCCCCCTGCGCCCCCCCTCACCCAGGAGGAGGAGGAGGAGGAGGGAGAGGAGGAAGAGGAGAAGGAGGAGGAGGAGGAGGGGGAGGAGGGGGAGGAGGGGGAGGAGGAGGAGGAGGAGGAGGAGGGGGAGGAGGAGGAGGAGCAGGAAGAGCAGGAGTAGGATATGTCCGTCGCACGCGCGTTGGCTCGATCCGTTTTTGGCGAGCCCTCCTCCGAGGGCTTCGGGCGGCGTGCGCGCGCGGGGAGTCGCGCACTCCGCTCGGCGCGCGGTCGCGCCGCATCGCTGCCATGGAGGGCATCCTTCGAGGCCGCCTGGAGGAGGCGCGGGCGGCGTTCGTAGCGCGCGGCAGTGCGACGGAGCACCTTCCTGCCTGCATCCAGGCGGCGACGTCCCAGCGCTGGTCGCAGCTCCAGAGTGCGCAGTTTGCTGCTTTGGGCGGCGGCGTGGGGTGGGCGCAGTCCGAGCTGGGAGACTTCTTGCAGGCTCTGTCGTCGGGCAGCCTGCAGGGGAGGAAGCTCCAGAACTACGAGGGGTTCATTGAATTTCTGACGCCTCAGTTGTGGGAGTTCGTGCTCTCGCCGCATTCGGGCTTCACTGCCAAGATGGCGGCGTTCTCAGAGCACCTCGGGGCGCTTGGCCTGAGGCATCCGAGCTGCCCGACGGCCGCCAATATGGCAGCATTCTTGTTGCTGGTGTGCAAGCAGACAGGCGTGGAGACGGGCGAGATCACGAGGGAGCTGTTGCAGTCATATCTGGCCACAGTGAAATCCTCGTTCAAGAATCTCGTGGCGACGATGCCGCCGCCCAGGGATGGCATCCAGGCTCTCCCCATCACGCCTGGGAGGCTCCAGTCTCAGTACCCCATCACGTACGTCGACGCCTTCCCGCCAGGTGTTGGAGCGACGGCGCCGCAGATAAATCCCGTCGAGATGGTGACGATTGCGAAGCTGATTAATCTCCGCGCAGGGAAGAAGAGCGGCCACCTCGCGCTGCCCGCGCCTGCGCCCGCCCGCGGCGGGCTGCAGCCATCCCACGGCCCAGGCGGCGGCTCTCCTCAGCAGCACCTCCCCATCGCGGCGGCCGATTCGTTCTCTGGGCGCTGGCCGACGGCTCCACGGGGAATAACAGAACGCATTCCCCCGCGGGACACCTGGTATTGGGTCGAGGGGTGGGTTCCTGGATCGGCGCGGGGTACGTTTCTGGATGCCTGGATGGAGGGCGTGTTGTGAAATATTCCCCCCCCCCCATCCCCCTAGGGGGATGGGGGGGGGGGGGAATATTTTCGTTCGGCGGTGATCCGCCTGATTTCAGGTGGGGCTTTCGCGCAGCGGCGGCCGCTGGCCCAACCCAGCCATCCAGCTGATCGACCGCTCGCAGACGCAGCAGCCGCAGGAGCCGTTGCAAGAACGAGCAGGTTCGAACCACCAGCTTTCGATGGCGGCGGGGAGTTCGGATGCGCCGTCGACGCAGCAACTGGCGGCACACGATGGCGGCAAACCCGCCGACTGTCAGCCGTTATCGAGCACCGCCGCCGCCCAAACGGCCTCGATCAGCAAGAGCCGCGCGGCGAAGAAGCAGAAGAAGCATGAGCTGCCGATCGAGCTCGACTCCGACTCCGACTTCGGCATCGTCGCCGTGACGCCGCCGCCCAAGGCTGAGAAGGTCGGCATCGCCGCAGGCTCTCTGAAGAAGACCCCGACGGAGGCGGCTCTGGCCATGGTCGCGGCCATGGATAAGAGGACGAAGGCGGTCAAGACGAAAAAGAACGCCGAGGCGGTGAAGGCCCCCACGCTTGCCACGGGCAATGCTGCTAAGAAGACGACGCCGCCTGGCAATGACAACGCGGCAAAGAAGACGACGCCGCCTGCCACGGGCAACGTGGCTAAGAAGACGCCGCTCCCCACGGGCAAGAAGACGGACGGCGCGGCTGGGAAGGACAAGCAGCGCAAGTGGGCGAAGCCGAGGTGGGAGATGCAGACCACACGCAACTTGGCGAGCGGGGTTGAACCTCCCACCGATGAGGCGTCGGGCGCGCGCGGCGATTCCCAGCAGCCCCGCTGGGGTCGCAGTTTGCGCGCCCGCCGCCTTTCAGGCGACTGTTCATCGTTGCTCCGCCCCCCAGGTGCAGTTCCGCAGCGGCAGGGTCGGCGTCCCTGGCAGCAACGTCAGCCTGAAGTACATCGCGGGCGATGAGGCCGACAAGGCCAGATTCTCACCGACGCCCTTCTCGACGCCCTCCTCCGCGCTCTCTTCATTTTCGCCCCTGCCTCGACGCCCCCTCCGCCCCCTGCTGCCTCGTTGCGCCCGATCGCTCCGAGGCCAGGGCCATCGCGGAGGCGGAGGAGCTGGTCAAGAAGGAGCTCGCCGCCAGGGCGCGCGGCGAGTAATTCGCGCTACGACTCTTCAACTCTCCAGGCCAACGGGGCGGCCTCGGGATAACAAAAAGGTCGTGGCGGATATGCCGCCTCGTGGCGGATATGCCGCCTTGTAGCGCAGCCTTCTCGCCTTCCAACTCGTGGCGGACATGCCGCCCCCGCCCCACCCCTTTGCGCTCCTCCGCCCTTCAGGCGGACATGCCGCCGCCCCCCTCCCCTAATCGGCCCACTCCGCGCCCCCGCGCCACGTCCCTGCGCCCCCCTCTCCGCTGTCAGGCACTGGATCCCACGCCAACTAACGTCGGGGAGACGCCCACTGCTCGAACGGCGAAGGCGTTCACCCAGAATGGCATGGGCGCGCGCGAAGGCACCGACGTTGCCACCGCCCGTTCAACGACGAAAACAAGTGAACCAAGACCTGCACATTCAAAGGGACACCAGTTCACTTATATTTCTGGTTCCCAATGCCACCCTCACTCTGCCCCCTCCCCCGAGACCCCGTCGCAAGAACCAGCGGGGCCCTTCTGAGAGGCCCCCGAGGGCTCGAGGAGCTCCAAGACTTCAATGGGTCCATGGGCAACCCCCTCCCCCTCCTCCCGAAGTCTCGCTTCCGCGTCCGATTCCATTTCGGTTCAAGCCCGCGGCCCGCGGGTGCCCGCGAGCCCGCGCGGGGTTGGCCCCCCCCTTTCGCGCCGACGCGTGGGCTGGGGCCCGCGCGCCGAGGCTGCGCCGCAGCCACCGCGTCGCGCTCGGCGCCTCGCACTGCGGCCGCGGCCATGGCAGACAGCGGCAGCGCGTTCGACGCGTTGGAGGCAGCTGCATCGCCAAAACAAGTGGCCCCGCGTGCGGTAGCCAGGGACGCGCGCATCGCGCGCGAAACTGGCTGGCCGCTCTCGGTCGAACTGTTTTGGCGATTCGGCGCAGGAGATGTTCGGGCCAGCGATGCAGTTGCTCTCCGACCTTGCGGGCGTGGACAACAACGCAGGGGATCGGTCTTCCTCCGCCAGCGGCAGTCGGCCAGCCAGCGCGCCCACGTTGGCGGCGCAGCCAGCGCGATCGCGCAGCCCGCGCCACCCGCGGGCACCGTCGACGCCGCCGCGCAGGCGGGGGCCGACGTCACCGCCGCGGGACCCGCGGCAGCGGCCTTTCCCGCCCTCGGCTCTCGTGAAGGAGCTCGCGTCGCACATGCGGGGCGCGACGCCTGTGGTGGAAGAGCCCCCCGAGGCGGTGGAGGCGCATCCCAGCGCGGTGGAGGCGTTCAGGGCGCAGCTGCGAGCCTGGCTGAGCGACCCCGTTGGGAATCCCATCGACTGGCGGTCGGAGACCGTGCTCGCCGTGCTCAAGGAGTACCAGATGAAGTACGACTACAAGAAGTTCCGCGACCGCGGCCCGCCTGGCCCCGCCATGGGCGGGCCGCAGACGTGGCAGGGCCAGGCGTGGCGCGCCAATGCGAAGCGCTGGGGGAACCGAGGTGGCGCAAAGCGCGAGATGTACGCGAAGCTGCACGGCAACAAGGCAGCGCCGCGGGTGCGCGAGGCGCACGTCCCCAAGCCTCAGCTGATGCATCGGGAGCCCATGGCGCCGAACTTGCCCAAGACGATGCCTCAGCAGGCGCCGTGGAGGACTGGCAATATGAACCCTCCAGTTCCGCCTCCGCCGCCGAAGACCATGGGGCCGCCGCCGCCGAAGACCAGGCAGCCGCCAGCAGGGAAGCCCAGCATGGTGCAGCCGAGGGCAGGGCGTCGGCTGCAGCCGACAAGCAAGATGGCACCACCGCCAGCGAAGCCGCGCCCGCCCGCCCGCGGAGATGTCTTCTTGTAGGGTGATCGCGTGGACCTGCAAGCGGGCTGGGGTGCATAGCTTCCGTAATTCGAGCGCGGATAGTTGCAGCTATCCGCGCTGACGCGTCATGACGCGCCGCCTCTCCCCGCCTCGTCTCATCTCATCTCTCCTCCCCTCTCTTCGTTGCCGATCTATCTCATTGGCGGACGCGCCGCCTCCCCCCGCCTGGCGGACAACCGCCGTTCAGATACGAGCATCGGCGCATCGGGTTTGTTCTATGCGGTTGGAAAAAAACACCAGTCCTTCCCTGAGCCACCCATTGGCGGCTAAACCGCCCTGAAGCCTCCATTGGCGGCCACGCCGCCCATTGGCGGCTAAACCGCCCATTGGCGGCCACGCCGCCCTGAGCCCTCCATTGGCGGCTAAACCGCCGCCGCCGCCTGCTGGCATCCCGAAATGTGCGATGCCACCGCGCCTCTTACACATGTATGTTTTTGTTGTTGGGACGCTGTATCGGCTCGAATCTAGGCGCGCACAGGCTCGCGCCCCACGCCGCCCCTGCGCTAGCCGTGCACTTCTCGCCCTGCCGCCATGGCAGGCCAGCAGGGCGAGAAGACCGTCATGTTCGGCTTCAAGTGCCCACAGAGCAGCAGCTGCAAAAGGGGCGGCAAGTGGTTCCAGGGAGAGACAGTGGAGGAGGCCAGGAACAAGCTGGTGAACCACCTTCACGTGTCGCCGTACCACAGCTTGAGCGAGGACGAAGCGGAGGTAGCTGCTATCGCACTCGAGGCCGACTCGTGGGAAGTCGACCTCGCGGAGTGGCGCCAATGGGAGGAGGAGAAGGCCAACTGGGGCTCCGCCAAAAGGCGCAAGGGGGCGCCGAAGGTCGAGCTGGCGCCAATCCCTCCACAATCCCGCGTGGAGCGCTCGCACCAGCTGAAGGACGCGTTCTCGGGGGGCAGCGGATCGTCAGGCGCAGCTTCGTCAGCCACGGCGGGCATGAGGATGTCCACGGCGTTGGCCAGCCAGATGTCGCCCGATAGCATCGTGGTGCTCAACGGCACCCAGTGCCAGGCTGTGCTCGACTCGTTGCGCCGCGCGCGTACTGCGACGCAGATGTGCGCCCAGATAGCGGAGCGCGCGGTGAACGCTTTCCGCCAAGAGGAGCAATGCATCGCCGAGTGCGAGGACGTGCTCGCGAGCTGGCTGGTGCGCAACGCGACCTCGTAGGTGCAGGTGCACGGCTGGCAGCACTGATGTCGCCTCAGCATCAGTAGCCTCATTCGCGCAGGCGGCGCGACGCGTCGGCCCTACACGCCCCCCTCCCACTCCTCCAACGCAATTTCAATCCACACCCCTGTGTCAGAACAAATTAGGACACCCCCACACACTCCATCCGCACTCAATTCGTGAAGGCCGCCACGCCGAGGTGAATTTTGGCCACGCAGGCGGCCGAGTAGCCGTCCCCCAATGCAAGGCGATATGGGGGCGAGTGGACGAGCGGAGCGGGAGGAAGGTGAGGGAACTTCGGCGGATAAGACAGGTGGGCGGTTGGATGGGATTTGGCAAAAGGGCTGGGTGGAGAAAACTGCATCCGCATAAGAATGAGTGCGGCTATTTTCTGGATGTGCTGCATCGCCATGTCCGCCCACCCCCCCATCGCCTTGCATATGATGACGCTCAGGCAGCGCGCCCCGATTGCGCGCGCTCGCCCGTCTCTTCGCTGCCGCTCAGGCAGCGCGCCTCGCTTCCGCGCTCGCCCGTCTTTTCGCTGCCGCTCAGGCAGCGGTTTGAAGCACGCGGCGCCGTCCGCGGTCGGTAGCGCAGGGCGCCGCTCCGCCCCTGCTGCTCCGCTTAACTAACTCGGCGGACGTGCCGCTACGCCGCCGCCATGCACTGGCAAAAAAACGTTGGCTGTTATCATATGTTAGCATATGTTATCACGCGCCTGATAACACCTGATAACACCTGATAACACCTGATAACATGTTATCAGGTGTTATCATGTGTTAGCATGGTGTTATCACACGCCTGATAACATATGATAACATATGATAACATGATGTCAATTTTGTGTGGTTGTCATGTTGCGCGCAATTCATTTCAGTATCCGTATCACCTCGTGCGTCCGCCACGCTTCGAGCGGCTAGTCCGCTGGCGGCCAATCCGCCTCCCTCGCCGCGCCCCTGCACCCTCTCAAGCGGCGAGTCCGCTGGCGGATATGCCGCCCCCTTCATACCTCACTCCACCCCTCCCTCCACCTTTGAAGCGGCTATTCCGCTGGCGGCTATCCCGCCTCACTTACCGCGCGTTTTCTTCGTCATCGCTTCGCGTCCAGCTCATCTTGGCATCAGGGCCGCGCGCGACGCGCGGCTTCTCGCGTGCCAAGGCGGTCACGCCGCCATGGCGGGGACGCCGCCCGCTGAAGATCACCAGCAGCATTCTCTGGCAGTGATGTTCGGAGCAGCCAGGCCGAAAAACAAGGGAGTGATGACCAAGGCGCCCGCAGCGAAGCCCCGTGGGAAAGCTAAGCTATCGGGGACGCAGATGACACTGACTGGACAGCTTGTGCCGCCGCTCGCATTGACCGACGCAGGGCCGCCGAAGGCACGCGGGAAAAGCAAAGGCAAGGGCAAAGGTAAGCACCCCGCAGCGTTGAGGACGGCTCGCAAAGCTGCGTCAGCCGCAGCTCCCGCCGAAGAACTGCCTCCTCAGGGCGCAGCGGCTTTGCCACCAGAGCCGGACGACGCAGCGTCAGAGGCGGCATCGGGCTCCGAGGAGCGCGGCGACGAGATTGGTTCCGAGCTCGGCGTCAAACAGGATGAGCTTGAGAGTGCCAAGCGTGAGCTTGAGGAGGAAGAGGCTCCACCGCAGGGCGCGGTAGCCAAGGTTGAGAATGAGGAGCGCTCGCCCGAGGCGGCAGCGCCGCAGGCGGAGGAGGAGGAGGCAGCTCAGGACGATCCGCCAGCAGGCGCTCCCCAGGTAGGGGAGTTCGTGGATGTGCATGGCATCGGGCATAGCATCGTGCGTTGCAACCGCTGCTGTCGCACGGCAAAGGAGTGCAACTACAGGATCAGGGCGAAGGGCCAGTCGACTTACCAGTGCGACGCGTGCAACACGAACGGGGTGCGCCTTTCTCGGAGGTTCGGACAGTGGCCGCCAAAGTGTTTCGCCAAAATGAAGAGTGAGTTCAAGCAGCAGTTCTACAAGGATCTGGCAGAAGATCCTGGGCTGTCGAACCTCGATCGCATTGAAGCCTTCGTGGTCAGCTCAATCACTGTCCAACGGATGGAGGAGGAGCGCGTCCGCAAGGGTGGCAAGTACCTTCCGCTGAGGAAGTGGGCGCACGACGGCTTCGACGCGAAAAAGATTGAAGATAATGTGCAGGATAAGAGGTGGAACCCTGATCTCGGGGAGTGGACGTACAGGCCGCAATTGGAGGCGGCCTGGAGCGAGACAGTGGAGGCCGCAGTGCGCAACGAGCTGTACACCGATAAGAGGACGCAGGCGAAGCAGAGCGGCCCGCGGGCAGCGGCCTCGACGGGCGTCGCAGAGCACGGCGGCGACAAGGGCGACAGAAGCGACGAGAGCGACATGTCCAGATCCAGGCGGCGCCGCAGGCGCAGGTCTGACAGCCGCAGGAGGAGGAGGCGCAGCATGAGCAGGCGCGACAGCAGGGGCAGGCGCGACAGCAGGAGCAGACGCCGCGACAGACGTCGCGACACCAACCGCAGCAGGAGCCGCTCGCGCGGCGACCGCGACAGGAGCAAGAGCCGCCGCAAGGGCAGGAGCAAGAGCCGCGGCAAGAGCAAGGACAGGAGCAAGAGCAGGCCGTTTGGGGGTTCAACGCAGGGGTGTCGCCTGGGCTTCGCATTCGTTTTCGGTTTCCGTTCAACTCTTCAGGTTCGGATCGGGTTATTGATTTCGCTCGGCTCGAAGTGTTGTCATTTTCGGACAACCCCGAAGGCTCCGCAGGGATAAGGACGCTGAGAAGGAGCGGAGGCGACAGGAAGCGAGGGAGAAGGCCGAGCAGGCCAAGAAGGAGACGCAGGAGAAAAACCTGGCGCTGAAGTGGATCGGCACCGCAACGAGGCTCGAGACAGAGCTGGACGGGTACCTCGAGCATGAGAAGGCGGACAAGGTGCCGTCATGGGCTGTGAAGAACGCGAAGGCGGCGAGGAAGTCTGTGGCAGTCATGAAGGCGGTGGCGCAGAAGCGCGTGCACAGCGGCGTGGCGTTGACGATCACGCAGGACGAGGCCATCAGCATCCAGAAGGATGCGAGCTCGGCGGCGAGGGCCATCGCGGGGATGCTCAAGGAGGCGCAGAAGCACAGCACCTGAGCGCCCCATGGTGGCCCAGTACATCATGAAGTACGGCCTGAAAAAGGTGGAGAAGGACCCGAATAAGCCGCGGCCGCTGGGCCGCTCGTGAGCAGGGGCGGCAGTTGGGCCGCTCCTGACGAGGTGTGTGATTTCGTATATACAATTGTTATTGTTGGTGAAACAACATTTCCACCGCCACCCCACTCGTTACCACCGCAGCCCTTCGTTTGGCGGGGATGCCGCCTTTCCACTCTCGCAAGCCCTTGGCGGACATGCCGCCTTGCCTTCATTTGGCGGAGATGCCGCCTTTGCTGCTCATCGCGCTCCGATGCCTCACTTGGCGAGGCGAAGCGCTTGCCTAACTCCCTCCTGCTCGAGCGCGTCCTGCCCGAGACCCTACCGCGCGAGCTGTGGCTCGCGAAGGCCAGCGACACCGTTGGGAATCCCATCGATTGGCGGTCGGAGACGAAGCAGAGGCGAAGCAGCTCCTTGGCAGGGGCGGCAGTTGGGCCGCTCATGACGAGGTGTGTGATTTCGTACAATTGTTATTGTTGTTGAAAAAAACATTTTTCGTTGCCCGGCCCCCACCGTTACCACCGCCCCTTTTCGCGGGGGATGCCTTTTCCACTCTCAGCCCTTTGGGACATGCCGCCTTGCCTTCATTTGGCGGAGATGCCGCCTTTGCTGCCCACCGCGCTCGCACCGTTCTCTCGCGTTTCCCAATGACATGATCTGCCACCGTCCCACCCCTCATCCGTAGTCTTTGTGGCTCAAGTGGAGCCGCTCGAGGTCGTGCCCCTTCGCGGTCTTGCGCCGCCATGGCGAGCATCGCGGACAAGTACGACGTCGATGACTTCGAGCTCATCACGGGTGGCAGTGCGTGGAGCTGGGCGACCATCGTGGTGCGCTTCATCGAGTGGCGCAATCGTTGCCGCCATGCACGCGCCGTTGGCATCAAGGGCCAGATGCTCATCGACAAGGCGCGGCGCATGATGGAGGAGGCGCGCCGCACCGAGGAGCGCGGCAAGATGCTGTGCCAGATGTCGAAGCAGATGGTGCAGGACATCCCAGGCGGCATTCGGTTCTTCTGCCGCCAGCCGCACCAGGAGAGCTGAGCGGCGATCGGCTGGGCCGATAGAGGAGGATAAGGAGGAAGAGGAGGCAGGATGAGGAGAGGAGGAGGAGGTGGATGAGGAGTTGGAGGCAGCACGCGCACCCGCACTAAGAGCCGCCAGCCGCCGCCGCGCCCGTCCCGCGCTGCGCCCGTCCCGAGCTCGAGCCGCCAGCCGCGCCCGTCTCCGAGCGCTGGCGGCTTGGAACCCGAGCTTGAAACTCAAGCTCGAAATTGCGTGCGAGAAAAAGAAATCTCCCTTGCAAGTTCCGTTGCTACGCTCACTTCGCGCCTCCGCAATCTCCCCCACCCACCCCCTTCCCCCCTCCCCCCTCCCCCCATGCCCCCTCGCCCCCACGCTCTTCGGCGGCTACGCCGCCCCTCCCGACCCTTCAGGCGGCTACACCGCCATGCCCTTCGGCGGCTACTCCGCCCCGCGATCCATTCCCGCCTCCACTTCCGTCTCTCTGGCTGCAATTCGTTTTTCTCAACCGCGCTGGGCCTCGCGCTGCCCCCCGCCCCCGCCCCTCCCGCGCGCGGGCGTCGGCGCAATGGGGAAACGCGCCCTGCAGGTGGACAAGCAGGTGGAGCAGCGGGCTCGACTGCAACAGTGTCTGGCCCTGCGCGGCGTGTCCGCGGCTTTGCTCGAGCGAATCGTGACTGCGCTTGGCCATGGCGACGACGCGGGCGATGCTATAGACGTGAGCGCTCGGGCCATGCAGCGATCGCAGACGGCATCCGTGGCCGATCTCATCAGCGCAGTGCGGCTGCAGCCCAAGATCGGCACGCCTTTCCGATGGAGCGTGGCGCTGCCGCATCGGCTGATGCCGAGGCTCCTGTCGGACTGCCCTCTCTGGAGTTCAATGTTTTGGGAAGCGATGCGCCGTTTCCCTGTGTCGCGCGATCGGCCGTGGAGGCTTTTGCTGTACTACGACGACATTGGCGTGGGCAACGCCTTGAAGATAGATAATCGTCGGAATCAGCTCGCGGTGTATGCGAGTTTCCTCGAGTTCGGATCCTTCTTGCAGAAGGAGGTTGCGTGGCTGCCGATCGGCACCTTGCGCGTCGTCGTGAAGAAGAGCATCGGCGGCTCGGCCGTGGCGCGGGCATTGCTTCGCGCGCTGTTCCTGGGCCCAGAGAGTCTGTCGGAGCACGGTGCGCCAATCGGCGGCGTGCACTTTTTCGCCAAGTTCCACCGCTTGATTGCAGACGAGGCGGCTGGAAAAGAGACATTCTGCACCAAGGGCGCTGCAGGTCTGAGACCGTGCTTGCAATGCAAGAACGTTGTGCTGGATCAGGCGGAATGTCTTGCAGACTACGACGACGATGATTACCTCGTGCCTCTCTGGTGCGCTGACTCGTCGCGCTTTGACCCGCTGTCGTCAGACGAGTTTTTGCAGCAATATGATGATTTGGCGTCGCTGCGGGACACGACAACCAGAGCGAACATCGAGAGACTGGAGCCAGGGAGGAAAACATTTCCATCGATCCCCTTCTGATGTCCCCCCCTTCCTTCCCTTCTGATGTTCCGGCCCCCGAAGGAGACGGCAATGGGCATCACTCTGGATGACCGTTCTCTGGTGGCGTGCCAGGCGTTGCGGACGGTGGCGCCGCCGAGCACATACGTGAGGGACCCCATGCATACCATGCTGGCCAGCGGCGGGACCTTGCAGGTCGAAATCTTTGCGCTCCTCAAGGCGGTGAGGGATGTCATCCCCGACGCGTGGGGAACGTGGCGGGATCGCTGCTCGGCGTGGCGGACTGGCAGACGCGGCAGGAAACCGCCAGCGTTTCTGTTCAGCGTGGCTCGGAAGAAAGCGACCTGCAAGGCGTCGCACTTCGTGGGCAAGGCGTCGGATTGCTTGGCCGTGTTCCCTTTGATTCGTCATTGGGTGCACACAGAGCTGCGTCCCAGCGGCATGGCGAACGCTGCGGCGCGGTCGTTCGAGGCGATGGCGAAGATGCTCGAATTGTACATGCAGGGCAAAAGGACATGCGGCCGCAGCTGAAACGCAAACGCTGGCCTGCGCGTTCGAGGATGCACCGCGTCGGCCCGCGCGCATCCTCGAGCGCTTAGGTGGCAGGCGGTTCGGCTACGTCCTGAGGATCGGCGCCGTGCCGAATTTGATAGCTGTCTGGACCAAGGCCGTTTCGATTTCCTTGGCGCTGCACAAAGCCGCGCACGGGCCAGCCCTGATCAAGCCGAAGCATCATTATTTGTGGCACGTCCCCGACCAGCCTGCGGAGGACGGCATCTGGTTGGACGCCTTCGTACTCGAGCGGAAGCACAACCTGCTTCGGTCCAGGTCGCAGGAGATCGACAACCCTGAGAATTTCGAGCGGTCGGCCTTGACGGCGATGCTCGCCTGCTTCCTGGAGGAAGCGAAGGAGGCGCCGCGCTCCCGCGCCAAAGCGTGGCGCACGCCAGAGCTGGACAGTACGTTCGGGCACTCGGGGCGCAACCTTGCATGCCCTTTGTGGAGGAAGATGGGCTGGGAGAGGGGAAGGCGGTTTGCCGCCGAGGCGGCTCGCCGCCAGGAGGAGGAGGAGGAGGAGGAGGAGGAGGAGGAGGAGGAGGAGGACCCCTCCGCAGGGCTGAAACGTGGACCAGCAGAGAGGCGTCCATCGACGGCCAGATGTACGGCAGCCAGGACAGACGGCGCAACCAACCTTGGTATTTAGGGGTGCACATGCGTGTGCCCCCCCAAAAATCGAGGCGTTGCTGCCCTCAGGATTTTCTCCTGGGCGACGGCGAGGCGTACATCGTGCATTGCTGCGCGCAGGCTGGCGCCGCCAGCTACCTGCTGGTGGAGACCCTGGAATGGGTGCGCGCGCCATGCCCAGGCGCGTCCCTGTGGCGGCCGCGCGGCGACGTCGCCGTGATGCCCGCCGAGCTGATCCCGCCAGCCTGGGCGGCTTATCGGCGACTACAGGACGATGGCTATGTGCTCGCCATCACGTGAAAAAGGAAAAAACGAGCGCATGCGAGAGCGGATATGCCGCTGGCGGATGCGCCGCCCTTCGATAGAGAGGTGCAGGAGGGAGGGGCGGATATGCCGCCGAAGAAGGAAGGCGGGCTCGGGGAGGGAAGGCGGCAGGAGGGAGCGGGGGCGGGCTGGCCGCCGACAACGAGGAGAGGAGAGGGGAGGCGGTGATGGCCGCCGAGGGGAGGCAGTTTGAAGAATAGTTGATCCCCCCCCCTCTCCCTCTCCCCCCTTCCCCTCCGCGCCCCGCAGGCGTCCTGAGGGCGGCTCGGCGCGTCGACCTGCGGCGCCCTGTCCTGAAAAACTGTTGTGTTGTAGTTGTTAAAACGTTTTTTGTGTTTTTTTTTCCCGAAACATAGCAATATCAAGAACAAACATGCAAAACATAGAAAGTTATGCAAATTTCGGGTTAACCGAATCGGACAGCCCACATCGACTTAGCTGACTTAGCTACTAAGTTGGGTATGTTGAGGTGTATGTATCGATATATCTTGGCAGTGGTACCCGATAGCTCAGTTGATAAGATGGATGGTTCTGTGAGTAGTATGTATGGTATGTTGTTGAATATACTTATCTAACAAAACGTTAAGTAGATGAATGCGAAGTTCGATATTTTATATATGTTGAATATGTGAGGTCAACTAGCATGAACCTACATACATCTTCGTTGAAACGATTTCATCGGATATACAACGCTCTTACCGCACTTACACCCACCCGACGATCAAAGCAGCTGCATGCAGCAGATCTCGTAACCCCCCCTTTCCCCCCTTTCCCCCTTCGTAACCCCCCCTTCGTAACCCCCCCTTTCCACCCTTTCCCCCCTTTGCCCCCTTCGTAACCCCCCCTTTCCCCCCTTTCCCAATCCCCCCCTCTCGTCCGGCCCGAGGGGGGCCCCGCGCCACAGCCTTGCCGTGGCGCCTGCGCTGCGCGGCGTGGGCGCGGAGCCGGGCGGGGAGGGCGCACCGCGCGTTGCGGGGGGTAGTTGCCGCGCCTCGGCGGGGGGCTCTCGCTCCCCCCGCTGGGCTGCGCCTCGAGGCACCAGAGGGCGGAGGCCGCCGAGCACTGTGGAAGTCGATCAAAGGAGAGGACGCAGGCTGCCAAAGAATTCCCGGATGGCTACAACATGTTTCAAGCATGTTTTACAGATGTGTAAAAACATGTTTGAAGCATGTGTGAAAGCATGCCTTCAGCATATGTAAGCAACATGTTTGAAACATATGTAAGCAACACAAAAGATGTTTCAACTTTGTCTTCAACATCTGTAAAAAAAACATGTTTAGAACATGTTTAGGACGTGTTTCACACAGTTTAAACACATATTCAGGTCAATGATCGGATCGTTAGAGTGTCCATTGCCATGGCACCCACAAGCCGAGGAAGGCACACGTGCCAGGATCCTGCAAGGGTTCCCAGAGGATCCTCTTGAGGAAGTCCTCGGACAGTCGGCGCCGTCGGACAGAGGCGGTTGTTCAAGGTCCGGGGGGATCCGCAGAAACCAGCGCCCACGTCGTCCAGCGTGAAGCTGCCGCACGGGAGGTTCTCATCCAGCGGTGGCCGAGGGGGCCAAAACAAGACCTGCGGTATTCGAGGGAGTTCAGAGATCGACGACGAATGTGCCCTTGTATGGTTCATAACAACATGTTCTTGCTGTGTGAACGAACATCTAGCGTGAGCCACAAGATGCGGGGAATATCAAGCAATGGATTTGACAGGCCAATCGGTGGCAGGCAAGGCATCATATTTCCATTTCCTTCTGTCGTTCTCTCTCTATCTCTTAGGTACGGCCAGGAGCTGTTGCTTAGCGTGTCGCGCTGCTGGTTGTGGCTCATCTCGCTGTGCGCGGCATGCTAACCACGCCGCAGCCCCTGCAGAGGACCGGTGCGCCAGAGGACCAGGTCGCCAGCGGACGGTACCCGAGCGTCAGCGTCCCGAGTCCAGAGCGACGACACGCAATCCGCTCGTAAGGCAACATTGCGTGTCGCTGGGGCCCCCGCGGCGACGCTCTCGGCAGAAGTGCCAGACCGTACCTGTGTCAGGCGAAGCCTCCCGTCGCCGCTGCCTTCCCCTCTCTCTCTCTCTGCCTCTCTTCGAAGACCTTTTCTGACCACATCCACCTCTGGATCCTCGATTCTATGATAGGTCCTCGGGGGTGGAAGTGTGTAGTTTTTCCTTCCCCTGGGGCGGGGAAACTGCCCACCTCCACCTCTGGAAACCTCTTTTCGCAAGGCACCTCGGGAAGTGGGTGTGGTCAGAAATCGGTCTCCTATCTCTATATCTGTCCCTCCCCTGCCCCTCCTCGCCCGAGGTGCGCGAGACCTGCGGGGTGCACAAGCCGTTCATCCGCGCGGTCGAGTCGGTGCTCCGCAGGTGGCTTCCGGGGACGGGCGGGGAGAGGCCGCGGCAGAGAAGCCCCAGGCCCGCGCGCGCGGCGTGGGCAGCGGGCACGGCCCGAGGCTCTCGGCGTTAAGTCGGGCGTGTCCCCCTGCAGGGGGATTTTCGACGAAAACTAAAAAGATACCCAAACAAGAAACCCAAAATGGTCAACAAATACTTAAAACACAGTCCCCATACTATTTGGGGACTTTTTATTCTTATATTATTATTATTATTCTTATTATTATTAGTATTAATATTAGTAGTAGTATTAGTATTATTATTAGTATTATCATTATTAGTATTATTATTACTATTATTATTATTAGTATTATCAGTATTATTATTATTATTAATATTATTATTGTGATTATTATTATTATTATTACTAGTATTATTATTAGTATTATTATTATCATTATGATTATTATTAATATTATTATGGTATTTCCTATCTTTCGCCGAAAATCCCCCTGTAGGGGGACACGCCCGACTTAATCCTGGCGGGGCTCGGCCCCTGGGCGAGGGCCCTCGCCAGGCCGCGGCGGCTGGCCCGAGCGCGGCTCGGCGCGAGAGCCCGCACTTTGAGGAGGCCCTGCAGGGCAGAGGAAGCACAAAGCAGGGCGTGGCGCGCCCGGGGAAGGGGATGCCGAGTGTCTGCTGGGGCAGCGAGCGCTGGCCGAAACATCCCCACTCGGGGGCTCGTCGCGGATTTCTCGGATCCGCGCGGGAGGCCCCTGGCGCCGCCTCTGGCGCCGCCCTTGGCGCGCTCCGCGCGCCGAGGAGGGGGGTCCAGCGCCGATCCGAGAAATCCGCGCGGACCTCCGCGTCTTTTGATGTTTGTGTCATGTGTTGTTGTCCTGATGTTGTGCGAGGTCCTCCCCGCCACTGGGGCCGTTGGTGGAGCTCCCTGTGGGGCCACGATGCTCGTGCGGGGCGTGCCGGAATGGCGAAATGGTTCACATGCGGAGGGGAGAGGCAAGGATTGGAGGAGGGAGGAAGAGGAGGAGGGAGGAGGAGGAGGAGGAGGAGGAGGAGGAAAGGAGGAGAGAAGGAGGAGGAGGACGAGGAAAGGAGGAGGAATGGAGGCGGAGGATGAGGAGGAGGAGGAGGAGGAGGAGGAGGAGGAGGAGGAGGAGGAGGAGGAGAGGAAAGGAGCGGGAACGCGGGGCGCTGTCTCTCCAAAATGAGGACCCTACACCACAGGATGGTTGGGCAAGACCATGTCAGGTCCTGCGCGATGCCACCGCAGCGCGCGGGCCTGCCACCCCTGGAGGGGGGGGGACAGGACCCTCAAGCAGAGCACAGCCCTGAGCCCAAATAGCACACTGGACTTGTGGTCTAGCTGAGATCCACGGCTTGAATTCGGGCTATCCCTATACGTACGAGGCGTTCCAGAAAGAGGTTCGCCTTCGAGGGTCGAAGGAATGGTCACTTCTACGGAAGGCGGCGTAAATCTTTATTCCAATCATTCACGTGCGAACGTTGCCGTAACTCCTAGAAAGTTCTTGGCACGCGGATGTCATGCGCAGCTGCGCGCTTCAGTGAGGAGATGCATTGCCTTCACGATAAGGGGTTCCGGAGACTTGGGGGTTCAGTGGTTGAGCGGGGCGCTGCTGGGGTCACCCGGCGACGCGCACTGTTCATTGCATTTCACATGTCATACGGACCTTGCCCTAAAAGAGATGGAATCATTCTGGACGTGGCATGCTCGCATTGGCGGAGAACATGTTCTTGCAGGCGATGCCAGCCCCCAGAGCAAGTTCGACCTTCCAGTCACTTGTGCGAGCCTCTAAACCGATCTGTTGGTCCTCTCTGCAGGGCCGAAGCCGGTGATTAGCTGGACACTCAGCTCCGAGGGATAGGGCCGACAAGTTCGTTTTGTCTCGCACATCCAGTAGAGTTCGTTGGGTGTGGATTGCCTCGGACGACGAGCCCGCTGGGCATGGTCATCTAGTGCTATCTGACCGCCGACTTTGACGAGCTCGGCAACAAGCCAAGGACGCGGCGTTCCCCTGCCATCTAGGTAATTACTGGTTGGTTTGCGGCTGCTTCTGCGCAGCGAGATGCGTCCCGTGGTGTATACGCCCAGAAGCGTCCTATCAGCGTGGGGCGCCGCCGGCTCTGGCCCACCACGCTTGGCGCGACACGCTGAGCACGTCCCAGCCCCCAAGCATCAGCGTTCCGAGCTTCTCCCAGCCTCCAGTCCCCAGAAGCAGAGCGACACGCCATCAGCCTGCAGGGCACAGGGAGCCGCGGCGGCCGCCGCCGCCGCGACGCGCGGAGCAGACGTTCCTGACCGCATGCTCCGTATGGGCCGTATCCTGAGCGATGCCGTCGACTGGGGGTGGCAGAGGCGGCGGCGTTGGTGGGAATCGTGCCGGGCGGGGCGGCTGCCCTGGCGCGTACGCGTCTGAGGGGCCAGATGGGGCTCGTGGCGTTGCCGGAGCCTCACTGCGAGTTTTGCGCGCCTGTGTTCTTCGAGCGGAGTTGCCCGGTGTTGCCGTTGCTTTTTCCACCGCCACGGGTGCTGCACCTGCTTGGCGCTGGCGCACAGCAGCGCCAGCTCGATCGCACCGGTCGTTTTGAATTCGCAGCCGGGCATGTTCATTTGGCCAAATGCCCCGATGGTGGACGTCTGGTCGATCTCTGCCTCTTCGGCATCGGTGTAATGAAGCTTCTCTCAAATTTTATTCAGGCGATCGTTGGTGTTGCTCTTCGTGTCCCTCGAATATTTCTGCAGGGGCGCTGGCCAACAATATGTTCGGCGCCCCCCTTCCGGGGAAGCCGTGATCGGCGTTTCGGGGAGGCGCGCCGACTTGGGCAAGATCAGATCTGTGGACCTGCGGGGGCCCCGACCCCTCGTGTTCCCCACCTTCGCCCCTCTGAACAGCGCTGGCGTCAAGAGGTCATGCCCGCGCGAAGATGCATACACTTCGACGGTGTGCTGAAACGGGAGGGTGATGGAACATGTGCGTTCGCGGCTTCTCTTGGCCATCTTGGATTCAAGGCACAGCCTGGTCAACTTGCCAGCTTGTGAGTGCAGCTGGTTGCGGAACACTACGATCACTGGGCGATGCCACTGCCTGGTTTTACCAGTCCACGTGGCAAGCCTCCGTACGAGAAGCGGGGGCCGCCTTGGCCACTTGCCGCAGTAATTCACCGTCAGCGATTGCTCTGCTCCAGGGCCTGATGTGCTCTGCTGGTGTCCTCCCAGGCCGGTGGGTGTTCACATTGTGTGTGCCCTCACCTGCTCTTGCTTTTATATCCGGTGTTGCTTACAGCTATCTAGTGATGACCACCCAATTGTTGTCACTGTAACCCACGCATTGCCATGGCCGTCCTGGCAGAGGGCCTCGTGAACGATCTCACTCCATGATTGAATTTGATGCCTGGAATCGGTTTCTGGATCAGATCGCTGCGAATCATTTGTGGCGGCTCTTCGCCACTACTTTTCGCGCTGGTCTCAGACAGGCACAGACTTTTTCTGCATGGTCGCAGCCACGGTACCGAAAGTGAGAGCTCCCCCGCTTTTCCGCGCAGCCTTCGGCTGCTCCTACCGCCCCTCCTGCTGCTGCTGCTCCTTATCCTCCTTCCCCCCTGTCTTGCCTCCCATACCACTCCTCCTCCTCCCACCACCCTCCTCTACCCTCTTCCCCTCCAGCCGCCCCCCTCCCCATCCTGCACTCTGCCCCATCCTGCCATCCTCCGCATCCTCCTTCTCATCTGCCTTATTAGTATGCTTCTTCTTATTATTCTTATCATTATTATTAATACGATTGACAATTTGATATTTCCATTGCTTTCGTAAGTTCTGCGACTCCTTATATGTCTTCGTCTTCTGCTTAGTTTTCTTCTTCTGCTTCTCCTCTTGTCCCTCCTCTTGTCCCTCCTCTGAGGGCTGGAGAGTCTGGGCCTCGGCAAAGGGGGAGGCCCGGGCTGTCCTTCGGCAAGTGCATGATCTTGTGCGGGGGCCCGGAGAGCCCCCCCTCCGCCGCTTCTTCTCGGGGGGGGGTGGGCGGTTCTATCGGCGGCGCCCCAACATACTAGTACTTTGTGTGCGTCGCCCCCCCCGGGGGCGACGCGCGCACTGGCCACACCGCTCGGGAAATGATATACGATATACGACAAGGTGGGTATACTATATGTTCGGGTCGGACGCGCGCCTCCAAGGAGAGCGCATATTACGAGCATGTCTCCGTGCGTCCCACTCCAGGCCTCCCAGGTGGGGTCGGAGAAGATGGGGTCAGGGGATCGCGCCGCATCGCCGATGCCTCGGCGATGCGGCTCGATTTGGAGCCCCAAATCTTCTCCATGCCGACGCCGCCGAGGCATGGCCAACATCACCAGCGCATCGCCACTGCAGCGGCGATGCGTCGGCGATGCGGCGACATCACCAGCGTCGAGGAGCGAGAGGCAGAGAGTGGACGCGTGCGTCCTGCGCCACTGCCCTAGTTGGTGCCTCCCCTGACCACTGCGGCGGTGTGGCTGGAAGGTCCGGGGCTGCGAGTTGGAAGAGCAGGCTTCGGGGGCTGCGAAAAGTACCCCTGGCTCAAGGTGCCCCCCGGCTTTTCGCTCAATCTTGGAGCCCCTGGGGCGCTTTGGGCCTCGTGATGGGGTGCTCTGGAGGCCGCCGTGGGGGCCTTCTTGGGGATCATCCTGGGGGCACCTTGGGCCAGGGGCACTTCTAGCAACATCCGGGTGTTGCCCTCCGAGGAGGAGGAGGAGGAGGAGGAGGAGGAGGAGGAGGAGGAGGATGAGGAGGACGTGGGAAAATTAGGAGTTGACTTTGTTCCGCGTCTGGCGGGCTTCGGGCGGTTCCTGGTGTTTCCGAATGGCTTCAACTTGTTGTTCGGAGGGGATGGGGCTGGGGTTGTTCGGAAGGGCGGTGGGGCAGAGAGGGGGGGGGGGGGAAGATGGGCGCGCTCGCGCCATATCTGACACCTTAACCCCTCCCACCCATCCCCTTCCATTGCGGAGTTTTTTTATCTATCTGCGGACGCGTATCATAGCAGACCTGGAACTCGAAGCAATACCTCATCGTGTGATGAGCAATCAGGGAAATGGGAGCTGCGTACATAGGAGGAGGGAGAGGAGTAGAAGGAGGAGGAGGTGGCAGATGAGCAGGAGGATGAGCACGAGAAAAAAAGGATGGGGAGGAGGAGGAGGAGGAGGAGGAGGAGGAGGAGGAGGAGGAGGAGGAGATGGAGGAGGAGGAGGAGGAGGAGGAGGAGGAGGAGGAGATGGAGGAGGAGGAGGAGGAAGGGACGCGGGCGAGGACGAACAGCAGCAGCGGGAACTGGAGTGGAAGGAGCGGGGGGGGCAGGAGCGGGGGGGGAGGCGGAAGAGGGGAAAGGAGGGGGCGGCAACGGCGAGGAAGGACTCGGGTCCAGAAAAGTGTGGCCCGCGCTCGGGCGAAGGCGCCATGCTGAACGACGGCAGCAGCGCCGTGATCCTAAAGTGAGCTCCACGCTGCAGCGGGGGCGCCATGTTGCTGGCATGGTGAGGTTCGGACTTGGCAAACACAAAAGAACTACAAACTGGACACTTTTCTATGTGTAGAAATCAGTACGCGGAGGGGGGCGGGCTGCTCTCAGGTCATCTTCGGGGGAGGGAGGAGTGTAGTGTTTACATGAGGGTGCTTCAAATGGTTTTGGCGGTTCTGGGGGACCCCAGGCCCAGGAAGATCGGCGGCTTTTAGAGATTCCTGGAAGGGTGCACGGGAGCAGGAGCGTACATGCAGGAGGTCTGACATGTAGGACCAGGGCCAGGAGTGCAGGAATCAGCGAAATCTTATACGATTTTGGAAGCACAGAGGAATAGGAGTACAGGGCTACGGTCGGGTGGGGGGGGCAAGGGTATCGAATATTCAACGCTACCCCAACGGTCGGACCCCGCATGGGGAACTCCTGAGTTTGTCTGAGGGTAATCCCCACTTCTTTCCCGTCCCATCCTTGGATTCAAAACATGAGGTGCAGACCCCATAGGGAGGGGGCTCCCTCGTGAATTTTCGCAGTAATTCACTCACAGACAAAGCCCCCGCCTGAGACTTCCTGAAGAGGCAAGATTCCGTGGCCCACAAGTGACGACATCTACAGTTTCCGAATGACATTCTTGGATTAATAACCCTGGCGACGAACCCAACCATATGCAGCTGTAAGCAACGCAGTTGTTGTTTTACCGTGTTCGGTGGAGATCGCGATTGAGGTCACGAGCCGTGTGAGCGATGCGCTGGAATTAGCAGCGGGGGCACTGGGGCCTTAGGTGCGAGGGGTACGCCGAAATGGGCAGCGCGGACGCATGCGGGCGGCCCCACTGGGACCCTAGGTGGGCCTCCTGATGGGGCCACGAAGCGCGTGAGGGGTGTGCCGAAATGAGCGGCGCAGACGCTTGCTGGCGGCGCAACTAGGTCTCGGGTTTGTCTCCCTGTGGGGCCACGAAAGGTGTGCTCGGTGTTCCGAAATGAGTGGCCGGGACGCGTGTGGACGATGTGTTATTCGGGCTATTGGGGGAGCTCCCTATGGGGCCACGAAGCGTGTGAAGGATGTGCTGACATGAGTGGCGCGGACGCATGTTGACGGTTCCATGTGCGCCTTGGGTGGGGCTCCCTCTGGGGCCACGAAACTTGTGATGAGGGTTGTGCCGAAATTGGTGGTGCGGGTGCGTTTGGCCGATGCCGTTGGGGTCTTCGGGGCCTTCGGTGGGGCTCTCCAGGGGCCACAGAGAGTTTGAGGGGTGCGCCGGAATGGGTGCGCGGACGCATGCGGACGGTGTCCGAGGTGTCTTGGGTGGAGCTCCCTATGGGACCACTGGTCGTGTGAGGGGTGTGCTGACATTGGTCGCGCGAACGCATGTGGACGGTGTCCGTTCGGGGCCTTGGGTGGAGCTCCCTATGGGGCCACGATAAGCGTGTTAGGGGTGTGCCGAAATTGGTGGCGCGGACGCATGTGGACGGTGCCATTCGTGCTTTGGGTGGAGGTCCTTACAATCAACCCGCATAGTAAGGACAAGCGATTTTCCAGGGTCACCCTTGAATCCTTGCCCCTTCTGCCCATCCCTGGCAACGTTCGCTGGCCAACCCCCGTTCGGAAAACATCAACATGGCTTCTCAAGGCCCTTGCATCCTTACCACGCATCCGTACTACACGGGTTGACTTTATGGGTACATGAAACGTTCGAGGGGTGTGCCGAAATTGGGGGCGCGGACGCATGTCGACGGTGTCCGTTCGGGCCTTCGGTAGAGCTCCCTATGGGGACACAGAACGTATGAGGAGTGTGCCGTAATGGGTGGCGCGGACGCATGTGGATGGTGCCATTGGGTTCTTGGGTGAGTCTCCATATGGTGCCACGAGTCAAGTGAGGGATGTGCCGACATGTGTGGCGCGGACGCATGTGGACGCTGCCGCTGGGGCCTTGAGGGGGGCCTTCGGTGGGGATCCCCATGGGGCCACGAAACGTGTGACGGGTGTGCTGGAGTGGGTGGCGCGGGCACATGTGGAAGGTGCCAGTCGGGTTTTCGGTGGAGCTCTCATGGGACCACGAAGCGTGTGAAGGATGTGCCGTGGCGCGGACGCATGTGGACGGTTTCACTGGGGCATTGGGTTGGGCTCCCTGTGGGGCCACGAAACTTGTGAGGGGTGTGCCGGAATTGGTGGCGAGGTCGACTGGTGACGGTGTCCGTTGGGGCCTTCGGTGGGGCTCCCTATGGGGACACGAAGCGTGTGAGGGTTGTGCCGAATTGGTGGCGCGGACGCATGTGGTCGGTGTCTCTGGGGCCTTCGGTGGAGCTCCCTATGGGGCCACGGAGCGTCTGAGAGGTGCGCCGAAGTGGGCCGCGCGGGCGCATGTGGACGGTGCAACTGGGGCCTTGGGTTGAGCCCAATGGGGCCTCGAAATTTGTGAGAGGTGTGCCGGACTTGAGCGGCGATGCATGTGGACGGTGTTCCTGGGGCCTTGGTTGGAGCTCTCGATGGGGCCACGGAGAGTATGAGGCATGTGCCGAAATGGTGGCACTGATGCATGTGGGCAGTGACACTGTGGCCTTGGTTGGGGCTCCCTATGGGTCCTTGCAGCGTGCAAGGTGTGTAACGCAATGTGTGGCGATGATGGTGATTAGGACAGCGATCGTGATGACGATGCTGGTGGTATTGACGGCGATGATGCTGATGATGTTGATGATGTTGTTAATGTTGATGGTGCTGTTGATGATGGAAGAGGAAGGAGGGGGATGCTGAATAGGAGTGAGGGAGACGCGAGGCGCTGTCTCTTCAAAACGAGAGCCCAACACCACAGGATGGTTTGGAAAGTCATGGTGTGCGGGGACCATGGGGAGGAGGTTCCCGCTTGATATTGAATCTTATTTCGCTCACAGACAAGTCCCCCGCCTGAGACTTCCTGAATATTCAGGCCTCCAGTGCCCAACATTGACGACAGTTTCAGGTTCGGGGTGGTCCCTTGGGATTCAAAACATGACGTGCGGGCCCCTCAGGGAAGGGGGTTCCCGAATACATGTCCTACGCATGTCACTCACAGAAGAGGTCCCCGCCTGAGACGTCCAGCAGATTCAAGCCTCAGGGGCCCAACCGTGACGACAGCTAAAGGTTCTGAACGACCCCCTGGAGATCAACAACGAGGTGCCTGCCCCATATGGAGGGTGCTTCTGCCCGAGACTTCCTCGCAATTCATTCACAAGGAAAGCACAGGAACGCTCCGCCTGAGACTCCCTGAAGATTCAAACACCAGAGGCCAAAACATGGCGACAGTCACAGGTTCCGATTGACCCCTGGGATTCACAACAAGACGTGCGGGCCCCATGCGGAGGGGGCTCCCGTATGAGTCTTCCGCGCAAATCACTCACAGACAAAGTCCTCGCCTGATACGGCTCATTGTGCCGCGCCGCCGGTTCTGGCACACCACGCTGCGGCGCGACACGCTATCCTTTCTGCGGCCCTCGTGCGTCAACGTCCCAAGCTTTCCCGAGCCTCCCGCCCAGCCGAGGCGACACGCTGAGCATAAGGTCCCGACCGTAGACAGTAGGTCACATGGCCTGGATGTCATGTGCAGGAGGTCCCCAGGACTTCAAGATAGATCGACCCTCGGACTTGTGCTGGAGCGCGTCCTGGCCAGATGCTCGAAACGGATGCAGTCAGGGTGATGCGGGCGGCCTCCGAGGCCCAAGCATGGGCTAAACTCCGATCTTCGATCCCACGCCCAGGTCTGAGGGCGGAGAGGTGGACCGACGAGAAGGAGGATGAGGAGGAGGAGGCTGCGCAGGAGGAGGAGCAGGAGGAGCAGGAGTGGGAGAGGGAGAAGGGGAACAGAGAGAGAGAGAGAGGAAGCGTGGGAGGAGAAGGAGGGAGGAGGAGGGCGAGGAGGACGAGGAAGAGGAGGAGGAGGAGGAGGAGGACCAGTGCAAAACCAAGAGGCATCAAAGATGTTGGAATCAACCCTCCCTCCAAGCTCCCTCTTCATAGGCCCCCACAACGGTTCATTTCCATTGAGAAAATTGCCTCGTTGGAAGACAACTGTTTGAAGATCCTGAAGCCACGTATCAAGGCCACGTATCAACCTGACTGTTGCGTCTTGACGATCCGGAATTGTACCAGAGTTCCATTGTTTTCAGATATCAACTCCGCGAATCATCATACTTGCTGCACCCGCTTAATATTGAATCTGTCCAACACCATTCTTGTTACGCTGATCCTGGGAATCCGTGAAACGCTTGCAAAGTTTGAAACCACATGTGCGCGGCGCTACGGCGAGAGCAACATTTTGAAAAGGAACCGCCCTCAATCCGTGAAGCTCTTGCAAAGTTTAAAAGCGAATGTGCGCGGCACTAATGCGAGAGCCACAGTTTGAAAAGGAAACGCCCTCAACCCGTGAAGCTCTTGCAAAGCTTGAACACGAATGTGCGCGGCGCGAAGGCGAGACCAACATTTTGAAAAGGAACCGCCCTCAATCCGTTGAAGACTTGCAACTGTTTAAAACGAATGTGCGTGGCGCTAAGGCGCTAAGGCGAAGCCACATTTTGAAAACCACCCGCCTTCAATCCGCGAAACTCGCGCAAATGTTTGAAAACGAATGTGCGCGGCGCAAAGGCGAGAGCCACATTTTGAAAACGACCCTGCCTCCAGCTGTGAAGCTGATGTCACGTCTTAAGCTTCAGAGTCATAAGTGGTGAGGAAGTCTCAGGCGAAACGCCCGGCCCGCCCTACAAACTGGCCTCGGGGTGCGACAGGGAGAAGTTATCTATAAGCAGAGGGAATGGAAAAGGGGAAGGAGATGGAGGAGGAGGAGGAGGAGGGGGGACGAGGGAGAGGATCGAGGGTCGAGGAGGGGGAGGGGGAGGAGATGGTGCGGGAGCGGCGGGGGGGGGGAGGGGGGCGGGGCGGTAGAAGGGGGGGCGCCTCCTCCTCGCGTCCCGGGGGGACGCTCTGCAGGGCCGCCGCGCGCCGCCCCCCCCCCCCGTCGCGCCAGGACTGGCCGACCTCCGTCCTCGCGGGGATCCTGAGGCTCTCGCTCTGGCAGTGCCTCCTCGGCGCCCCCCCGCCGCCCTCTCCCCGCCCCCCGCGGCCTCCGCCGGCTGCTGCGGCCGCGCGGGCGGTGCGTCGACGCGTGCCGCGGAGGCCGCCGGCGGGCACGGCGCGGGCCCACGCGAGAAGAGCGCCGGGGGCCTGCGGGTGCTCCCACGGAAGCCGCTCGAGGTGCCCTGCCGCGCCCAGGGGCCCACAAGCATGGATGAAGGCGATCACAGGCATGGAGCAAGGCGGCGTGGATTGGCGGCGGGTCCCGTTTCCATAGGGGAATCCCGGGTTTCCGCCGCCGAAGGAGGCGGCCCCGGCCGCGTTTTGGGGAGGGCACCTCCCCCGATCCATGGATTTGGCGACCGCGCGCCAAGTCCGTGGATCGCTAATCCATGTGTGCGCCCCCCCGACAGAGAATGGTCTACTAACCTCTTGAGGTCTGCACGAGCTGCTCTCATAACAGTTTGGTCGAGACCGTTCGTTTTGACACATGGCGTTTATGTTCTGAGAACATCGTTTTTGTTGTTAGAGCATTGTTGGGTCTGCGACAATTGCGTGGCAGGCCTATAGGGATGCTAGGACGGTCGGTCCCTGCTCAGATGTCGGGCGGGTGGTATTGGAGGGTTACCCAAGTGTCGGAAACTAGAGCATCTACATTACCAGGTAGCGGGCTGCTGTTCAATCCCGGGATTTTTTTGAGGGTCG
Source organism: Prorocentrum cordatum (assembly GCA_963575745.1). Lineage (NCBI taxonomy): Eukaryota > Dinophyceae > Prorocentrales > Prorocentraceae > Prorocentrum > Prorocentrum cordatum. The sequence goes on along the minus strand of CAUYUJ010012014.1, from coordinate 337,082 downwards.
GGGACGACGTCGGGGTGGTGTGGCGCATTCTTTTTTCCGTTCCCCAGGACAAATCAGGAAAATGTGCACACCAGGACCCCGTATACACCAGGATCCGCTTTCCTGTGCGAGTGTCAGTGCGGGGCGGGAGCAAGCGTCGTTTTGAAGAGTCCGGTTCCCTACAAGGCGGGGGGGGAGAAATTTCACCTCAAGGGGCCCTTTAGGGCTCTTTTTAGGGCACCTTTCAGGGCCCCTTCTAAGGCCCCCTAAGGTTTTTTTGGGGGGGAGCTTGTAGGGCCCTTTCAAGGCCATTACCACCCGCCCGACGATGGCCCCCATGGGGGCCCGCGGAAGCCTTGGGGCAACTCGACACTCCAAGGGACAGACGAAGACCGTGCCCCGAGGCTTCTTTTGCAGCGCGCTTTCGGATCGCCCTCGGCGATCGAGGTTCGAGGTTCGAGGCTCGACGATGCTTCGCGCCCGCCGCACCCTGCCACGATCGAGGCCCGAAGCTTTCGGTACTGTCTGGGGGGCGGGTTTTCGGGGCCGCTCCCAGTCGCCGCGGCTGGATTTCCGCCTCGGAGTTCAGGCCGTCGGCACGCCTCGGGAGGGGTCTTGGATTCTTTTTGTTTCCGACCCCCCCGGGTCCCAGGCTTCGAATGCATTGGAGAAGGTCAGGACGTCTTGCTTTCACAGTTCGCGACGTCTGGGGGCTTTTTGTTCCCGACCCCTCGGGGTCCCCGACATCGAACGTATGAGAACAAATCAGTGAGCACGTCGTAGTTTCACAGTTCGCGGCGCCTGGGGGGCTTTTTGTTCCGGACACCCCGGTTCCCAGATTTCGAACGTATTTCAAAAGTCAGCACGCCGTGCTTTCACACTTCGCAGCGTCTGGGGGCAGTGGTCGGGGTCCAGGGCTGCAACAAAAGACGGCGATGGGAGGAACACCAGCCTTGGGGCAGAGGCTGGGATTTTCGAGGGTCCCACCCCGCATGGGAAACATCAAGACATCCGAAGTTTGGGTCGTCCGCCTCGTTGTCTCGCCCCCGCCCCCCACGCGCCCTCCTCCGGCATTGCCTCCGTCGGCTCGGTGCCCTCCTTGTTTCGTTGCTTCCCCGTCGGTTTGCTCCGGGGGGTCTGCTGTCTTCTGCTATGGATCCTTTCCCAGACAGTGCTTGCACTTGGGACTGAGGGTCTCTGATTCCGGCTGCCCGCGGGATTGGATGGGTGGGGCGAGGGCAGGCCAGCCACAACTGGGGGGAGCTGTGGTCCTTCCCCCCCGGGGGGGAACCCCTCGAAGGACCAGGGCTCCCCCAGCTATGGCTGGTCGGCGAGGTCTGGCCACGTTGCCGCCCGCGGGTGCCTCGTGAGCGCCTCGCGTGCCGGATCGCTGTGCCGAGGCTGTGCCTCGTGGCCGCCCGTGGGCGCCTCTCGGGTGCCTCGCGTGTTGGGTCGATATCTGCCGAGGGTTTTCGCCACGCAGCTGCCCGTGGCTGGACGTGGGCGCGGGCGCGGGCGCGTGCCATCCGCCTCCTCCTCCCTCCTCCTCCTCCTCCTCGTCCTCCTCCTCCTCCCCCTCCTCCCCCTCCTCCTCCTCCTCCTCCTCCTCCTCCTCCTCCTCCTCCTCCTCCTCCTCCTCCCTCCACCTCCTCCTCCTCCTCCTCCCCTCGTCCTCCTCCTCCTCCCCCTCCCCCTCCTCTCCTCCCCCTCCTCCTCCTCCTCCCCCTCCTCCTCCCCCCCCTCCTCCTCGTCCTCCTCGAGTCAAGTAGCTTACGCCCCGCAGCCTGCACCACCGTCTCCCAGCTTGCGCCACGCAGGTTATGTACACACGCAGCACGGCCGACACGGCGGAGCCTGTGCCACGACGCTTCCAGCACCTGGCCTGCATCACAGTGCTTACGCCGCATCGCTTGCACGCCATAGCGCACCCCACCTATTGTTTGCACCACGTGTACTGCACCACGTAGCTTACGCAACACTGTCTGCCCCACATGCCTGGCACGTCCACCGTGCCAGAATTCGCGGTTTGGGGCCGACTCTGGTGAACATTCGTGTGACAGACAGACAAGTCGTCGGGGCCTGGCTTTCCTGGTTTTCGCCGTGGGGGCCCCCGGGGCCGCCTCCTGGCCACCCCGCGCGTGCTGGCTGGGTTGTTGTTTAAAATGTTTTCTCGCCCAGTGGGCGCCCAGGGCTTCCTCGTGGCCGCCCCGTGCGCGGGCTGGGTCTTTGGGGGTGTTCGCCCAGGGGGCGCGCTTTTCATGGGCGTCCCGCGCGTCTGCGGGCGCTTCTGGATGCACCCCCCGCACACTGCACCACATAGCAGGATCGAAGGAGTTGGCATCTCTTCCGCCGCGGAGGGCGGCGGAGGGTCAGTGGAAGCAAAGCGAGGCCGCCTCCGCCGGCCGAAGCGGGCGGAAGGCCGGCGGAAGGTGCCGGAAGTGAAACATGCGCCCCCGAGCATTGAAAACGTTTTTGAGGTCAGGGTTTCCGGATTCTGCCACATTTTGTCCCACATAAGTTGCCGGGCATGTATCGCACCACCTCTGTTGCCTTAGAGGATATGGGCAATGCAGGAATAGAGACGCAATTGTTGGCCAGCGTGGACCCGAAATGGCGCTGTGGAGGTGCCAGCTCTGCGGTGCAAGCTTTGGCATGTGGCATGTGAGCCATGCGGTCTGAGCTAACGTCGTGCACGGTACGTTGCGCGAGCTGGAGGTGAAACATCATGTTGTCTAAGCTATGCGGTGCACGTTTTCTGATGCAAGCTTTGTTGCGCAAGCTATGTGGTGTAAGCTAGGTCCTGCAAGCCCTGCGGTGTTGGCTACGCGGTGTAAGCTCATCGCCCGGGGCGCCCACGAGCGCCCTCGAGGCGGCACCAACCACGGCATGCACAGCGCACGGGGCGCCCGCGAGCGCCCACGACGCGGCAGGGGCGGCAACGTGGCGCAACCTCGGCAAACTCCCCCAGCGCACGGTACGCCGGCGAGCACTCCTGAGGCGGCACGGGCGGGAATTTGACGCAACCTCAGCAGCCCCCACCCCATGGGGGGGCGTCCACGAGCGCCCACGAGGCGGCACGTGCGGCGACGTGACGAATCCTCGGCGAACTCCCCAAGCGCACGTGGCGCCCACACGCGCCAATGAGGCGGCGAGGATGGCAACGTGGCGACCACCTAGAATACACAGACAACTGTTCAGACGAAACACTTATTAACACGTGAGCTCAAACAAGTCTTGGGGGATAGATGCACCTGTATTCAAACAAATAACGCAGATACTGCACCTCGCAGCTGGCAAAACCCCAAATACGACGCAGAGGTTGCACCCCAAATGCTACACATAACTGTGCGATAACTTACTGGTTTGAGCCCACGTTGGCGATCAAGACTTGTCTTACGATGTTTCTCGCCTCAGTTGATTGCATCTCCTTTGTGAGCACAGGCCGTCGCCAATGTTTCCCATGGTGGCACGTGGAGTTCGGACGCGAGCTCTCACTCCATTGATCGCTGTGTAGAGGAGCGCTGATCCTCACTCCGCTCCGTGCCTGTCCGGAGCCGCCGCGCCGCTCCTGGAACGAACCCCCCTCGCCCCCGCGCTCGCCATCGTCCTTCCCGCTTCTGAGCTGCAGCCGGCCTCCTGCGATCCCTGGGCGTGCGGCCACAGCATCCTTCTCACGAGCCGCAGCCGTGCAGCCGGCGCGCAGAAGACCACGCCGAGAAGCGCCGCAGCTCGCCGCGGACCTGCAGGGGCCCGCAGGGGCGGAGCGGGGTCCACGGTCGAGCGCGGAAGTGTGCAGTCCTGCCTGCGTGTTAGTGGGCTCCACCGAGCTCGCGGAGCCGACGAGGGGACGGCGCGCCAGAGAGCGGCGGCGGCGGCGGCCGCTTCCGCGGGCGCGGCCACGTGCCCCCTCTGTCCTCCTCCTCCTCCTCCTCCTCCTCCTCCTCCTCCTCCTCCTCCTCCTCCTCTACCTCCTCCTCCTCCTCCTCCTCCTCCTCCTCCTCCTCCTCCTCCTCCTCCTCCCTGGTTCCTGGTTTGTGCTCGTCGTCCTTCTCGCCCTCCTCCGCGCCGCTCGTGCGCGGGCACCCTGGACGCCAGCGCAGCAGGGCGGGTGGCTTCGGAGAGCTGCAGGTCACCAGCAGGCCGCGGGGGCGCGAGGGGTGGAGCTCTTCGCGTTTCGAGTCCTGGGCTGGCGAGTTGTGCTTCTCCATGCGGGCCGGCACGAGAGCGCAAAGATAGATCGCGCCTCGCGCAGCGCGAAGCGCGAGGTTAAGGCGGCCTGGGCGCAGATGTTCGTGCACGAGTTGTGGCGCCAAAGCCCCGGGCAGGTTGACTTTTTACCTCTTCAGAAGCGACACTGGATCGCGCTTCGTCTTGCCCACGAGCGTTTCCCCGCACTTCGCTTCCCACGCAGCGACTTCCCCAAACAGTGCCTGGCCCTGATGCCCAGCAAGGAGGCAGCATTTCTTGATAGCGATCCGATTTTTCAGAGTAGTATTGCGCACCCTCTCTTCCCCGTCATTCAAGGGCATAAAAAAAGCCCCGAGCCTGGTTTACGAGGCGATGTGCGCTGAAACTCCCGTGGGCTGACAGGGTAAACCCTGCGTGATGTGCCGCGTCCTGGCGGCTCTAGGCTTTAGAGGTTCCCAGGAGGTTTACAAACCACGCACTTGTAACCCAGGGTAGGGTCGTTTTTTTTCACCCCTCAATTCATACGTATCCCTCGCCTCCCCTTCTTCCCTTCGTTCGTTGGATGCCTAACCTGCCTGCCTCCCTCTCTCCTCCCCTCCCATACTCGGCACGCTGCCCATCATCGCCAACGTGGTGCCCCTCACCCTGACGGGCAGCTTCCTGGTGAAAAGGACTGCAGCCAGCGGCGGCCTTGCTCTGCTCTGGGATGTTCTCGCAGCGAGGACGAGGCCAAACATGCCAGCCGTATTTCTCAGTCGACGTGTTTGCCTGTATCGCCGCAGCGCGTCCATGCTTGGAGCGTAAACGTGCGTGGGATGCACAGGCTCGCATGCGCACGAACATACACTCGCAACGTGTACCTATCTTCGGACGCGCACAGACACACTCATATTTAAGTCGGCGGCGCAGAGGAGCCTCAGGCGCGTTCGGCAGGTGGAGGTGCCAATTGCGAACGATCTTAGTCGAACGCGCCATGATGAAAGAATCAAGCCACTGCCATGCAGATTGGTGGTGGAAAGAGAGGTGGAGTAACGCCAAGGTGTAGCGGCCAAAGAACCCACGGAGCGAACGCTCGACGCAGGAAGTTTGAAGCGCAACCAGCAGTCTGGTGTTAATTATAGCCTCAAGAGTCAACAGGCAACGGAAAATAATAGCAATTCTGCCAGACCAGCCATCTTGGTGGCGGTGGGTACACTCAGGGAGCTGCGCGACAAAGCAACGCCAAGGGTCTTGCAACGGGCACGAACCACAAAGCGACCGACAAACGCAGACACACACACACACACACACACACACACACACACACACACACACACGCACGCACGCACGCACGCACGCACGCACGCACGCACGCGCGCGCACACACACACACATACGCAGACGTGCCCTTGTCACCCACACTGATTGCGTCAACTCCGGGGTATGTTCAATGCTGTGCTTATGAAACGCAACTGGGTAGCGGGGCTTAGGCCGGGGGACGTGGGCACATGCTCCGTCTGGCTGTGGCCACTCCTGGGCGCTTCAAGGATACCCCAGGACGTTCCCCGCGCCACACAAGAAAGCTAAGCTTTCAGGCAGCACTAAAGGTCACCGTCAGGCCTCAATGGCAATCCGAAAGGCCCCAGAGACCACAAGACAGACCCACTGGAAACCACAAATCATTTTGTATTTCTTATGTCTTTTTGGCCCAAGATGGCACGGGGCGCTTCTGATCCTTTTGGGAAGGCCCGCCCCCTCCCACTTCCCCCCATGAGCTGGCCGCCGATGACTCGCATTGACCCTGCCGAGGGCAGAACACCCGCACCGGCATTCCCGTTACACCCTGGAAGGCATGCGCGTGGTCAGGGCTGTCCTACGCATGCCCACCCACGGACTTGTCGACAGCAGCCAACCAGCCCACCCGCATGACCCTGCAGCACTCCAGGCTCATGCCCGTGCGAATGCTCGCAGCAGCACACAGACCCCAGGGCCGCGACGGGGGTTGGGCTTCCGAGAAGGGTGGCGGGGCTGTTTGGAAGGCAGGTACCCCTCACGGCATTCTCTTTTGAGCGACACCAGGCCCAAGTTGGGCCTCGAGCCCGATTTGATCTGAGCTCGCAGTCCCAGCCCTGGCCGATGTCTGCGCACGTGGCACAGTAGACCGTGCCCCTTCGAGCCTCCAAGATGATTATGCACTCGGGGAGCCAGTCCAGACCCACGGCGGTCACGCATGACATGCGCTGTGATGGATGCACTTCCCGAGAAGGCACGTGGCGCGTTCCAGAAAGGGCTTCGCCTTCGAGGGGCCGAGGGAGTTGCTAGCTGTTCCTGGGCGGGCGGCTGGCGGAAGGCGGCGAGGACAACGTGGAGGCGGCTCCGCTGGCGGAAGCCAGCGGAAGGCCGGCCCCCCTCACCAGAGGGGGGGGGGGGGAGCCGGCCCCGCAGGTGCCACTCCCACAGGGGTGGGGTTGCGCGGGAGCGGGGCTGAGGCCAGTCCGGCCTGCCGCTCCGCGCCCGTTGTCCGTGCCTCGTTTCCGATTTTGAAACGCGCCGGGTCGTTTTCACGGTAGTGCTGGTGCCCCCGCTGAACTTCCGAGGCAAAGTGAGTCGCGTTGAAAGAGGAAGGCCGGCGGAAGCCGGCGGATGTAAAATACGCGTTGCGGCCTCCAGGCTCTGCGGGTGCAGAGCTGATGGCCCGTCCCCACGAGCGGCAGAGCGGCACAGCAGTGTGGGCTGTCAATTTGGGACGGTCTGCGGGGGGGGTCCTGGATCGCATGGGGACGAGGCGTTCGGAAAGGAGCACGAACAGGCGAGGTCCACGTCGAGTTGTTCGTGGTTCCGGGAGCGGTGACGGCCCATGCGAGAGCAAAGGACCCAAATCATTGCAGCGGCAGCTGCGGCAATAGGAGGGTGCGGCGGGGATGCGAGCGGACTTGCGCTGTCCCTGGGCACGTGGCAAGCGGGCTGTGGAGGGCGGCCGGGCGTCTCTGCCCGAATGTGTCTCATTCTTGTGGAGGACGATCAACGAAGTGGAAGCATGTTGCCAAATAGCTTCCAGATGAAAGTGTGTTCACATGTTTTAGGCATGTGGAAAAACATGGTTTCACCATATTGGTAACATTTCTCAAACATGTTGGGCACAATTCTACCTCACTGATAGGATTGTTAGGGTTTCCATTGTCATGGCATCCACACTCTAATTCTCGCCCCCCTCCGCAACCTGCCGGTCCGAGTGCGCAAGCGGATCCCGCCCGCTGGCGAAGGGCCCGCGACCCAGCTGCGGCCCAGCTGCGATCTGCTGCCTGCGGCCCGACCGCGATGCGACCCCCGACCGGCGGCCCGCCAGCCGCCTGCGACCGACCAGTGACTGGCCCTGCGATGCACCCGCGTCCCCGCCCCGCGACTCACCCGCGACCCGCCCCAAGGCTCACCAGCGACGCATTCCGCGACGCACCCGCGACCTGCACCGCGACCGGCATGACACAAGACTGGAAGAGATGGGCGACCGCGGCCTGCTGTGCAGCATTGGCCCCGGAGACAACTATTGTGTGCATCCTCACTCTTGTCCTCAACTGCTGGGGCCGATGTATTTGATGATTCAAGTGGCTTGCGGAGTAGAGACGTCCAAGGTGTTCGGTATCACGCTCGCGAGGATTCAGCTCTCAGGGGTCTCTTAGAGGGCTTGCGGGGGTATCTGGTTGGCTGTTTGGGGCCTCTTTGTGGCCTTGTGGGAGCCTTTTTGAGGTTTCTCGGGGGCCTCTTGGAGACTTTTTAGGGGCCTGGGGCGGGGAAAAGGGGGATGGTGACAGCCAAGTCTCTCACAGGCGGGGGTCGGCGGAGCGTGAAAGTCGAGGACCCAGAGTCTCTGGCGAGGCGTGTCAGAGCGATGCCGAGGAAATCAACGTTTGACCATATGATGAAGCACGACAAAATGGTGAGGGTGAGAAGTTGAGGCAAGGGGAGGGGGAAGATGATGAGGGGGAGGAAGTGGAGGAAGTGGAGGACAAGTTGTGAGGTAGAAGGCGATGAGGAGGACAGGAGAAAAAGGAGGAGGAGGTGGAGGCTGTGCGCCACTGTCGCATGCTTCGGCTGTCTTGGAACGATCTGGAGGGCTTGCGGAGCAGTCGTGGACGCTGTGAAGACCAAGATGGTGAGCACTCTGAAAATGTGCGTTTCCACAAGAGATTGGGGCGACTTGCGTTTACTATTGTGTGCACCCTCCCTCTTGTCCGCAGCTTCTATGGCCGATGTATTTGACTCCATGTTCGCCGTGATGACCAGGGGTCCTGAGGAAACCGGGTCCTGAGATGTTGCTCGCTGTTGTATGATTCTCGGGGCCCTCCTCGGGCCCCAGGGCCGTCAAAGAGCGGCTCGGGATGAAGAGATGGTCCCGGTGGAGGGCCCACCCCCTAGTCCAGGACCTGATTCCCTCAGGATGTTTTCTCCCATGCCGATACCTTCGCGCAGAGATGTGGGACAGCAGCTCGAAACCTTTGCCGAGCCCCGCCAAGGAACGATGGCCAGTTTTGGGTACGCGCTGGCCAGTTGATGGCCATGGTCACTGCGCTCGTGACCGTGGTGTTCTGGGCAGGTGCAGCGTGGGCTATCCAGGAATTGGCCGCGTGCTCGTCCATCAGATCTCTCTGTGGGATGTTTTGTTGTGTTCTCTATGTATGGGTATCTTCTCTCGCTATTTTTGTGTTCGTTTCTCTCTCCCTCTCTCTTTCTCTCTCTCTCTCTCTCTCTCTCTCTCTCTCTTTCTCTACTTAACTCTCCTCTCTCCATCTCAACATATGTATGCATATACTCACCTGGCAAAGCATACACAGTTGTATACACATACGTATGCCTGAGCACATTACGATTATCGGGCTCTGTCTCTTTCGCTCTCTTTCTTTCTCTCTCTCTCTCTCTCTTCGTCTCCCTCGTCTCTCTCTCTCTCTCTATGTCTATATTGCTCTCCCTCTATGTCTCTTCCTCTCCTCCCTGCCTGCCTACAGCACTTGTGTCTGCACCCGCATATAATTGCATATGTGTATGCATATGTACATATATATACACATAAGTGTGTTAGCCAATGCCGACCTCAATCACTGCGCTTTTAGTAATAGCTGTGGTGCTGTATACGTGGCGCAGATTTTGTTGCGCAACCTATGTATTGCAATTTATGTTGTTGATACATGTTTTGCAACATGGGCAATGCAACCTTGCGTTTTGCAGTCAATTGGATTGCAAGCGATTGGATTGCAATCGATTTGATTGTAAGTAAAGGGGGTGCAACGGGGCGGGGCCATGGGCGTCGACGAGGCTGCGACGCGGCAGTGACTGTGGCAACAAGGCGGCAGACCGGACAAACGAGCCCAGACGACGAGCGGCGACGAGGCGGCGACGGGGCGGCGACGGGGCGGCGACGACGGCAACAGGGCGATGGATCCGACCAACGAGCCCAGACGACGGGCCGCGACGAGGCGGCGACGGGGCGGCGACGGCGGCAACAAGGCGGCGGTCCCTGCAAATGATTGTTCCCTACCTAGGCTCTGTCTAGAAGGGTTCTTACCCTCTGTGCTTAAAGGGCCGGGCAGTGCTACCCGCCCCGGGCGGTTCCCCCAGTATCCGCCCCGCGTTTCCCCCGGCTGCGTCCCCTTAGCTTAGCGTTGCTTATCTCATCTTAGCTTAGCCTAGCTTAGCTTAGCTTTGCTTAGCCTAGCCTAGCCTAGCTTAGCTTAGCTTAGCTTAGCTCAGCTTGGTTTAGCTTAGCGTAGCGCAGAATTAGCATAGCATAGCATAGCATAGCGCAGCATAGCATAGCGCAGCATAGCATAGCATAGTGTAGCGCAGCATAGCGCAGCATAGCGCAGCATAGCATAGCATAGCATACCATAGCATAGCACAGTTCAGTATAACATAGCATGTCATATCATAACATAGTATAGCATAGCATAACATAGCGCAGCATAGCATAGCATAGCATAGCATATCATTGCATAGCGCAGCATACCATAGCATAGCATAGTGTGGCTGTGCGCAGGCAAAGCAACAACAACATCAAGCAACAGCAACCACAAAGGCAAAGCAAACGCAACAGCAAACGCAACAGCAAAAGCAACGGCAAGACAACGCAACGCGAAAGCGAAACAAATGCGACAGTGTAGATGTAGATGTCGATGTAGGTGTAGGTGTATATGTGGATGTAGGTGTAGGTGTAGATGTAGATGTAGTTGTAGGTGTAGGTGCATATTCTCGCTGTTGATGTAGATGTAGATGCAGGTGTAGATGTGAATGTAGCTGCCGGTGTAGATGTAGATGTTGCTTTCCTAGATGTTCCAACTCCTACGTAGGGTCGCACTGGGATAATGTTTGATGAGAAGACAAGTAAGAACCCCTTAGTGCACACACTGTTTGGGCAGTCACTGTATTGTATATGTATACACATGTGTGAATGCAGATATCTGAATATACACGTTTATGTGCCTATACATTCACAGGTATACATATGTTCACACTCGTTGTATATACCGTTTCTGGTCAACTATGACTAACACATGTGCCTCTAGTTGCCTCGTCCATCTTTACCTACTTCTCCCTGCATGGCCACCCACGGATATGCAACGGAAGTCCCAACAAGGCAAGGCAACGTTGAGCCAGGCGAGGCGAGGCAGAGCTATGCAAGGCCAGGGTAGAGGCAACACGGGGAGCACGAGTCGAGGCGAGGTTGCGCAACGACGGCGGCACGAAACGGCAACAAGGAGAGTCAAGGCTAACAAAGATAGGCGGCGCGAGGAAAGGCGCGAATGGCTGATCTTGGCGCAGAACTATCCAGGCACGTTCCATACAGTTAGCCGAGAAACGCGACCCAGCGCCCGATGAGTAGAATATCGAGCCGACTGCAACACCTGATTGCCAACGTTGGGGATGGAAGACGGGAAGGACGAATTGTGCTATTTTTGCAGGCGAGGTAAAGCCACTTTGCACCTCTTCAGATTTGCGTGTGTGTGTGTGTCCACGTGTTCAACAACCGGAAGGGGAGCCCCGTGGAAAGAATCAGGGAAGGTAGCGACGAGCGGCAAACTGTCAACGGTCGAAGGCGAGACGACGGAAGAAAACGAGACAACGGACGAGGACGTGTTGTCGAACCATGACCCCCTTGGACCGGATCATGCATCTTCGAAGTACATTTGCCCATCCTTGCCACCGAGCGGGGACAGACCGAGAAGTGTTGTTACCAAGTCGCTCCAACCAAGGGGTACGTATGGGGAGGAGAGCGCGAAGGAGGAGAGAGGAGGGCGACAGAGAGGTGGACCGCGAGGAGGAGGAGGAGGAGGAGGAGGAGGAGGAGGAGGAGGAGGAGGAGGGGGGAGGAGGAGGAGGAGGAGGAGGGGGAGGGGGAGGAGGGGGAGGAGAAGGTGGAGGAGAGGAGCAGGAAGTGAAAGACGACCAGGAGCACGGACGAGGGCAAGGGACGACGGAGCGGGCGAGGACGGGGAGGGGGTGGAGGAGGAGGAGGAGGAGGAGAAAAATGAGGAGGAGGAGGAGGAGGAGGAGGACCAGACAGGGACCGAGACGGGGGCGCGGCGGGACGACGGCGACGACGGGCACCGCCGCCGCCGCCGCCGCTGCCCCGCTCCGAGGCGGCGCCCTTCTGCTGCTCCGCGGGGGCCATGTGCGCCCGCCCCGCGGCCGCGGCCGCGCCCGTCCTCCGCCGCGGCGCCGCCCTCCGTGGGGCCGGCGCGCGGCGGGCGGCGGGCGCCCCGCCGCCCAGGGGCGCCGCGCCGGCGCAGGAGCGCCCTGCGCGCGAGAGGGGCCTTGCCCGGGGCAGCGCCGGGGGCGGGCTCCTCCTGCTCGTCCTCGTCTTGCTCCTCCTCCTCCTCCTCCTCCTCCTCCTCCTCCTCCTCCTCGTCCAGCTCCTCCTCGGCCTCCTTCTCCTCCTCGTCCTCCTACTCCTCCTCCTCGTCCTCGTCCTCGTCCTCCGGCTCCAGGGGGCGGACCCCGGATCGCCAATTCAGCGCCGATGGGGGCCCGATGGCCCTAAGCCGCCGAGGGAAGTGCGGATTCGCTAGGGGTAGCCTGCCCCATCGCCTGCATGAAGGCGATGTATCGCCGATTCCAGGTCGATTCCCCCCCCCAACGTTGCCCCTCAACCCTTCGCCAGAGTGGCCTTTGTTGCGGCGGGCCCACGGGGGTCCTCTGATCGCTGGATGCGTCGCGAAAGGAGGGGGGATCTGCCACGCGCAGAGGGGGGCAGGGCAAGCTAAGCGCGCTCCCGCCTCATCGGACATCCTATCCCTCCCTTCCACCAATTCCCATGGCACGAACGCGAATGCGTGTCGTAGCCGACCTGCGACTCACACAGAAAGACCACTTCGTGTTATGCCCAATCGGAAGATGAGGACCTGTGTGCACATGAAGCGGAGGTGGCGGGCGAGCAGAATGATGAGCGGCAGGAAAAGGATGAGGACGAAGAGCCGAAGCAGGAACTACAGCAGAAGGATCGGAGGGGAAAGGAGGACCAGGGGAAGGCGGAGGAGGGGAAAGGAGGGGGGCGACAACGGTGACGAGAGAGACTCGGATCCAGAAAAGCAGCTTGCGCTGGGGCGAGGCGAATAGCCGCAGCATCAGGAACTGGCGTGGAAGGAGCGGGAGGAACAGGAGGGCCCAGGGGAAGTCGGAGGGGGGGGGGGGGACAGCCTGGGGGGGGGACCACCACGAAGCAAAAGACCCGGATGCAGCAAAGTGGCCCGCGCTGGGGGCCAGAGCGCCATGCTGAACGACGGGGGCAGCGCGCCGATCCCAAGCGTGAGGCCCGAGCAGCAGCGGGAGCACCCGTCTGAGACAGCGGGAGCACCTTGGGCGGACGAAAAGCCATATCGCAAACCATGTGTTGAATTCCTGTGTGCGTGTGTGTGCGTTTGCTTGTGTAGTTTGTTTGTTTGGTCGTGTGTGCGTGCGTGCGTGTGCGTGTGCGTGTGCGTGTGCGTGTGCGTGTGCGCGTGTGTGTGCGTGTGCGCGTGTGTGCGTGTGTGCGTGTGTGCGTGTGTGCGTGTGTGCGTGTGTGCGTGTGTGCGTGTGTGCGTGTGCGTGCGCGCGTGCGCGTGCGCGTGCGCGTGCGTGTGCGTGTGCGTGTGCGTGTGCGTGTGCGTGTGCGTGTGCGTTTGCGTGTGCGTGCGTGCGTGCGGGCGGGCGGGCGGGCGGGCGTGTGTGCGTGCGTGTGTTCGTGTGACAAACAGCACGCGGAGGGGGCAGGAGATCCCCCGGGACAACTTCAGGGGAGGAGGGAGGGTAGTATTCATACTGTGAAACTGTGGAAGGGGGGGGGCAGGCTTCGTGGAAGCACCCCTGCTTCTGAGAAGGCGCGGGCCTCATCAACAGATGAAGGGCCGGCGCCTTCTCAGAAGCAGCCTCCCTCCCAAGAAGCTTTTCGCCCACCCCCTTCCCCCCCCGGTGCGCACCGCCGAGGGGGGCCCAGAGGGAGGGGGGTCCGAAGTCTGTTGCGCCTGGGGGCACGTGAGCTGATTCGCTCCCCCTCCCACCAGGGCGAACGACATGGGTACGGAAACACTGGGTGCAGAGTCCAAGAGCCTCTCTTATTCATTCCGAGCAGGGTTCGCGGTCGGCGTCGCCGCGGTCGTTGCCCATTTGAGACAGAAGGCCGCCTGCCCATGAGCAGCCGCTGTGGGTTTTTGAGAAAATCTGTTGTTGGGCATCGTGCCCATTTCCCGCGTATCCCCTTCCAGGCGTCCAGGTCCAGTTTGCTCGGCTACGCGTACGGGTGACCCTTCGCCGGAGTGACCTTGGTGTGGGCCCACGAGGGTCCCCCCAGCATCGGCTGGCGCGCTTGGAGCCGGCCTTCCCGCGGCTCCTTGCAACCGCGCGCCGAAGGTCACTCGTGCCGAGGGCCTAGGGCCACTCCTGCGCGCAAGCAAGCACAGGATGTTTGCGCGCCGGCTGACCGTCATCGTGGAGAACCTCGGGTGGAAGGGCGGCGACTTCGAGCACGGCGGCGAGTGGTTCGGCGCGGGCGGCTGGCTGGGAAAGCGGGTGGAGCGGCTCTGCGAGGAGCAGACCGCGCTGGAGTTCGAGAGCCAGGCCTTCCAGGGCGCCGTCGGGGCGGGCCACTGATCGCCATGGAGGGCACGGATCCTGAGGGCAACGGGTCCTAAGTCTGCCGGCCGTCTTCGGGCCCCTGCAGGGGGCCCGCCGCAGGTCCCAGGACTACATGGCAGAGGACGGCTCAGGAGAAGACCTGGTCCCGGGGCGAGCGCCTGGCCCCGGATCCGAGGCCCGTTTCCGTCAGGACCTGTGTCCTCGGTGCCAGCTTGAGCATCGCCCGCCGGTCGGGGCCAGGGCTTTGTGGGCCCCAGAAACGCCAGGGTCGTTTTTTTCACCGTTTCCAAAAAAATGTCTTTTGAACATGGAAACGGCAAAAAAAACGGCGACCGGAAACGGCGAAAAAACGGCACCAGGATTGGAGCTGGGGCCGGAGCCGGTCAAAAAACGGCGTCGGAACCGGTAAAAAAACGCAAAAAGGAACCAGTAAAAAAACGGCCCTGTCGTTTCCAGGGCCCACTAAGGGCCAGGGGCCCCGCACACGAGGGTTTCGCCATCGGGGGCTTACGTACTGCTGATCTACGGGCGATGCAGCGCCGATCCTGGGCCATGCCCCTCTCGCCCTGGGCCAGTTTCCCCCCTCCCTTTCCGCAGACCTCCGTCGTCGTGAGTTTCTCGTAGCGCGCGCCCCGGGATTTCTGGACCCCTTTCCCAGGACTGACCTCTCATCCTCATGGTCGCCCTGTGAGGGCCTCGGGGCGTGGTGAGGGCCCCAGATCCCAGGCAACGATCAGCAGCCTTCCGCCGTTCCCTGGCATCGCTCGGACGTGTGCATTTTTCCTTCGGCGAGGGCCATCGAGGAGCATCCTTGACCATTTGGCGAAACAACCACGCACGAAACCGAAAAAAAAACACAAAAAATGGACGTCCGAGCGATGGCGAGTGCCCACGGCGCGAGAGGAGGCTTGGCGTTCGGGCCAAGACCCGGGCCTCGCGCGGCCGATCGGGGCGATCCGGGCACCCAGGGAGAGCGCCTCGACGCGAGGCGCGGCTGCTGGCAGGCCCCAGGCGGCGAGGAACTTTTCCCAGAGATGGTCGCGCCGTTCAAAACTTCAGGACGGGGAGTTTGTGGCCAATGTCGGCCTCGGGGAACCCTCGCCGGGCCTCGGGACCGTCAAACAAACGACTCGGGACGAAGAACGGGTCCCGGGGAACGGGTCGGGACTTCCAGGGACCCCGTATTGACAAAAAAGCAGGGCGTCGCTTTTCCTGGGTTCGGAAGCGCTGCAGAACACCCCCAGAATTCCTCCAGGCATACTTTCACGGGGCTTCTGGCTACGTCCACTTCCACAACGAGGACCACTCGCGCTTCCTCGTGCTGGTCTTCAGCTCGGGCAGTGCCAAGGGGCATGAGATCTAGATTCCAGGATCGACGCTCGATGCGTTTTTGTTGGACGCATGGCGTCGTTTGACACGGGGCTTCTCGAGGAGGTGGCCAGCCTCCTGGTGTGAAGTCGACCCTGTCCCTCTACAGGACGAATCTGCAAAAATAAATGTGCAATAGTCTTGGGACGAGTTCCGTTTTTATGTGTTGTCAAGTGTTGGTATATTGCTGGCTACTTCTCCGCCCAAATCCGCCAGTGTAGGAGGACATGCCCGACCTGATCCTGCAGTGCCGTTTTTAATACATGTCCGCGTGCGGATCATGTATTAGAAATGCAGGGACTTAGTATTAAAAACAACGGGGAGTTCATGCATACATTTATTCATACATTAATAACGTATACAAAATCCTATACTTAAGCAATCCGATGTGTTTGTTAAAACTGCCCTGTAGTACCTTGTGCCCCCCCCTGGCATTGCCCCGTCAGCTGCACGCTCTCTGGCGGCTGCCGCTTCACGGCCCGCGCCGGCCGCCTGCTGCCCGACTGCCCGGCGCTGCTGGAGCGCGCCCCGGCTGCGGCGGAGCCCGGCTCCGGCCTGTGCCGCGCGGGCGGGTGCGCCTGGGAGATGCTCGAGCGGCGGGAGGACCGGGGCCGGGCGCATCGAATAGTGTCTCAGAGGAGGAAGAGGCACCCATACCTCTACCCTCTCATCGTGTTTCCCCCTTCTTTGGGGCCTTCTCGGAGGCCCTCGTCGCCACCGCTGGATTCGCGCCGGAATCCTGGTCAGAACGCACCCCGGGAGAGGTTTGGGGAGCAGCGGTATCGGTACCTTTTTTGTCTCCCCAGTTTCGGGTCTCAATAGGACGGGGGCCAATGCAAGCGGGGGTCAGTCGGTGCGCCGGATCTTGCACGATCCTGCAGAGCCAGGGTCACAGTGACCCGGCTCGGGTGCAGGATCCTGCAAGATCCTGCAGGATTTTGTGGGATCCTGCAGGGCCTAGCTGACCCGGGTCTGGACTGACCTGGGTCAGTGGATCCCCGAGAATTGCGAGAAAGCGGCACAAGCATAAACGTTTGGCGGTTTGCGCGGGGTTCTTGGACTGCGCTAGGCCCGTCTGGCGGCTCCCCGTCCGCGCCTATCCAAGAAATCCGCACGGACCCTCAATAGATCGTGCGTGTTCCCTAGGTCGGTTTGCCTGAGGGGTTATTACTTGGTCACAGGTTGGTTCCTCGGGGAGCTACTTTGCCCGTTGCTCGGAGGTTCCCTGGGGTTCCTCGGGTTCCCCGCCGCCAGTGCCTCGGGGGGTTACTTTGCCAGTTGGTCAGAGGTTCCTCGGGTTCCTCGGGTTCCTTGTTGTTCGGAGGTTCCTTGGGTTCATCAGGTTTCAATATCAAGCAGTGCCACACAACGCCACGAAATGCCACAAATCCAAGCAATGGCAAGCAATACCAAGCAATGCCACACGTGTGACACAGTACAAACGCAATGCCAAGCAATGCCAAGAAATGCCAAGCAATGCCAGGCACTGCGCCCATGCAGCAGGAAGCTCTGCCCTAGTTGGGGTCGCGCCAGACTTATGTTGCGGCAGTCATTAGGGGAAGGGGATGTTCTGGCATGTCTTCTCAACGCCACCTCTCGCTACGAAGGAATGACGACAGGAGGCGGTTGGTAGTTTTCGGCCTCTGGGGGCCCTCATCGGGCTCCGGGCCGGTCTACAAAGAGGTTCGGGAATTAGGTGGTCCGAGCGTGGTGATGTCAGGGGCAAGGTGGGAGGGGAGATGGGCTCCCTCGGGGCGGATGCACCGACCCCCCAATGGCCCACTCGGCGCCGATGCTTGGGGGCCCGCTTCCCCCCCCGGCTCCCTGGGACATGCGGACTGGAAAAGGGGCGGGGCTCGCACGGGTGGCGGAACCTCCTTCGAAGAAGCCCTCCCTCCTTGTGCCCTCCTTCGAAGAAGCCCTCCTTGTGCGCGCCGCCAACTATTTGTTCCGGACGTTTTCGTCGGTCCCAGGCGGTTTTCCAGACTCTGTGTGCTTTCCAGCAGCTGTGCCTCGCCGAGAGCGTTCTGGGGGCGCCCGGGTCGTCCTGCGAGCGGCCGCCGGAGGCTTGAATTACGGCCCAGAAGCCCAGACCATGAGGAGCATTCTGGTGGGACGACAGGGGGGGATCTCCAGAACGGGAGGGGGCGTACACACGCGCTTACACACGCGTGTGCGAAGTCTGGTGCGTACACACGCGGCCGGTCTTCGACTTGCGGCCGGGCGCTCTTCTCGATGGCCGTTGGCGCCCCAGCCCCTCCTCCTCGGCTGCGCGCGCGGAGTGGCCCTTCGCCGCAGTGACCCCTGCTGTGGGCCCGCAGGGGTCCCCGCGGCCCTTGCCGGCGCGCTCGGGCTTCGCTCGCCGCGGCCCCGTGGGGCCGCGCACCGGAGGCCACGCTTGCCCGGGACCACTCCTGGCGTTATTCGCCGAGCGCACTGACTCGCTAGGTGGAGGGAGGAGGGAGGAGGAGGAGGAGGAGGAGAAGGAGGAGGAGGAGGAGGAGGAGCAGGAGGAAGAGGCTAGGAGAAGGACGGGGAAGAAGAGGCTAGGAGGAGGAAGAGGAGGAGGAGGAGGAGAAGGAGGAGGAGGAGGCTAGGAGTAGGAGGAAGAGTATGTGAGGAGGAGGAGGAGGAGGAGGAGGAGGAGGAGGAGGTTCGAGGAGGTTGGAGGAGGAGGACGCGAAGGAGGAGGACTCCTGTCGTCCGACCCGCGAGGACGGCTCCGCCGTGCTGCGCTGCGTCGTGCTGCCCGCGCGGGGCTCGGCGGGGCTGCACGAGGAGCTGCACAGGCCCGGGGGGGGCCTTGACACAGGGGGTCACTGCAGGCGTCGAGGCCAAAGGCGGGCCTGGCCCTCTGAAGGAGGAGTACAGTCGGGTCCCTGAAGAAGGAACCCTTTTCGTTGGGGAGGGGCTCCGTGTTCCTTAATTGTTTCACAGCTTGCCTCAGGTTTTCCTTATGTTTTCGATGGGAAATCGAAGTCTAACTTATGGGAAAAAGGGGCCTCGTTCCTTATTTAGGGTTCCTTAGGTCAAGGCCCCGGCTGTAGTCAAAGCATAGTCTTGGGACGATTGTTCGACCATATTTTGAGATTGTTTGGCGTACTCTTGTGGTGTTTTTAGTCTTCGTCCAAGATCCGCCTGTACGGGGACATGCCCGACCTAAATCTAGGCCTCCTAGATGGGGTCGGAGTAGATGGGGTCGGAGTAGATGGGGTCGGAGGATCGCACAGCATCGCCGATGCACCGGGGATGCGGCGCGATGTGGAGCCCGAGTTTCTCCACGCCGGCGTTGCCAGTGCATCACCGACGATGCCGGTGCCTCGCCGATACATCGCCGATGCATCGGCGATGCATCGGCGATGCGGCGCGATCTTCCGACCACATCTACTCCGACACCACCTAGGAGGCTTCTAAAGCGGGGGTCAGCCAGAGCGCCCGATCTTGCAGGATCCTACCCAGGCTAGCGCGCAGGATCCTGCAAGCTTGAGACGGCGGTCATTGCAAACGGGGGTCAGCCAGAGCGCCAGATCTTGCGGGATCCTACCCAGGCTAGCACGCAGGATCCTGCAGTCTTGAGACGGCGGTCATTGCAAAGGGGGTGAGCCAGAGCGCTGGATCGTGCAGGATCCTACCTGGGCTAGCGCGCAGGATCCTGTAGGGCCTGACTGACACGGGTTCGCACTGACCTGGGTCAGTAGATCCCCGAACAGGGAGCTCGTGCTGCGGCTGGACAAGGCGCCGCCGTGCGAGTCGACGGTGGGCGAGGAGGTCGTCAGGGGTAACTAACCTCAGGAGGGTGGATCCAGAAAACATCGCGTCGTGAAAAGAAAGCCAGCGGAGGTTTCTCACTATGTTCGGCCTCTGCAGCCCTCGACGGGCCTCAGGGCCGTCCAAAAACGACTCAGGATGAGAAGCCGGTCCTTGGGAATGGGTCGAGACCTTTGGAGGTCGTCGCTATGAGAAAACGTGACGTCGGGGGTGTGCCCAATCGTCCGTGCATCCCCGATAGGGCCCGATGGCCCGCCCCGTCAAGGGGCATGTGTATTCGCTATCGGGGGCCCATCGCCGATCTACTGGGGATGTATCTCCGATTCCAGCACGATGTCCCCTCCCCTTCTTGAGCCAGTACCCCTCCTATCGTTGTCTCCCAGGTCGAGGCATCAGAGGATAGCTCGCACGACTCTCCGGGAAGGTGCTTTGTCATCGAGGTCCAGAACCGGTTTGAGGACCCGAGGCAGGGATTGATCCATGACCACAGCCTGGGAGAGCGACCCGACCTTCAGGGACTTAAGGGGTTGTTGATGCCGATGCATGTGGGCCCCACGGGGGCCAGGCAGATCTATATCCACCGCTTGCTGGAGACCCTGAAGATCGATCGCCCTGACAGCGGTTCTCCCTGAGGTCTGACGTTGCCAAAAGTGTATGAAAAATCACCAGACAGAATACCGGACCCCATCTGTCTGCGCCACCATTTTTTGAGCCTGATCGATATGTGAGGGCCCCAGCGCTCGAAACGAGGCAACATACCCCGCTCTGAGAAAACCGCAACGCCAGGATCTGAGGGATGGATACGGTCGGGCCGAGGCATCAGATCGCGGTCGGTGCGGGGAGGGTGCCCTGATGCTCTGTTCTTCGCGTCTGTCAGGATGCTCTTGCGCATCCTGGGGAAGGGCACCCTCGGTGATCTCATGGCTTGGTTTTTTTTTTTTGTTCGGCCCGCGGAGGGCCTCGTGTTATTGAACAGTGGTCCTCTGTCTTAGTCGGGTATGGCCAGGACCCCAGGTAAGGGGACCCGGTTAGCGGTAGGGCCCCGGAGCCCTCGAATTGGCCAGAATCACTAAACCAGGTTTGCCATAGCTGGTGATTTTTCGGATGACGGCAGTTCGGGTTAGTGGAGATGGGACGGGGGGGCGCCCCCGGTGCAGATCACTAAACCAGGTTCCACTGAACCCAATTCCACCAACGCCCGACTTAGGCCCGACCTTCGGCCCCCGCCTCGCAGAGGAGGACTTCTGCCTGGACGGCGCGTGGTTCGACGCCGGGCGCTGGTCGGCGGCGCCGCCGCCGCGGCTCCGGGCGGGCGGCGTCTCGCGGCTGGTGCTCTCGAGCGACGCGCTTCTCGGCAGCGTCAGCGGCCTCTGCTGGTACTCGGCGGAGAACGCCGACCCAGAGATCCGACGCTCCGAGAAGGTTGGAGCGGCGGGTCGATGGCCGCTTCCGGCCTCCAGGGGCCCCCGCTGGGCCTCGGGACCGTCAAGGGACGAGTCATGGGGCGAAACATCGGGCCCCGGGGAAGTGGTCCAGACCGCTGGAGCCCACGCATCAAAAGATTTGAGCAGCCGGATGTCTGGGGACATGGGCGACGGGTCCCGTTTCTCTGCAGAATCGGCGCGCGTTGTCGCCAAATGAGCCGGCACTGTCCTCACGTGTCAGGGGTAGCTACCCTCCCCGATCCATGGATCTGGCGCCCACGCACCAGATGCCCAGATCAATAGCCCATGTCCGCGTGCGCCCGAGGTACGTGAACGAGCAGAGCCGCGACGTGTACTTCAGCGTGGTCTTCAGCTCGAGGCAGGAAAAACGGCACGAGCCTAAACTTTGGAGGGTCCACGCGGATTTCTTGGATGTGCGTTGGGCCCCTTCTGGACCTCCTAGATGGGGTCGGAGTAGATAGAGTCGGAGGACCGCTCCACATCGTCGATGCGTCAGCGATGCGGCTCGATGTGGAGCCCGATTTTCCCACGCCCGAGACGCGGATGCGTCGCCGACGTCGCCGATGCATCGCCGATGCATCGCCGATACATCTGCGATGCATTAGCGATGCCGCGCGATCCTTCGACTCCGACCCCATCTACTCGGACCCCATTCAGGAGGCCTGTCCACGCGGAGTTCCTTGGATATGCGTTGGCCCCCCCGAAAGTTGATGTTCAGGCAGTTGTTCCTGCTTCTGTCAGCTGCTCCCTCACGTCGAGCTCCTTCACCGCGTGGGCCGGGCCTCCCCCCGCGGAGTTGTGCCCGGGGCCACAGCAAAAATTGCAGCATCATAAAGATCAGACCTCGACCAGAGCTTCAGAGCCCACCATTCTGCGACGCGTTTCGAAGCATCGGCTTCACCCCAACATTCTAGTATGATGTGCGCGTCTCCTCCTCAGGGGCGACGCGCTTACCGAGAAATCTTACAGTACATGCGTCGTGGCGGGCGCTTTCTGGCCACACCCCTCGGGAAAATCTCTGCGGCCACACTGCTCGGGGAAATCTCTGCGACAAGATGGGTCGACACTCCCGCGCCGCCATTGGGCGAGTGGGGGGACAGGCGCCGCCAGACGGGACCCGACTGGAATCCATCAAGGGCCCGTCTGACAGGAGGGCCAACCCAGCAAACAATAGAGGGTGGACTAGGGTGGGTCTCGAACGCAGCGACGGCGACGAGGAGCGGCAGCAACCAGCGAAGAGGAACCCCAGCTGAGCGCCTCTCCGTCTAACGAGAGGTTGTCCTGGCCTGCGGGAGCTCCTGCTCGGTCCTGTGGAGGCTGCTCCCAGTCCTGCAGGTGAGAATCAGCGACCAACCAACCAACCAGGTGGGGACGAGCCCACGTTGACGCGCCACGTCACCTGCGGCACGCCCATTGCCAAGCGAACCAACCAACCAACCAAGGCAGAGAGAGAGGACGAGATACGCCTGCTGCAGCGGAGCACTCGGCAGTGAGGATGGAAATGCCAGATGGCCAAATATGCCACAAGGCGCAGAGCCCAAGAGGCAAGCGACAGTTCGTTCTGGGGATTCTCCTGTCCCCCAAATCGCTACGCGATTTGGAGGCTATGCAACGATATACTACAAGATGAGTGTATTCGATGTTCGGGACGGACGCGCGCCTCCAAGGAGGACATATAGTACTAGTACGTCTCTGCGCGTCCCAAAGCAAGGCAACATCGCTTGGCGCCGTTAAGCATAATACAGACCCTAAGCCTAATAACACAATGAATTCGTGGCCGAGCACTGGTCTACGATTTTCAAGGAGATCCCGGAACAGTTGGGTGGTTTCGTCTGGTGCATCAGCAGAAGAGGCCTTCCATCCTTGATGATTTTGCCCTCCTAGTTCAGGTCCCCTCCCGAAGGGGGTAGGGGTACTTGTGTTGCTTTTCGCTGTGTGCTCACAACTTGATACCGAGGTACCACGAGCTTCAGGTCGCCCCTTCGCTTCGCCGCGACGCGGGCGTGCAGCTACCGGCCGGGCACGGGGTGGCCTGGAATTGCTTCTTCGAGAGCAGCGCCGCCGTCCACGTCAAGGTGGTCGTATTCCAGGACCCCTCAGGGCCTGACGACGTTTCGGTCATCGACTCGTGGGGATCAGGCTGGATACATCGAGGTGAGAGCAGGTAAATCGAGGCACGCCCTTGATACATCGAGGGGCGTCCGGGTACATCTGGAGATCTCCAGGGAGCTCTGGAGCAAACAGTGGGGGGACAGCAGAGGTCGTTGAGCTTTAACGACAGGAGCTCGGGTGCATGGACCCGCTCGCGTTCCCGCCCGCCGAGGCGCGCCAGGCTTGGCTCGGGGGGGGGGAGGGCGGGCGGCGGAGGGATGATCAGAGGTGGCCAGGGCATGCGGAGGCCGTTGCTCGTCCTGGAGAGTCCTCGTCGCCACGGCCAGATTCTCCGTGAGATTCTGGTAAGAGCCTTACGCGCGAGAAGCCATGGAACGGCCAGGTCTTTCTCCGTGCCGCCTGGCCGGCGGCGAGGAGCTCGCGCGGCCGATGTGGTCGAGAGCTCTGGGGCCTCCGCGCGCCCGAAGAGGTCGCCGCGCCGGAGGTGTGGGAGCGGAGGAAGAAGAAGAAGAAGAAGAAGAAGAAGGAGGAGGAGGAGGAGGAGGAGAAGTGGGGGAGGAGGAGAAGTTTCGAGAAGTGCTTCTCAGCTTCTTAGCCATGGCTAAGAAGCTGAGAAGCTGTAGGCTGGCTAGCCAGCCTACAGCTCGAATGAAGCAGAGAAACAGATCATCACCCCAGAAGAAAAAATTGCAGAGTACGAATCGTTCTTTGGTTCCAGCTGTGGGAGCGATGGGGGAGCGAGGGCCGCCCCGGGACAGACGCCGCGAGAGGCTCCCGAGCCCGCCGTCCTCGGCGAGGTGCCAGGCTCCACCGCCCTGGCGAACCCTCAGCAGGTGGCCCAGGCGCCGCGGGGGGGGCTCCCGACGACGGCGACGACGGCGGCGACGACGACGAGTTAATGAAGGCGACGGCGGCGACGACGGCGACGACGGCGACAGCGACGACAACGACGGCGAGGGCGGTGACGACGACGACGACGACGACGGCGACGGTGGCGGCGACGGCGACGAAAGCGGCGGCAAAGATGGCGCTACGGCGACAGCGACGCCAGCAGTGGCCAGAGCATGTTCCAAAGAGCAGCCGCGACGCGAGGATCTTGGCACTTGGCACTTGGCCTGGCCCAGTCCCCGACACCTGAGGCCATGAAAAAGAAGCCACCGCGCTGTCCGAGAGTCACGGCCGGAGCTTTCGACCTGACCTTGATTTGGGCGCTGACCGAAATCAGAGTGAGGGGGCCCAGCGGTCTTACACCATCCCCGGGTGCGTGGGTGAAGTGGGATTCTGTGGCTCTGAGTATGTTTTTGTTTTGTTGTCGTCGTCCCCCCCCCCGTGAGCCACCCGCGACTCAGCCTGCGACCACAACCAGTTGATTTCTTTCATAATGAGGATCATGTGGTCTGCGTGTTTTGGAGTAGCGCTCCGAATTCTGCCCATCAGGTGCCCCAGATGAGCCTACGCGCGATCGCGTTCCCTGGGCTCCCCACATTCTTCGTCGATCTTTGAAAGCCCTACTGGATTCCGACGGGGGTAGGACGAGGATATGTCCGTCCGTTCCAGAAGGTTCCGGAACGCTCTCAGGGCGTTCCTGAACGCTCTGCGGAGGCCGCGGCACCCGAGCCGTCCTCCAGAGCCGCCAGATCTCAGAGATTCTCGATCTGTTCCCACCCGATGTTGCCCTCGTCCTTGCTTCGTCTTCGAAATAACCAAGGTGCCCCAGAGCTTCGTGGGGCCGTGGAGCCATGGGGGGATCAGAATTTTTGTCCGCGGGGTCCCTGCGGGGTGGCCGACCTCCGAGCTCGTGCGCCTGCTGCAAAGCCTTCCGGCGCGCACGCCGGGAGTTCTCGAGCCAGGTCCTTGCCCGGACGGCCCCGGGGCCCGGAAGCGGAGCGGCCAAGGCCCGTGGCTGACCCTGCGCGCAGCCGCTGGCACGTCGGGGGAGGCGGCGGAGGATGAGGAGGAAGAGGAGGAGGAGGAGGAGGAGGAGGAGGAGGAGGAGGACCCATTGGACTGTGACCCATTGGGTTGGTTCCCGCGTATACGCGGCGCTCCTCCCTTCTGCGAGCGCCCGCGACCTATAGGCCCTATGGGTCGTCGCAGCCAGGAAGGCCCCGCAGGTAGCGCCTGTAGGCGCTGCCGTTGGGGAGCGCGGATGCCTTTAGGCAGGGAGGGCCTTTAGGCGCGCCTGTAGGCGAGGAGGGCCTGTAGGCGTGCCTATAGGCAGGGGCGCCTGTAGGCGGTGTGTGTGTGGGGGGAGGGCCTGTAGGCGTGCCTGTAGGCAGGGAGAAAGGGAAAAAAGGGGGGGGGAGAGAGGGGAAGAGAGGGGGTGCGTGCCTGTAGGCAGGGAGGGCCTGTAGGCATGCCTGTAAGCAGGGAGCGGGGGAGGGCCTGTAGGCGTGCCTGTAGGCAAAGGGGGGAGGGGGCAGGGAGTGCCTGTTGGCGTGCCGGTAGGCAGGGAGGGAGGGAGGGGGAGGGAGGTGGGGAAAGCGCGCGTCACGCGCGAGCCCGCCGTGCCCCTTTCTGACCGTCGGCGCTAGCATGCGTGCACGAAGGTCGATGCAGCCACGCCTATCAGCCGCACCTTGGCAGCTAGCTCGTCCACGTCCAGCGTGTCCCGCAGCGCCCACCGCAAGAGCTCGCCCCTCGGCGGGCCCCACGCGGCATGCACCGCCTCCCGGTGGGCCTCCATGGCGGCACAGCACTCGATCAGGTGCTGGAGGCAGCCCTCGCCGCCAGCGCACAACGGGCACGCCTCGGGCAGGCGCTCCGCCGGCAATCCCCAGACCCCGACCGGGATCTGGAGGGACACGCGCGCGGCGCACCATGCACGGTGGAATCGCCACATAGTTCGCCCCCATGACGCCCACCTGAGGGCGGGGGGCCAGTCGCAGTGCAGCGGGAGGACCTCCGCGATGGGAACGAGGCCGGTGTCGTTCAAGCGGCCCAGCTGCTCCCGGAACCAGATCTGCTCGGTTTCACGGATCCGCGGCAACACGGCCGCGCGGGCCCAGCCGCGAAGGGCGCGCCGCCTCGCCTGCGCACCCGCCTGGGCCGCGACAGCCAGGCCCTCCGGCGGCGCCCCCACCCCGAAAAGGGCGGCCACCGCGGCGGCGTCATGCAGCCAACAGCCGCCTTGGCGCGCCAGCGCTGCCCGCACCGCCGGGGCAATCGGCGTCTGCTCCGGCAACAGGAGCATCCGGGCCCATGACATAACGATCCGGAGGGCCACTTTGCTGGAAGCCCGCGTCAACAACCGAGTCTCTAGGAACAGGCGCACGTAGCCCCCAGTGCCCATGGATGCGGCTGGCGGCAAACCCAGCAGCGCTTTGGCCACGTCATAGTACGCCCGGTTCAGCTGGGTTGCAACTTCGTTCCAGCCGCGGGCGTGGCTGGCGAGGAGTTCCGCTCCGTAGAAGGCCGAAGCCTCCGCGCGGGCGGGAAGCTGCTCCGCCTGCACTGGCATCCCAAAACCGTGGTCGGTCAGCCCTGCCACCAAGCGCCGAGCGGACTCGAGGAGCTTCGCGCACACACGGGCGAGCAGCAGGGGCTCGAGCGACAAGTCGGCGTCGATGACTACGCCCAGCACGTCCAAGTTATCCACCGCCCGTACTGGGACGCCGTCTACCGAGCCACACGCGGCGGCGTCGAGCCGCGCCCCCCCGACAACCATCGCGGCGGGGCCTTTGCTGCCAGACTGAAATCTGTGGCGGTACAGGTGGCAGAATTCAGTCATGCCGCCGTTCGCCCTTGCCAGGCTAGCCTCGTCGGGCTGCAAAGTGAAGCTGTCGTCCACGAACTGAAGCATGAACATGTTTTCCGGGGCGCCTCCAGCAAGAGGTGGGGGCGCCAGCGCCGCGCCTTCCGCCACCCGGCGACACGAGTCCAGGAGCGCGCGTACCAGGGCCCCGAACAAGTGCACCCCTGCGCGCCGGCCCTGGCCCACACCGAAGCCCACCAGAATGTGCACGGGGCCCACGAGCGGCCCGATGCGCAGGCGTACATTTTCGTCGCCAAGGGATGCGGCCGCGGCAAGCCACAGGCGCCCCCGCACCCCCGCACGGCGGAGCTGCACGAGGACAGCATCCCGCCAAGCCAGGTCGAACCCGTGCAGAAGGTCTGCTTTCTGGAGCACAGTGCGGTGCCCTCCCAGGCGGCGCAGCTGCAGCGCCATCAATAGGCCAGCGGCCATGAGGGTCCCGTCGAACAGCCCCCCGGCCTGCTCGGCCCCCGCGAAAGCCTCAAGCAGGTGCCGGGTGGCGGCCAACCACGCCGCGTCGAGGAACCCTTCGATGTCATCGACGTAACTTATAGGCCGGAGATTGTTGACGTCCGTCACGACCTGCGAGCCGCGCTTGCGGATGGGGGCGAGCTCCCGCATCCACATCGTCGCGCCCAGGCCGACTACAAGGGAAAGGTTCAAGATGGCCCACGTGACCACCAGTCCGTCGACCACGAGCGCCTTAGCCGCGGCACGGGGGAGGCGCAAGGTGCGCCTGTCGGTCGGCGCCTGCTGGACGAGGGACGCCACGAGCTCCACGGAGAACGGGTCGTCAACCTCCTCCGCTGTCTCCCGCAGGGCTTCGGCCCGGGCCTCCTTCACTGCCTGGCGGACGGCTGCGGAGAAATCCGCCGAGCCTGCGCCCGCTGCGTCGCTGCGCCTGAGGATGGCGTCAGCCACAGTGTGCATAGTCTCCACTGGCCCGAGGCGCGCCCCGGTGCCGGGGTCGCACAGGGCTAATTGCAGCGCCGCCTTCGGCTTCAGAAGGTGCGACAGAAAACCCCCTGCCCGGGACTGGGAGGCCGCCGCCAATTGGGAGGAAGAGGGAGAGGAAGGAGTAGGGAGGAGGAGGAGGAGGAGAAGGAGGAGCAGGAGGAGGAGGAGGAGGGAGGAGGAGGAGGAGGGAGATGGAGGAGGAGGAAGAGAAGGGAGGAGGAGTAGGAGGAGGAGGAGGAGAGGAGGAGGAGGATGATGATGATGATGATGATGATGATGATGATGATGATGATGATGATGATGATGAGGAGGAGGAGGAGGAGGAGGAGGAGGAGGAGGAGGAGGAGCAGGAGGAGGAGGAGGGGAAGAGGAGATAGTCCTACCCCCTCCCCCCCGCCAGGAGAGGGAGGACGCCGACGCGGCCTCGCACTTCTGGAGCTCCACGCGCCCGCGCGACCTCCTGGACGGGCTCGGATCGGGCGTAAAGGCCGGCCTGCTGGCCGCATGCTTATCCTCGGCCTCCTCCTCCTCCTCCATTCCCCTCCTCTTCCTTCTCCACCTCCCCGTCCTCCTCCATCTTCCTCCTCTCTCTCGGCAACCTCCGTTCAACTTCACAAATACACAGTATGAGTACTACTCTCCTCTCTCCCCTGGTGACGTCCAGGAAACTGCCGACCCCCTCCGCGTAGTGGCTTTTTACCCACAGGATTCCCGGGAAACGGGTTTTCGCTTGGGTTTTGGTTCGAAATGCTGCTTTCGCTGAGACGCTGGCTTCATTTTCGGGTCACCGCTCGTTCCGAGTCGTGCTCCCGCTGCAGCGCTGGCCTCATTTCCGCGCTTCCGCTCGTTCCGAATCGTGCTCCCGCTGCAGCGTTTGCGTCATTATTCCCAGCGCCATGCCACGGCATGGTTTTCGGTCCTTCAAAATAGGCTCCAAAACCTTGCGAATGGCTCCAAAACCTCAGCCCTTTAAAATAGGTTCAAAACATAGCCATAGGCTCCAACATCTAGAGAATGGCCCCGCGAAAAAATATCGGGGGCCCCTTCTCAACATGTTTCTCTTTTTTTTCCTCCTCGAAAGCTTCCACTCTTGCCCACCCCCGTCTCTCCTGCCCCGTCAGTCACAAGCTCTTCCCAGCATCCTCGCCCCTCGTCGCATGTCCTCACATTCAGCAATTCAGCCACCTAGCCGACCGACGGAGGTCATACCCAGGCCATCCCATCGCATCCATCAACACCATATCAAAAAGTCGACGCGCTGCTTTTCCACACTGACGTTTCGTCGCCGACGTTGCAAAAGT
The DNA here is from genome assembly GCA_963575745.1 of Prorocentrum cordatum. Lineage (NCBI taxonomy): Eukaryota > Dinophyceae > Prorocentrales > Prorocentraceae > Prorocentrum > Prorocentrum cordatum. Next base: position 308,130 of record CAUYUJ010012014.1, on the reverse strand, counting down.
GCACGGCAGGAGCGGGACGCGGCGCACGTCCCGCAGGAAAGTGCGAAGGCCCATTCACGCCTTGGCACCGCGCCCTTCTTTCTCGAGCGCTGAGCACAGCTCCCGCCCGGGCGCGGCGCACACGTGTCGGTTGCCAAGTCCTTTCGGTAGCAGGTCATGGGGGCCTGGCATACCCTCCTCATCCCGTCTCTAGCGTCGGCTTGCGTCGATTGGCGTCTGGGAGTGGATGAGCTATAGCGCCGATCTAGCGTCGATCACCGTCGATCGAGCGTCGATTCGATTCAATCTAGCGTCGATTCGCAAGAGCCAACAGGATTCGAACAGTGGCGAAGCGTCCTGGCTTGCCTATAGGTAGGCCCACCAAAGAATGTTCTAAGAACCTTTTGTGGTATGCGCGAAATGTTCTAAGAACATTTCAGGCTGATATTGATTGTTTCCCACATCCTGAGTGGGGGTCTTGTTTTCCTAGAACACCATCTCCTTCTCCTTCTCCTCCTGTTCCTTCTCCCGCCTCCCTACCATACAGCACCATGCGTACCATACCATACCATACCATACCATACCATACCTACCATACCAGACTTACCAAGTCCATACCAAACTCATACCACCTCCACACCTACCGCCGGAGCGAGGACAGTATCAGGAGACAATGCCATTTACAAGGTTTCGTGCCCCCCCCGCCCCTCCAGGGAGGCCCCGCCTCAGCAGGAGAACATTCGCAAATCATATTGTTTATGAGGTTTCGTGCTCGTCACACTCCTCCAGGGAGGCCCCGCCTTAGCGAGGAGGGTTTTCGTAAACCATACTGTTTATCAGGTTCCGTGCTCCTCCCACTCCTCCAGGGAGGCAACGCCTGAGCGAGGAGGGCATTCGAAAACCATGTTATGTGTTATGTTTCGTGACCCTCCCACTCCTTCAGGGAGGTCCCGCGTGAGCGAGGATGGCATTCGCAACAAATGTTATGTATCAGGTTTCGTGCCCCTTACACACCTCCAGGGAGGCCCCGCCTGAGCGAGGAGGGTATTCGAAATCAATGCTATGTATCAGTTTTCGTGCCCCTCCCACTCCTCCAGGGAGGCCCCGCCTGAGCGAGGAGGGTATTCGAGAGCAGCATAATTTAACAGGTTTCGTGGCCCTCCCACTCCTCCATGGAGGCCCCGCCTGAGAGAGGAGCGTATTCGAAAACCATGTCATTTATGAGGTTTCGTGCCCCTCCACTCCTCCAGGGCGGCCCCGCCTGAGCGAGGATGGCATTCGCAACAAATGTCATTTATCAGGTTTCGGGGCCCGCCGACCCGCTCGGCCCCGCTAACTTAATGACTGTGTGTATGCAGATCATACACGCACCTTTTTTTCTGCAACGCTACATTGGCATGGATTTGCATGGATATACATTCCCACTCTGTCACTTGGCCGGCAGGCAACGACCACATCTGCGACGTTCCCCGCCACTCACCCAAGGACATAATGTCAACGATGTCCCTTAATATCACGCAGCGGCCACATCTGGCCCGTTTGTCGTCGACGCTGCAGAATGCGTGGCGGGAGTGTGGCGCTGTGCACATCGTGCCTGGGATGTCGTAGTGCCGCTGTCGCGTCCTGAGAGTTGCACCGCCGTTTCCGGGCGCGGCGCACACTTCTCGCTTGCCAATTCGTGGTGCGCGGGGCCGCGCGCGCTCTGGCTCGCCGACCCGGGGGAAATGGAAACGGGGTTCCGCGCGCGGGTGAGCGAAGCTTCGCTTTCCCCCGTGAGCGCCGCGCAGATTTCGCCCGACAGGGGCGGCGTGACCCAGCTTCAGCCCGCGTCACTCAGGTCGCCATTGCAGTGCTGACGTGCCGTCTGGGCCTGTGCAGGCAACCAAAAAATCAATGTTTTGTTTTTTTCCGCGCGGAACAGGTCGCTTGATCGCTCACAAGACCCGCCAAGCTGCTGCCACACCCGCTTTCGGGTGTAGGTGCCACCTTTTTCTTGTTCTCGGGATCAAATACTGCTCCCTCTGCTCCTCGACATGCACCTCTTCCTCATCTTCTTCCTGATTCCCCATCCTCTATCTCAGTACCATTTCTTCGCATCCACCACCCCACACTACGCAACGACCCAGCCGCATGTTCCACCCCCTCTGCTCCTCGTCTGCATCCAAGGCTCCTCGGACTCTTCCCCCCCCCTCCTTCCTCCTCATCCTCCTCCCTCCTCCTCCTCCTCCTCCTCCTCCTCCTCCTCCTCCTCCTCCTCCTCCTCCTCCTCCTCCTCCTCCTCCTCCTCCTCCTATGTCTCCACGTCCACCACTCCTGAAGCCACGTGCTCATCGTCCGTGTGCGTAAGTAGAACCCTGGTAGACGCCTCCAGTCCACCTCGCTCTCTGACCGACGGTCGGACTGAGGCCTCCCTGCGCTGCCGGAGTCTGCCCCCCCTCTGCCAGGTGGCCGGTGGATGCGTGCTGGCCGGCACTGCGGCGCTGTTGGCAGCCCCCGTGGCGGGCGGGGGGGAGAAGGACGAGGGGGAGGAGAAGGAGGAGGAGCAGGCGAAGGAGGAGGAGGAGGAAAAGGGGGAGGATGAGGAGGGGGAGGATGAGGATCGGGGGTGGACAGAACCCCCAACAGTGACACGTCGATTAGTGAATTGTCCGTTTTCGGTTCTCGAGAGGGCGCCGTGGCCGTTAATTTCCAGGCCTGCGCCCGCACGGTTTGGGCCTCAGGCCGTTTTCACTAAACCACGTTTTACTAAAGGGAGGCCTGTCCATCCCCGAGAGGAGGGGGAGGAGGAGGAGGAGGAGGAGGAGGAGGAGGAGGAGGAGGAGGAGGCGGAGGAGGAGGAGAAGGATGATGATGATGAGGAGGAGGAGGAGGGAGACCAGTGTAAACCCAAGAGCCATCAACGATGTTGGAATACACTCCCCCTCCAAGTTCCCTTGTCCTAGGTCCCTACAGCGGTTCATTTCCATTGTGGTACCTGCCTCGTTGGAAGACGACCGGTTTGGAGACCCGGAAACATGCCGAAGCATTGTTCTCGGGATTCCAACGCCACGGATCAACCTGATTGTTGCGTTTTCTGACGATCCCGGATAGTGCCAGAACGCCATTCTTTGGATTTCAACACCGCGAATCAACGTAATTGCTGCACCCGCAAAATCTTGAATCCTTCCAAAACGCAGTTTCTGGTTCGTTGACCGCGTGAATCCGTGAAACTATTTTGCACTTTAAACAAGGAATATGCGTGGCGCTAAGGCGAGAGCCACATTTTGAACAGGAGCCGCCCTCAATCTGTGAACTGTTTGCACTTGTTCACTTGTTTATATCGGGTGTGCGCTGTGCTAAGGCGAGAGCCAACTTTCCACCACCACTACCATAGGTAGGGCAGAAAGGAGGACGGGGATGTCCTCCTCCTCCCACTCCTCCTCCCCTTCCTCCTCCTACTCCTCCTCCTCCTCCTCCTCCTCCTTCTCCTCCTCCCCCTGCTCCTCCTCCTCCTCCTCCTCCTCCTCCTCCTCCTCCTCCTCCTTCCTCCTCCTCCTCCTCCTCCTCCTCCTCCTCCAGCTCCTCCTCCAGCTCCTCCTCCTCCTCCTCCTCCTCCTCCTCCTCGCCTCCTCCTCCTCCTCCTCCTCCTCCTCCTCCTCCTCCTCCTCCTCCTCCTCCTCCTCTTCCTCCCTCTCTACCTATGGTAGTGGTGGTAGACAATCGGCCCATCAACAGCGGACATGTTCCTTCAATTTCGGGCCCCAGGGCCCTCACAGATCGACCTGGCTCGAGGCATGAAGCAGAAAGATGGGGTCCTGGGCTCGGGTCGTGATTGTTCGCGATGTTGCAATGTTTTTTTTTACCAGCCTCGAACGTATCCCTATCCCTAAGATTGACACGCCAAAAGGCGATGACAATCTTAGGGATACGCCCTCAAAAAATAAGGGAATCCCTAAGATTGGCATCGTGATGAGGAGGTGCCCAGCATAGGAATAGGGATATGTTCCACGCTGGTAAGTTTTGGCGACGTCGGATCTCAGGGGACATGTTCGTTGGTTCTCGGCGGTGTCCCAGCGCTGGGGCGCGTTTCAGCAGCTGCTCGCCAGGAGCGGTCCGGGGGTGCCCGGATCGTCCCGAGCGGCCGCCGGAGTCCCGAGTTGTGACTCCATAGCCAGACGACGAGGATCACTGGCGCGTCGGACGCAAGAAGGGGGGCAGGGGAAATGGGAGGTTGCGAAGATTGCTGCATGCAGCTGGTTTCGGCTCCGCACCAGGGCGCATTCTTCGATGCGTTGGCGCCTTCGTCGCCGGGAGGCGCCGGGAAAGCCAGCTGCTCGCGCTGATTGCTTTTACTAACCCCCCCTTCTTCGCATCGTTCGGACGTGTGCATTTTTCCCGGCGAGAGCCATCGAGGACCATCCTGGACCATCGAGAGGGAGGATGAGTCAGGTGGCAGGAGAGGCAGGAGGAGGGAGTGCTTGAGACGAGGGGCGCTGCCTTTTCAAAAGGAGGACTCAGCACCACAGGATGGTTGAGAAATGAGGCGTGGAACACCAACGGCCCTGCCGTTCCTTGGGTCCGCGGTCCGCTACAGCCTCTTCGAAACGTCAGATCGTTCCAGGCTGGCCGATTCCGAGCCTCCGGCGGCGTTCAGCCCTGCACGCCCGCGGCGGGGTCGCTGCCGCGCCAGCACGGTGCGAACCTGCGGCAGGCTGACGGTACGGTTCGAGTAACAAGAAAGGCATAAACAGTACCATTCGATCCGCGCGGGATTTCTTGGATCGGAGCTGGGCCACCCTGGCGGCGCCTTCAGCCGCCCCTGGAGCGCTCAGGGATGGTGTCCAGCGCGGATCCATGAAATCCGCACGGAGCTCCGCCGAAACGCTATGGTTCCGCAGTCTGATGTTCCACGAGGGGCGTATGTTGTACAGCGGAGGCCCATGCGAAGAAGCACCCTGCCTGCCTCCAGGGTGCCCTGGGTTTCTTGGATTTCATGGGTTCTGCCACGGGAAGCGCGACGTTCCCATATACCAAAAATCCGTGGACGCCCTGGGGTCTCAGGGTCGGGTTTCCAATTGAAGGTTTCTTATGACTGGCCTCCGCTGTACGCAGTCTCCTGTTTCCTGCGGGGGGTCTGTTGTACGCGGCCCGATCCGACCCGACCCTTGCGGATCCTGGCGCTGGCGGATCCTGGCCGAGGGGCGGAGCTGGCGCGAGTGGGCGCCCCGACGCAGCGGCCTGCCGCGCCCCTGCGCCCGAGGCGCCCTCGCGGGCGGGGCCTCTTCGGCAGGCGCCCCGGGGGCTCCAGGTGTCTCGCTGCCCCTCCTCCTCCTCCTCCTCCTCCTCCTCCTCCTCCTCCTCTTCCTCCTCCACCTCCTCCTCCTCCGTTTCCTCCTCCGCCTCCTCCTCCTCCGTTTCCGCCTCCGCCTCCTCCTCCTCTTCCTCCTCCTCCTCCTCCGCCTCCGCCTCCGCCTCCGCCTCCGCCTCCGCCTCCGCCTCCTCCTTCGCCTCCGTCCCCCCTACGGCCCATTTCGAAGAACAAAGTGCCGAACGAATAACGCACACCCATACCCATAGGGAGGTCGGAGGGAGGAGAATTGACTACGGTTATGGGTTCGGGTCGTCGGACCCCTGGGGAGGCTCCCGTTCGAGCGGGGGCCCCCAGTCCGACAACATGGACCCACAGCCCTGTCCGTCTCCCCTATGGGTATGGGATGTGTGTGTTGTGCTGGTTTGTCGCAACAGACGGCAAAAACATACACTGTCGGAGCTCCGCGCGGATTTTTGTTGGATCGAGTTTCAGCGAAGGTCCAATAAATCCGTGCGAACCTCCGATCCGTTTCGATTCCGACATGCCGCCGATCCGAGTCGGTCTGGCCCGATGCTCACGCGACGCTCTTGTGCATCCTGGCGCAGCCGATCCTATTCGATTCCGACGCGGTGCCGATGCGGCCCGATCCGATGTGCATGCCGATCGGATCGGGTGCCCCGCTGCGATGCTGACCGGCCCTGCCCGCTCCACAGTTGGTGAGGCTTCGGACTGCGCGCAGGCGGGCTCCGACTGAGCTGGCGCGGTGGAGTGCCTGAAGCCCTTGCGCTCCCCGCTGCCACCGCTAGGGGGCCACATGCGAACCCTACCCCTCCCCCTCACGATTTTTGAGGTGGAGGGTGGGGGTCCCTTCGCTCGGGAGCTTCCGAACGAAGTGAACCCCACCCTCCGCCCCAGAAATCGTGGGGGGTAGGGGCAGGGTTCGCATGCGGTCCCCTACTGGCGCGGTGGAGTGCCCGAAGCCCTGGTTCTCCCCGCTGCCGCCGCTGCGACCGACGCCGACGTCGAGCCTCGGTCCCATCGGGTCGGGCGAAAGGGGGATAGCAAAGGGGGGTATAGCAAAGGGGGGTATCGTAACCCCCCCTTCCCAATCCCCCCCTTTCGCCCGGCCCGGTCCCAGCGCGCAGGGGCTCCGGGCTCTCCCGGCGGCTGCCTCTCTGCCTCTCGGCCTCGGCGAGGGGGCCCTGGCACGGCGGCGCTCCGCCAGGGCTCAGCCCAACGCCTTCGACTCGGTTCGCTTCGGCTCGATCTCGTTGGCTTTCCCGTTCGATTCGCTTCGATCGCCGATCCGATGTATCGATTCGATTCCGATTCGCTTCGATCGCCGATCGATTCACTCCGATGTATCGATTCGATTATGGGCTCTCCTGCCCAGCGCCCCGACTGCTTCTTCAGAGCCCCAGCGCGGCCGGGGCTCCGGATCCCAGCAGCAGCGGGAGGAGAGGGGCGGCCAGCTTCTCGCGGGCGTCGTCGCCCTACCGAACCGAGGTGGGCGCCGCCGAGGGCGGCATCGGCGGCTTCCTGACCGGGACCGTCAAAGGCGCCGGCATCCGCGGCTCTTGCGGCGGCGACGTCCAGTGCGCCACTTTTTACCGAGCGCGTTCCACTACTCGCAAAGTCCCTACTCGCAGACGTCTGAAAAACAGTTGTTTGCTTCGATGTAATTTATCGTAAATCCACCGCGGCGGATCCAGGCCAGTTGCGACTAGTTACTTTGCGAGTCGTGGAACGCGCTTGTCTAACTTTCCCCCAAAGCTGCTGGGGGCATGCAGTCTGGAGACGACGATTGCGGCGGCGACGCCCTCGATGGTGACCATGGCGACGACGACGACGACGACGACGACGACGACGACGACGACGACGACGACGACGGCGACGACGACGACGACGACGGCGACGGCGACGGCGACGGTGACGACGACGACGACGAGCTCTGGGCGCCCGTGACGGCCCCAAACGGGTAGAGCAAGCGTCCGTCAGCGCGGACCCCGAACAGCGAGCCCTTGCACTCTGGGTGGGCAAGCTATGTGGTGCATGCCACGTGCTGCAGGGTGCGCGCGCGCACCTTGCATCAGGGGAGGAGGAGGAGGAGGAGGAGGAGGAAGAGGAGGAGGAGGAGGACGAAGCGGAGGAGGAGGAGGAGGAGGAGGAGGAGGAGGACGAAGCGGAGGAGGGCGAAGGAGGAGCAGGAGCAGGAGGAGGAGCAGGAGCAAGAGCAGGGGCAGGAGGAGAAGGAGGAGCGAGGTGCGCGCGCGCGCTGCTTGCGCCATACGGTGCTCAGCGCAGACCGTATGGCGCAAGCAGCGAGTGGCGCACGCGAGGCGCCCACGGCCGTCCACCAGGTGAAGCTTCCGCAGGCCCAGCCAGTGCACGGGGAGCTCACGAGGCGCCCACGGTGGAGCGCCCGCCGGGCGAGTCATCGGCAGACCCACTCGGCCCATTGTACCGCCCACGATGGCCCACGCCTCCAAGACGGCCCAAGAGGCCTCCAAGAGGTCCTCCAGGAAGGCCCGAGGAGGCGGAAACATCATCGATTTCCTCTGGTGTTTTGAAGGATTTGGGTATCTGCGCCTGTTCGGCTTTCCGTCGGCCCAGGACGGCCCAAGAGGCCCCCAAGGTCGCCCCAGGATCGCCCAAGCACGCGAGACCTCGGCAGACCCGGCCAGCGCATCGGTCGCCCACGAGGCGCCCACGGCGCCGCCCACGAGGCGAAATCCCCAGCCATCGACTCCAGGACACGGCAGGCAAGAGCCTCCTGGCGCGAGCACGACTTGAGGCGTTCCACCACTGGCAGGGTCGAAGGAGTTGTCATCTCTTCCGCGGGAGGCGGCGGAAGGGCGGCAGAAGTAGAGCGAGGCCGCCTCCGCCGGCGGGAGCCGGCGGAAGGGCGGCGGGAGGTGGCGGACGTAGAAAATGCGCCCCCAAGAGATGACAACGTTTTTGGGTTCATTGTTTCCGGAATCCGCCATTTGAGGAACGAGAACGAGCCCCCAGGTGCAAGCGGTGCGAGTTTTCTGATGTTCCAACCTACTTTAGCCTCGATCACCAGAAAGAATTTCGAGCACCAGGAAAGTACCGAAGTTGGCGGTTTTTCACGTGTCGGGCCCTGGGAGACTGTCCTTCTACACTGTTTCGACGCTGTTTCGACACTGTGTCGGCACTTTGCCGTGTGCTCGAAACTATTTCTGGGATGTGGTCCTTACGCAGGATGGGGGCAACATGATGCGAGCCTTTCTGGTAGGTGGATCTCTCAAGCTCTCCGCCGCACCTGGCGGTGTGCGTTGCGAGCAGGAACACAGACTCCGGAGGTGTGCGTGCGTTGGGGTGCGAGCAGTGCGAGCTGAACACGCAGACGGCCTCGATCACCGACGCCGCCCGCGACGACGGCCGACGGCGGCGAGCCTGGCCGGGCGAGGCCCCGCTCACAGCGGGCCCCCTGGGGGGTCCCAGGGCGTCTGCGCCCCCAGGCGGTGGACACGGACGAGCCCCCGTCTCGCAAGACCTGGGGGGCGCCCAAAAAACATCGTCCAGGGATGTTTTTTTCCTGTGTTTGACCATTGTGGCATATTTTCTGTTCTCTTCGCGCCAGGATCGCGCCGCATCGCCGATCCATTCGAAGAAGAAAAACGCCACAACCATACACTGTGGGCGCTCCGCGCGGATTTCTTGGATCCGCGCCTGGGCTTTCCCGGCGGCGCCTCCGGCGCCGCCCCTGGCGCGTGGAGCGGGCCCGGCGCGGATCCAAGAAATCCGCGCGGAGCGCCAAAATCTTCTATGTTTATGGCTTTCTGTCTTCTTCTGAATGACCACAGGCTGGGGAGGGTGCAGTGGGGCCGATGCCAAGGAGCACCCTGCTCGCCTCCAGGGTGCCCTGGGTTTGTTGGGTTTCCATGGTTCTGCGATGGAATGCGTGGCGTTCCCGCACCAACAATCCATAGACGTCTTGGGGTCTCAGGGTTGGGTTTCTTGTCTTGTGGTCGGACCCCAAGTGTAGATCGTGTCCAGGATCTTGTGGCCCCGTCGTCTTCTGGGCGCGAGGGTGTCTGTTGTTTTTTCTCCGCCCTGGCCCAGCTTGCTCTACCGCGCCCTGCTCGGGGGCGGCCAAAGGTGGGGGAGGGGAGGGGTGCTGACTAGGAGGGGCAGGAGGAGGAGGAGGAGGAGGAGAAGGAGGGGGAGGAGGAGAAAGAGGAGGGAGAGGAGGAGGAGGAGGAGGAGGAGGGGGAGCAGGATGAGGAGGAAGAGGAGGAGGAGGAGGAGGGGGAGGAGGAGCTTCCAGGCAAACGCATTGGGAAACAATGAGAACTGGCCATTCTGCACACGCTGCAGCTCCAGCCCGGCCCCGCCTGGGATTTTTCACAAAAGCCGGAACGAGCTCCTGAGCTACCCTGCTGTGCTGGCTTCTAATTCTTCTACAACCCCACAGCTCTCCAAGGAGCTGTCCGGGAACACTCGAACCGCTCCAACGTGGCTCCACATTCCGTTCTCTTGCCGCCAGACATCCGAACTCCTCCACCGTTCCGTTCTCCCTGGGGGCGGGCAGCATGACCAGGGCCGAGACATCTGCCTGCATGTCATGCCCCCCCCTCTTCTTATTTCTGGACACCCCCTTTTCCCCCACCCCCCTGGGCCGCGCGCGTGCCTCGTGCCATGATTCTGGAACCCTCATCGTGAACATCTACATGCTGGATGCCCCCAACTTGCTATTCGTGATGGGGTGATGAGGCGAGACATGGTTCAGATTGGCTGGACACTTCGGTGCCTTGCCAGCGGACAGGTCTTCCCTACATCAGAGGGCTCCGACAGATGTCCTATCGCTGGCAGATCCAACATGGCTGAGGCTAGGACTGAGGATGACCAAGAATACGCGTTCCACCCAGAACAGTGGCATTACATGTATGTGAGGCTTGGCGGGGCTCTGAATCTGAATCACGTTAAGGTCCCGTGAACAACCAACGTGCCCTGAGGGAAAGAGTCCTGCTGTTGTTCGCCCGCTCTCGGGATCCTTGATTCTGGGGCTTCACCTGAACTTGCGCGGACAGTGAACTCCACCTTATATCCCGTTGACGTTTGGAGAAAACGCTTGCGCTACAATTGATATTGTTGTTGGTGATTGTCTTGCCAAGCTCGCTCGAGACGTGTTTCAACTTGCCTTCGGACGGATCTCCCAAAAGATAAAAGTAATTCTAAACCGGTGTGTTTTTGTCAGCATTCTGGGGCTTTGCCTGAGCTTGCGCGGGTAGTGAACTCCACCTGATACCCCCCGCGGTCGCTCGGGAAGAGCGCCTATGCTACATTCGATCTCGATGTTGGTGCATGTTCTTGCCAAGCTCTTCGGTTTGACGCGATTCCCGTTCATGTCAGGCAAGGATACTGAAAAATGGCCGATTCGCCAGGGACATCTTCAACAAATCGGCTCCGGAGGGGTCTCCAAAACAACATCGTCTTCGACTTGCTCCCAGAGGGCTTCAAAACGGCCCAAGAGAACCCCCAAAGGCTCCCCAGAGAACCACAAAAGCGCCCCAATAGATCCCCTAAAGGCCCCTAAGCAACGCTTTTTGGCTAAGAAGAGCCATACGGCCGAAGGGGGGCCAAGGTGGCCCCGAGAGCCCCCGAATCCGTTTTGGGTTTTTTTTGGGGTTCTCCATGGGTCGTTCCCTGACAAGCTTCGTGGACAAAGTGGCGCTTCCCATTCTTGTCCTGTCAGGTTTGTGTCTCCCTGGGCCCCATTGAAACAATGGCACTGGCAAGTTAACACGTAGTTCCCCGCAGTCGCAGATAAGAGCGAGGGGGCGGCGGGGAACGTCGGCAGTCTGAGAGGCTCTGAAGCAGCCCGCCGCGGGCGCCGAGTTTTTACAAATCATATAACGAGCTTGCCGCAGGCGCCGAGCATTTTTTCTTAAAGCAAGTGAATGTATTATAACATCTTATAGTGCGATACAAGATTACGCAGTATGCGATTACATGATTATATATAGCTTAAAAGACTATATAGTATACTAGTATATATAGCAATATAATATAACACACTGTGATGTAATCAAATGTTTTCTTTATATCCAGAAATATGAATGTATATAGTGCATATACATGCAAACATATAGTATACTGGGATGAGATCAGAGTGAGGGGGCTGAACCGAACGGTCATTCACTGTCCCTGGGTGCGTGGCTGAAGTGGAATTCCGCGATGCCGATTATATTTGTTGTTGTTTGTTGTTTATAGTTTGTAGTCTGTTGTTTGTTGTTTGTTGTTGTCGTTCTCCCACCCGCGACCCGCACCGCGACCCACCCGCGACCCCACCCGCGACACACCCGCGACCCACCCGCGATCCACCCCGCGACCCACCCCGCGACCCACCCGCGACCCACCCGCGACCCACCCGCAACCCACTTGCGACCCGCCCGCGACCAACCCCGAGACCCACCCGCGACCCACCCGCGATCCGCCCCGCGACCCACCCGCGACCCACCCCGCGACCCACCCGCGACCCACCCGCGACCCACCCGCAACCCACCCGCGACCCGCCCGCGACCCACCCCGACCGGCGACCCACCCACCCACCGCGACCCGACCCACCCCGCGACCCACCCCCCGACCCACCCGCGACCCACCGCGCGACCCACCCGCGACCCACCCGCGACCCACCCCGCGACCCACCCAAAATTTTCGGCGCCTGCGGCGGGTTTCTTTTGCATTCTATTCAGGTGTAGAAACCTGCGACCCACCCGCGACCCACACTGCGCCCGCGACCCACCCGCGACCCACTGCGACCCACCCGCGACCCGCCCGCGACCCACCCAAAGTTTTCGGTGCCTGCGGCGGGCTTCTTTTGCTTTCGTTCCAGGTGGAGAACCTGCGACCCACCCGCGACCCAAACCGCGTTCAGTGTACAAATCAAAATATTCGGCGCCTGCGGCGGGCTGTTTTTGAATCCCTTCCAGGTGGAGGTGGAGACCCCGCGACCCACCCGCGACCCAAACTACGCTCACTGAACAAGCCAGGCGCCTGCGGCGGACTGTTTTTGCATTCGTTCCGGGTGGCCCACCAGCGATTCCCCCCGCGCTGACTTTGTCAGAGCACGACGACGACGATGAGGACGAGGACGCGGACGAAGGAGGAGGAGGAGGCGCAGGAGGAGGAGGAGGAGGGCGCCATCGACAGAGAAGGTGGGGGCCACGAGGTCCGCCGGCTCGACGCCCGCGTCGCCCGCGCAGGCCCCCTCACTCTTATCCGCAAGTGCGGGGTGCTACGTACAACATCTCATGACATACTATTTTATATTATTATATAAAATAATATGGTCTAATATCATAGAACATGTAGTACTATACTATACCTATATGTATACATATATATATATATATATACATATATATATATATGTACAGATATTTGCTCGAGGCGGGCGCCTGGCCGCGCCCGCGCGGCCGCCGCGGCCGCCCCCAACAGGCCTGCTGCGCGAGAGCCGCGCGGCCGCGGCCGCCCTCCCCCCCCCCCCCCCATTGCGCCTTCGCAAGCCGGCAGCCACGGACTGGGCCTCCCAGATGGGGCCCGGGCAGATTTAAGTCGGGCCTGTCCCAGCCACGCGCAGAGGGGGGTGGGGGGGAGGGGGGAGGCCTTCTTGGAAGCACCCCTGCTTCTTAGAAGGCGCGGGCCTTCTCTATAGATGTAAGGCCGGCGCCTTCTAAGAAGCAGCCTCCTTCTAAGAAGCCCTCCCCCCTCCCCCCACCCCCTTGTGCGCGCCGCCAACTGTTCCTCTACAGGAGGAACAATGCACACATGGTATAAACAAAAATAGTCCAGGGACGAGTTTTTGATAATTTCTGCCCAGTCTGGAATATTCGTGACTATTTTTTTATTCGCTTCAGGCTCGCGCCGCATCGCCGATGCATTTGAAGAAGAAAAGCGCCATACACATACACCTTGGGCGCTCCGCGCGGATTTCTTGGAACCGCACCTGCACCTGGGCCCCCCCGGCGGCGCCTCTGTCGCCGCCCTGGCGCGGATCCACGGAATCCGCGCGGAGCGCCAAAAGTTTATGTTCATATGGGTTTTTGTTCTTCTAGCCTCGCCGATGCATCCGCGATGCGGCTCGATGTGGAGCCCGCGATTCCCCACGCCGATGCATCGGCGATGCGTCGCCGACGTCCCCGGACGCATCGCCGATGCATCGGCGACGCGCGTCGGCAAGGCGGCGGGATCCTCCGACCCCACCTGCGCGGGCCCCATCTACGGGAGGCCTCTGCATATGCTGGGGGGCCTGGCGCTGCTGGGGTGGCCGGGCTGCTGCAGCTGCGACCGAGACGAGCTCGGCGGCGCGCCCAGGGGGTGGTGGTGACTCAGAGGTCGGAGGGGGGAGAGAAGGTATACCCATGCCGCTGCCCTTCCCTCGCTTTCCTCCGTGTTTTGGGCTTGCTGGGAGGTTCGCTCATCGCCACCGCCGGATTCGCCTCGAAGTCCTGGTCCGAGCGCACCCCGGAGGAGGTCCGGGGAGTAGCGGTATCGGTACTTTTTGGTTTCCCCACGGGGGGGGGTCAGAAGGCTCAGAGCTGTGGTTGCTCTGATACACTCGTTCTGAGATGCAGCACGTGCTGTGTTCAAAACTTCCTTGTCGGTACGCAGCGTCTTGACTCGGCACGTGTGGGTCCACGTTTTGGCTAACCTATCGCGCCAGTCTTCGCTAGACCTACGTGTTCATTTTAGGCGTGAATCTCCGTATCAACACGCTACTTGTTGCGTGTTGCGCATCGGGGCAGTTGAAGCTCAGACGGCTCAGAACGTCTGGACCAAAAATCACGACGGGCAGTTGTCCGTCGTTCTGGGCTCCTGGTGAGCCTCGCCGGGCCCTGGGACTGTCGACAAAGGACTCGGGATGGGAGACGGGAGATTTTCCGGGAGCTTTCCGAGGGGCAAGATTTTCCGGGCGATTTTGCCACGGAGAGTTCCGAGGGGCAAGGTTTCTTGGGCGATTTCCCGTGATATTGCCGAGGAACAACGTTTGGTTCGAGATGTTCTTTTGAGCTTTGCGGGGCGTTCAAGACTTGTTTGGGAGGCTTTGGTTTCGACATGTGAGCTGGGCGCTCTCCCGATCTGACGCTGGGGAACCCGTTTCTCCCCTCCTCCTCCTCCTCCTCCTCCTCCTCCTCCTCCTCCTCCTCCTCCTCCTCCTCCTCCTATCCTTATTCCTTATTAGAATATACTCCTACTCCCCCCTCAGGCCGGCCATTAGGGGCCGCATCCGGGGGGTCCCATCCTAACCTGTAAAAAACAATATAAAATCAACATTTTTCTTATTTTTTCCTCTCGACATGGACGTCCTGTCGTCCACGGCGATAATCCATTGCAAAAAATACCACAAAGAGCACACGCGCGCGTTCATGTCAGAATCCTACCGAACACAGTGTGTTTGCAAGCATTTCAACATAAAAACATCAAAAACCCAATGCTTTTTTTTCACAAAAATTGTACAAATTTCCCGCCCGGGCTCTCTTGCTGAAATCATAGGAAAACCATAGGAATCTTAAGAATTCTGTCAAATCCAGCGATTTCACGTCATCGCGCGGTGCACTCGCGATGCTCTGTCATGCACCCAGGCCGCGAATCCTGTGCAAAAAATACCACAAAGAGCACACTCGCGCGTTCATGTCAGAATCCTACCGAACACCGTGTGTTTGCAAGCATTTCAACATAAAAACATCAAAAACCCAATGCTTTTTCACAAAAATGCTTTGGGGTGTCCTGTCAGACCGTCGGGCTTCCTCCGGCCACCTCTGGCTTCCTGCGGTGTACCGGGCCATTCTCGACTCGTCTGGCAATGCGTGCGCGGCATTCAACACGCGCTCGCCAGTTCCCGTCGGCAACCGCCATCGCGGCCGCATCAGCTGTACCAAACCGGCTGGCCGGTGTGACTTCGGCCCCCAGTTGTGCCAGCTTTGCTTCTTATGTTGTGGGAGGGCGGGTGGGACTGGGCATGCCATGCTTGACTCGCTCGAGCTGGCTAGCTTGACTCCTACTCCTACTCCTACTCCTACTCCTCATCTTCTTCCTCCTCCTCCTCCTCCTCCTCCGCCTCCTCCTCCTCCTCATCATCATCATCCCCCCCCTCCTCCCTCTCCTCCTTCCTCCTCCTTCTCCTCCTCCTCCTCCTCCTCCTCCTCCTCCGCCTCCTCCTCCTCCTCCTCCGCCTCCTCCTCCTCCTCCTCCTCCTCCTCCTTCTCCTCCTCCTCCTCCTCTCCTCCTCTCCTCCTCTCCTCCTCCTCCTCCTCCTCCTCCTCCTCCTCCTCCTCCTCCTCCTCCCCCCCCCCCCCTCCCCCTCCTCCTCCTCCGCCTCCTCCTCCGCCTCCTCCTTCTCAACGGGCCGGGACTGCCGGGAGGTTCGCGCCGACGAAAAAGGCGGTGACCGCGCCTGGGAGCGCAGGCGGGGCGAGCCTTCCCTGCCGAGGTCTGAGCGTGCTCGCCCAGCTGCCGAGCTCCGGGGCCCCCACGGGTCGATCCAGCTCGGGAAGTGCTGCACGCGGGGCCATTTTTTCGCCACCACCACCCTAAGTAGGAGAGGAGGGAGGAGGAGGAGGAGGAGGAGGAGGAGGAGGAGGAGAAGGAGGAGGACGACGAGGACGACGAGGAGGACGAGGAGGAGGAGGAGGAGAAGGAGGAGACGGAGGAGGAGAAGGAGGAGACGGAGGAGGAGGAGGAGGAAGAGGAGGAGGAGGAGGAGGAGGAGGAGGAGGAGGAGGAGGAGGAGGAGGACCTCCCCATCTTCCCTTGTCCGCCGTCCTACCTATAGTAGTGGTGGTGGAATGTTGGCCCAGCACTGCGGAAGGATGGGGTCCGGGGCTCCGGTCGTCTTGTTGTGCGACGTTGAGATCGTTATGTCGCAGGGTTCTCAGTTGGCTCCTAGGGCACCTGGCTTCTGAGAAGCTGTCTGGGTCTTCTCCGGCGCCACAGAGGAGGCTTCTCAGCAGGCAGGAAGAAGAGAACAATAACAAAAACACGAAAGAACGAAACAAGAAGCCACCTGACGTTTTTCGTGTTGTTTTTGATTGTTTTTGAGATTTCTTTTTTTCTGGGAGCGTCTGGGAAGCCAAGCCGTCTGCCGAGAAGGTCTGCCCCCGGACACCCCCCCCTCGGCGTGCCGCCGACGAGCACGACGCGGAAGTGGGCGGCGGCGGCTGGGGCCTCCACGACGAGTACTCGCTGGACTTCCTTCCTCCCCTATAGACCCTCTCGCGCTGTGAACAAAATCACGACGAGAGGTTTTTTCGCAACCTTCGGGACCGTCAACAAAAAAAACTCAGGATGAAAAACCGGTCCCGGGGAAGGGGTCCAGACCTTTGGGGGTCAACGTTGCGACAAACATCACGACGTCGGGGGTCTGGGCCGCCAGATCTGACGCATTTGTTGCCTCCCAGCGCAAATGAATGCATGTTTCCATGCACGACAGCATCCAACTATAAATATACGTAGCCCCCCGCAGTCGCGGATAAGAGTGAGGGGGCGGCGGCGGCGTCGGCAGTCTGCGAGGCTCTGACGCAGCCCGCCGCAGGCGCCTAATTCTTTTACGAATTATACATCGAGCCCGCCGCAGGCGCCGATTTGTTGTTTAAAGCAATGTGGTAGGTCGCGGGGTGGGTTGCGGGTGGGTCGCGGGCCGGGACGCGGGTGGGTCGCGGGCCGGGACGCGTGTGGGTCGCAGGTGGGTCGCGGGCGGGTCGCGGACTGGGTCGCTGGCGGGTTACGGGTTGGGTCGCGGGGTGGGTCGCAGGTGGGTCGCAGGTGGGTCGCGGGTGGGTCGTCAGTGGGTCGCCGGTGGGTCGTGGACCGGGTCGCGGTGGGGACAACGACAACAGACAACAACAACATTATCAACAAAAACAACAGCAACAACAACATTAACAATTAACAGCAACAGCAACAACATCTACACCACAACCACCAATTACAACCACAACAACAGTAATACTAACATCAACAACAACAGCAACAATGGCAGCAGCAACAACAGCAACAACACCGCACCTCACTTCAGCCACGCGCCCAGGTACAGTGAATGACCGTTCGGCCCTCTCAATCTGATGTATGTGTATCGTTATGAGCACTTCTCCGAGGGAGTAACCGCTCAGAGGCGATTGATTGATACTGTTCGCGATTGTTATGGCCGTTTCGATCGGGTCATCCTCCATATCTTGAGGTCCGTAGCATCACACGCAGATCGTGATGCCAGGATCCAAAGGCACAGCCTTTTTTCACACATGTTATCATAATGGAATTGACTGGTTGATGTCGAGCTCGATGGTTCGAAACTTGCAGTGTAGCTTGAGACATCCTCCAAACATCGAGTCCCTGTTGAATACGTTTCTTAGAACATAGGCTGTTTCGCCGAGACTCCGACATTGAGTCCCGACGTACAACACACAGAAGCACACAGCACACACACAAATCACACACAACACGCCACACACAACACACACATAGAACTCACACACACACACCTCCTACAACAGACATGACACACGCAGAGCACACATACACACACACACACACGCACAACCCACACACACACACACACACTTCACTCACAACATACAACACACGCAATACATACACACCGCACACACACAGCACAAACATAACACGCATAGCACACATGCTCCTCACGTAACTCACGTGGTACGCAACACACAACGCACGTACACAATAAACAGCACACGCATAACACGCATAAGGCACACGATCCTTACGCATTTCACATAGCACGTAGCACACGGCACACGCACACCATGCATAACAATCACGACACAAACACACGCATTCCAGACCACATCCACATTCTGCACATGCGTCTGTGTGAGCCAGGTGTGTACGTGTGCGCATCTAGCCAACGGTGTATGTATGCACATCTATATATATGTATATATATAACAACAACAACATGTGTGTATGCCACGGCCTCGCCCGCCTGGCCCGAGATGGGCCCAGTGGATGCTCCGCATTGGAGGCTCGTTCGCTCGCTCCTTCTCGCCACACCCCGGGAGGGAGGAGAGGGGGCCAGCGGATGAAGAGATGACCAATCATGCCCGCGTCGTGGAAATCTTCACGACTGGAGGTGTCTCGCTATTCTCGGGCCCTATAGGGGGCACCTGCACCGTCAACTAGAAGACTCTGGAGGAGCAGCGGCCTTGGGGAAGGGGCCAGAGTTCCGGGGATCCCGCGTTAATAAGGAGTCACGACGCCGCAGGCTTTGCTGGAGGAGCAGTCGGGGATTGCTAGAAGGTGCATCTGGCCCGAGGTGCCCCCAGCTTTTCGCTCCATCTTGGAGCCCCGTTGGCCCCCCGCGCCTCGTCACGGGCCCTCTGCAGGCCATGAGGGCCTTTTGAAGATCCTGGGGTCAAGTCGGGCACGTCCCTCAGCAGGAGGAATATCCCATAATAGTACACATGGTCTGGGGACGCTGCTTTCGACTTTTCGGGACCCGCCTGGAATCTCCCTTGACTAATCATTTTTCATTTTTTTATACATCTTCTTGCAAAGCCCGCCTGTAGGAGAACATGCCCGACCTAATCCTGTGGGGCACTTCGGGCCAGGGGCACAGCGGGCAGCACCCGACGCAGGGGAAGAGGGGCGCGCACAAACCGTGCCGCGGCCTCTCTGGGAGCGCGGCCCCGCCGCCGGGGGTCCGGCTCTCGCCTCCGTTGAGAGCCCGGGCCGAACGCGCCCCCCTTGCAGAGGCCCCGGGGAACAGCGGCCTCGATGCCTCATGCCATGGATCGGCGTGCCGAGCGAGGGGGGAAGTCGAAGGAGAAGGCCTTCTCTCAGAAGGCGGCAGAGCTTCTCAAGGAGCCCTCGGGCCTTCTGAGAGGTTCTCTGCGTCTTCGGGGAAGGCTTTTAGACAACTTCGCAGAAGGCCAGGGAACTTCCGAGCCTTCTGAGAAGGCCTTCTCCATCTCACTTTCCTCCCGGGCGCGCTGCCTAATTAATCATGATAATACAGCCCCTGACCCTGACAAGATAATGGATTCGGGGCCTCACTCGTTTGAAGAAGATCGACATGAGCATGAACTGTTTTGCGCTCCGCGCGGATTTCGTGGATCCGCGCTGGAGTCCCCTGGCGGCGCCTCCGGCGCCGCCCCTGGCGCGCTCCACGCGCCAGGGTGTCGGGTCCAGCGCAGATCCGAGAATTCCGCGCGGAGCGCCAACAGTTTATGTGTACGCCGTTCTTGCTTCTTATTAAATAACAGTGGATCCGCGACGTAACTGATGTCCACGGTGTTCGTCTCATGCGCCTGCATAAAAAAAAACGAACCTTGTGCCTAATGTTTCTTGGCCCTCCTAACATAGGTCCCCTCTGGAAGGATTCGGGGCGCTTTTATTTCTTATCATCTTCGGCCCACAAGAGTCGGGGCAACCGAAATGGGCACGGAAGCAGCTGGCACAATTTCTAACAGCAGGTAGCAGGTAGCTGTTTTGCTGGCTTCGCCGATCGGAGCAGGCCCCCGCAACCTCCCCCTCTTCCCCCCCCCTCTTCCCTCCCCTCCATAGAACAGCTCTTGGCTACTTTGAGCGGCTGCTTTCTGGCGACTGGTCAGGACCCCGCACCCTCAGTCTGCTTGCGCGGCTGGTAAAAGCAGATCGACTAAGCAGCGTACCATATTTACACCCCCCCCTCCCCCAACCTTCGGCCAACTGCCGAAGTTCTGAGAACAAAAACGCTCACCACTTCGTGCTCATTCGGGACAGGATTCGCTGTCCTCGTCGCCGCGGTCGTTGCCCATCTGCTGAGACACCAGCTCGTCTGCCCAACAGCGGCCGCTGCCGGCTTTGGACAACACTTGTTGCTGGGCATCGTGCTCATGTGTTCCGTACGAAGTCGGGCGTCCTAAGATCAAGGGAGACAAAAACCAACCCGGACCCGATTATTCTCGTTTAACACACGGCCCTGGGCGTTTACCAAGCAGCCGTGCCCTCTTCGATTCCTTCTTTGGGTGCTTTTGATAGATAAACGGCCTCGCGTGTCGGGGTGATTCTGAAGATCTTCGGCACCGCTTGTACTCTGCACCCTCCGGTCGCCTGAGGCCCCGCCCGCCCGCGCCCTGTCTCCCCAATTAGGGCTTCGCGCGCCCCGCCTAGCTCTTAACCGGCAGGGACCCGCTCCCGACCCGCCCGACCAAAAAGTCGGGGTGATTCTGCTGAGGGTGGATTTTCTGCTCTACAACAAGGGGGCACCAGTGCCGCTGCAGTAGCGCACCAGATGAAAGAAGAGCACGCCAACGGGTGCCCCACGGTAGCCTTTTCGGCCCCCCGTCGGGCCCCGGAGCCATTGGGGCATCCAGCGAAGCTTAGCGTCGACGGAGGATGCGCCCCCACGGTGCTCACCGCTGCGCTCACTGCTGTACTCACTGCTCAGTTGTGCCTGCAGTGCCTCGTTGAGAGAACACGAGGAAGGCGTGGCCTCACCGAGGTCTCCGCCTTCACATAATAGGGATCATGCATCTGGGCAGTCTGGACCGATACATCTGCAGAGAAGACCCCCTGTCCGTGATGTTCTAGCCCTCCTAACTTAGGCCCCGTCCCAAAGAGTTTTGGGGGCATGTCTATCTCATTGTCAGGGTCGACGCCCTGCATTTCCCCCCCCCCCCGCGTTTGTCGGGTGGCACTTTCGCGGCACTTCCCCACGCTTGGCCGCATTAAAAGTGTCCCGCGCGTCGTGGGGGGGGAGGGATCCCCACTCCCTGTCGGTGCATTTCTTGCTGCTGTGCCTGCCGTCGGCTGTGCATGCCGTGCCCGTCCCTCGTCGCCGCTGCGGGATCCGCCTCGAAAGATCCTGGCCCAGGCGCTCTCCCCCCAGAAGGAGAGGGGCCGCCTCCTCCTCCTCCTCCTCCCTTCCTCCTCCTTCCTCCTTCTCCTCCTCCTCCTCCTCCCGTCTTCCCTTCCTCCTCCTTCCTCCTTCTCCTCATCCTCCTCCCTCCCTTCTCCTCCTCCTCCTCCTCCTCCTCCTCCTCCTCCCTCCCTTGTCCTCCTCCTCCTCCTCCTCCTCCTCCTCCTCCACCTCCTTCCCTTGTCCTCCTCCTCCTCCTCCTCCTCCCTCCTCGCTCCTCCTCCTCCTCTTCCCTGCTCGTCGTCGTCGTCGTCGTCCTCCTCCTCCTCCTGGCGGTCAGAGATCTGGGACCGCCACGGAGGCGGGCAGGCGCCGCGGCCCGTGGAATGGCGCGGAAGGGTGCGGCACCTGTGGGGGGGGGGTGCAGCCAGCCCACACAGCGTGGAGTCGGGCGTGTCCTGCCACAGGAGGAACACCCAGAGATAGTCAAAACAGTAATCCAGGGACGCTGTTTTTTTATTATGTTCCTGGTCTATTCAGGAGGACGGCTTGACTATCTAGGATGACGATTCTGTTCCTGGGCGCGTTCGGAGGAACATCCAGAGATTGCCAGACAATAACCCAGGGACGCTGTTTCTATTCTGTTCCTGGTCTGTTTAGGAGGACGGGTTGACTATTTCTCATTCTTGCGGACAACATCCGCCTGTGGGAGGACACGCCCGACCTAAGCATAGCAAGGATGGGCAACCTTTCCAAGGGTACCGGCCCATCCTTAGCGACTTTCGCTGGCCAGCCTCGATCGAAAAACGTTCACATGGGCCTCCAAGGCCCTTGCATCCTTACCGCGCATCCTTATGAAACGGGTTGACCGTAGATCTGTAAATCCAGTTGCGCCATAAGTTGGCATGGATCTCTGTGTACAGCCAGTGCCTGCATCGGAAATGGACTGTCGCCGAGATGCCAGAATCCAGACCGCACCGCTGGCTGGCCTTCACCGCTTGCCCAGACCTGCTGTCGACACTTGCCTGCAACCGCCCTCCCTCAGGACCCGGCCCGCGACGAGGTGCTGTACGGCTACCACTGCCCCAGGTCCTCGTCGGGGCCATCGAAGCCGGCCGCGCTGCCGCTGGCGCGGGTCAGGGAGGAGTTCGAGGCCCGAGCGGGCCCCGACGGCAGGGTCGGCGTCAGGGAGCTCGGGGAGATCTGGCAGGCCTGCGCCGCAGGTCAGCATCAGGACAGGAACCATATTTCGATCTGACCAGTTCGATCCGATGTCGATTCGGGCTGGGCCAGCCCGATTGGATGCGATCCGATGGGGGGGCCCGATGCTTGCATGGTGCCGCTGTCCTGGCGCGGCCAAGCCGACCCAGCTCCGCCTCTCTGCCAGTGCGGCCAGAACGGATCCACGCTCTGGTCCAGTCGGGTTCATCGATTCAATGCTGGCCGCTCCTGCCAGGATCTGGACCAGGCCGAGAGGGCGGTGATCGCGATCGCGGCGGAGCAGTACATGAGGCACATGAACCTGTCCAGGAACTTCCGGGTGGGGCACCGCGTCCTCGTGGCCTTCATGCTCGGCGCGCTCACCGCTCCTACCCATCCGGGTGTCCTGAGACTCCCCGAGATTATGCGCGAGGCTGACGCAGGAAGAGGAACCCCTGACACGCGATATCAGATCTTTTCCATGTTGGGTCCCCGGCAGTCCCGACCCTTTCCCGAGGGCTGGTTTTTCATCCAGGGTGGTTGTTGGACGGTCCCCTGGGCACAGCGGGGGCCCCCAGGGGCCGAAACCAGCCGACACGTTCCCGCCGTGATCTTCCACGCTGCGGGCATGTCTGAGCAAGGATGAACCGTGCTGCAGCGGTCTGGTCCGGGTCGTAAAACCGTTTGTGCCGAAAAGAGCCGATTTGGTCCGTGTTAGTCTGCAACCCTAACACAGAGCTAGGATCGGGATAAATCGCTCCAGAGCGTTCCGGAGCGCTCTCAGAGCGTGCCAGAATGCTCTGGAGCGGCCGCGGCGCCCAATACATCCTCCAAACCCGCCGATTCTCAGAGATTTCGAGTTATCCCGATCCGATTTTGTCCCGATCTTCGCGTCGTTTGAAACCCTCTTTTCCGTCCCCTTCCTCATCCGGCAGTGTCATGCCGTGCCGTGTCGTGGCGTCGCGCGTGCCGCGCGTCTTGGGGTGACGGTGGAGCCGAAAGTAGATAGGGGCTCGTGTAATTTGGGCTGCACGGTTTGTAGTCTGAAGCGCAGGAACACGACGAAGAGCGCCATGGTGCCAGAGAGGGGCACGGAGGCGAGGTGAAGAGGTATAGCGGACAGGATGTGTGAGAGTGCTTGCGTCAATTTCGTCAGTGTTGGTACCTCTTGGGGCTCGTTCATAATCAGTAGTCCACTTAGACTCACACATAATGAAACTCGTGCATACATAGACCCGCTCGGACTCACTTATGGCCATATGCCTTCGTGCTCATCAAGTCACTCACGCTCAGACCCACTCCCACTCAGACTCGCTCATGTTCAGTCCCGCTCAGGCTCAGACCACTCCATGTTCAGACCAGAGGGAGCGCGGGGGGTCGCACTTGGGGCTTTGCACGGGCCGATTCGCGCCACGAGTGGTGGGCGACCTCTTAAGGTGGAACGCCTGGTTCTTCGAAGAGTCGCCGCGTGTTCTGCTCTTGTCTTCAGAGCCCAGCCCCGTGATCATCGCGATGCAGCGTCCAAACGAGAGGGTACAGTCGGGGCGCTGAAGAAGGAACCCTTTTCGTTGGGGAGGGGCTCCGTGTTCCTGGATTGTTTCACAGCTTGCCTTAGGTGTTCCTTAGGTTTTCGATGGGACATCGAACATTAACTGATGGGAAATAGGGGCCTCGTTCCTTACTTAGGGTTCCTTAGGTCAACGTCCCGACTGTAGTTTGTCGACCACAGAGGTGTTGCTCGGGCCCGGTCGCGGCCCCGATCGGTGGCACCCCTCGGGTGCAGAGCGCTTGTTTTCAGGGCGGCGCGCGTCTTTTTTTCAGATCCGCATGTTCGTCGCGATGTAGCGGGCGGTCTCCTCCTGCTGCTCCTCCTCCTCCTCCTATCCCTCCGATCCGTATCCTTTATTCGAAGATACTCTTACTTTCCCCTCTGCCCGGCCGATAGCAAACCCATGTGTGTGTGTGCGTGTGCGTGTGTGTGTGTTGTGTGTGCGCGTGTGTGTGTGTGTGTGTGTGTGTGTGTGTGTGGGTGTGGGTGTGGGTGTGGGTGTGGGTGTGGGTGTGGGTGTGGGTGTGGGTGTGGGTGTGGGTGTGGGTGTGTGTGTGGGTGTGGGTGCTTTTATGTGTGTGAGGTGGAGGGGGGGCGGGATGGGGGTGGGGGGGGGCTTGGCTTGGCCCCTTCAGACTCCCCCTTCCCCCCTGCCCTCAACCCTCAAACGGATGTTGGTCCCCCACCGAGTGCCATGGAGGGTAGGGGGGCACAGTCGCCGAATGTATCACACGTATCCTCGCCCCTGGCGAGCGGGGCTCGGCGTATCAGGAAGGTCGCGAAGCTCGATCCTGAGGAGACGCTGAACGGCATAGTGTCCGAGTTCCTGGCCATGGACAAGGGCTCTACCGGCTTTGTGAAGCTGCTGGATTTCATGGCCTATCACGGGCAGGACGCCTGCAGCATGCTCGCCTTCGAGGCCGCCGACCTCGGCTGCGACAAGGGCATCTCGGCGGCGAGCGAGGGGGGGAAGTGAGAAGGAGAAGGCCTTCTCAGAAGGTTCGGAAGTCCCCGGGCCTTCTGAGAAGTTTTCCAAGCCTTCTCCGAAGACAGAACAAACACTTCTCAGCAGGTGCGAGGGCTTCTGAGAAGTCCCGCCGCCTTCTGAGAAAGCCTTCTCCTTCCCGTTTCCCCCCTCGCCCGCCGCCGAGCATCACCCTCTGGGACTACATAGTGCACTCCCTGCGCAGCTGGACCGTGCCGGTGGAGCTCGTCGTGTACGACCTGTCCAAGGGCGTGGCCTCCATGCTGGGCCACACGGGTGCCTGCCGCGGCCCTCAGAAGCTCGAGGCCCTCTTCCACACCAGCATACTCGTGCACGGCCAGGAGCCGCGGAGCCACGAATTGCACAAACCATGAATTTCCGGAGGTGCGCGCGGGGTTCCCGGATCGGTGTTGGAGCCCCCTGGCGGCGCCGCCTGCCCCGCCCCTGGCGCGCGCCGCGCGCCATGGGCGGGGGATGCGCCGAGCCAAGCACTGAGCGCGAATCTCTGGAAGCTTGCGTTTACCTTGGCATCGCTCGGACCTGTGCGTTTCTTTCTCGGCACAAGGACCATCGAGGAGCACCCTGGACCATCTCGCAGCAAATGCGCGCTTGAAGCTGGACGGCGCACGGGGGATGGACGTCCGAGCGGTGGCGAGTTCTGCGATCCACTCTTCCTGACAGGAGTACTGGTACGGTCTCTCCATCAGGCGGAGCGACGACCCGCCGGTGTCGGGGGCCTTCGGCCCGCCGCTGGAGCACTTCGGGGAGGCGCTGCAGCCGTCGGAGTACATCCCCAGCCTGAGGTGATGGGCCTGCTTTCCACCACCACCACCATAAGTTGTTGGAGGGGGATGGGCTCCTCCTCCTCCTCCTCCTCCTCCTCCTCCTCCTCCTCCTCCTCCTCCTCCACCACATCCTCCTCCTCGTCCCCCTCCGCCTCGTCCTCCTCCTCCTCGTCCTCCTCCTCCTCGTCCTCATCCTCGTCCTCCTCCTCCTCCTTCCCCCCTCCAACTTCTGGTTGTGGTGTCGGTGGAAAATAGACCCATCATGAGGGTGGTGCGCCTGGGCCGCACATTCGCGCGGACGACGGAGCTCGCGTCCCTGGTGTCCTCCATGTCGAAGAGGAAAGACTTGCAGAAACATAAACGTTCGAAGCGGATCTCTAGCATCGGATCTCTCGCATCGGCGCCAGGAGCCCCCTCCCTGGCGACGCCGTCAGGGGGGCCTGGCGCCGATCCGTGAAAGTGTGCGAGAACCTCCGAAAGTTTATGTTCATGCACTTTGTTCATCTTCAAGCCGTGGCTGGGGGCAAATTTGCGAAGGGCAAGTACAACGCTTTTTCCAACAATTGCAACAGCTTCACGCACGAATTAAGCCTTCTGCTGACGCGCAGGGGGATCCCGCGGGCGGTGCGGATGCAGTCCGAGCTCTTCATGAGCTCGCCGACGGTGCGAATGGTTCTGCCCGCCATCAAGCTTCTGCTTGGCGATCAGGGAAGCCAGATGGACATAATCGAAGAGTCGCTGAAGCCTACGGCGGCGGAGGCTTCGCTGAAGGCCGAGCAGGAGATCGTGGGCATGCGGGGACAGCTCTGCGGCTTCTGGAGCAGTGACGCCGGCATGTCCAGATACGGCGTTGTCGTGTCGGCCTGGGAGTCGAGCTTCGACATCCGGTGGTTCGACCCAAGGACTTGCGCCTTTTCCCTGCAGGTGGGGGTGCCCGCGGGCTCAGTGCACTCGTGGTTTCCCGTTGACTGGGAGCCGGACAGCATATGCACAGCGCTCCGTCCGAGCCGCCCTCCAGACTGTCAGGGCGACACAGATGACGTCGAGATGGAGATCATCGACGTGTGAGCACCGCGTCTTCCTCCACGGCCTGCTCCTTTTCTCCCTTGCACGCGTCCTCCGCCCCCCACCCATCCTCCTCCTCTTCTCACTGCCTCCCCCGTCTCCCCCTCGTCCTCATCCTCGTCCTCTTCCTCCTGCTCACGCTGGTGCTCCTCCTCCTCCTCCTCCTCCTCCTCCTCATCCTCCTCCTCATCCCCAGAGGTGCCGCTCCTGAGGCGCCCTGTGCAAGCACACAGGGCGCTCGAAGCGCCCGAAAAAAGTTCCTGCGCAGCGGTCCCTCTCGGAGTCGAGGGCTTTCTCGGGCGCACGGGAACCCCAGGAGTTGGAGGACAGGGAAGAGGAGGAGGAGGAGGAGGAGGAGGAGGAGAAGAAGAAGGAGGAGGAGGAGGAGGAGAAGGAGCAGCAGCAGGGAATAAGACAACATTGCCTGAGCATACACTTTCGACTGTGCGCGCGGGTTTCTTGCATCCGCGCTCCGGCTCTTTTCGGCGCTCCTGGCGTCGCCCCTGGCGCGCTCTGCGCGCCAGGGAGGGGGGGTCAGCGGAGATCCGAGAAATCCACGCGGAGCCGCGAAAGTTATGCTTACACATGCTTGTTTCGAACGAAAAGAGGAAGGAGGAGGATGATCGAGAAGGAGGAAGAGGCGGAGGAAGAGGAGGAAGAGGAGGAGGAGGAGGAGAAGGAGGAGGAATGGGGAGAGTAGTCATTTCGGCTCAAGCCAGCGGGCTGGTGAGAGGCGCGCCGCCCATCAGCAGGCCTCTCTCTTCCGATCCCCACGGTGTGCCCTCGAGCGGCCCTGGGTCTCCCCTGTCCGCTCCCACACGGCGTGCGTCCTGGCTGCGCCGACGGATGGCCTCCCCTCGCAGCGCCGACGCCACGTGGTCAGATGCGAAGCGCGTGGGCGCGGGAGAATTCTCGGCGTGGTGGCCGTGGCGCAGACACTGCCGAGGGCCGCTCGTTCCAGCCGTGCCCCCGCCCCGGCGCGTGGCCGGGCCCGTTCTGGGCCCCGGAAACGGCAGGGCGTTTTTGTTCACCGTTTCCGAAAAAATGTCCCTTGAAAATGGAAACCCTAGAAAAACGGCGACCGGAAACGGCCACAAAACTGCTCCAGGATTGGAACCGGAGCCGGAACGGGTCAAAAAACGGCGTCGGAATTGGTAAAAACACGGCGTCGGAACCAGTAAAAAAACGGCAAAACGGAACCAGTAAAAAACGGCCCAGTCTGTTCCAGGGCCCACTAAGGCAGGGCCTGCGCGGGGTGCTGCGCGCCGCTCCTGCCGCTCCTGCTGGCGGCCAGCGCAACACATACCTCCGTGGGGCACGGGCAGCCTCCCGCACGGCGCCCTCCCAGCCGCGACAGGGGGGCCCGGCAGTCGATCCCCTGCAGCAGCCACGTGCGCGCTGGAGGCGGAGGCCATCGAGGACGCCCATGGTGACAGGGAAGAGCAGCGCTTGGCCCAACGCGCGGCCCTGCGCACGCAGAGTGGCGACCCCACTGCGGCGGCCACCCACCAGCAGAAGCTCGGGAACCACAGGAAGAGCAAGGTCGACTTGGATGTGTCCTTCGAGCTGGCCAGACCACGCACGGACCGCGCCGACCCTCCGCAAGAGCATCGGCAAACGCGAGCAGCTGGAGCTGCAGGGTGGGATGGCCCAGAACGAAGTGGAGCAGCTCAGCCAGGAGCTCAACGTGGCCAGGGCGAACTACCAGACGGCGGCCAAGAAGTTCCACACCATTGTCATTGCGGACGAGCCAGCTGCTCAACCAACACACAAACTCAACTTGTCCAAACTTCTCGATAGGCAAGAGCTCGAACTGGACGACGGCAGCTTGTTCGGCCTCGATTAGTTATGCGATATCGTCACGCCAGAGAGCCGTGCTGAGGCCATGCGGAGGAAGAAGCAGTTTCAGAACGAGTTCCGCGAGGCCATTAGCACCATGCCCGGGCCACTGCCTGTGAAGGCGGCCCAGCTCGGCAAAGATCAGAAACAGCTCCAGGAGAGGCTCCCTGCCAAGAAGCGCAAGCCCAATGACAGAGGGCCCGAAGGAGCTCCTGGCGGAGTGCCCCCCCCCCCCCCACCCTCCCCCCGCATCGGCAGGGGCCACCGAGGCTGAGGAGGAGCCGAAGGAGCACGCAGTGCAGACATGCACAGTTGAGCCTGACGCGGCGCCAAAGGCGGCCACCACCTCAGGCCCCGCCGGCACCGCCAGGACGGACAAGTCTGACGACCCCAAAATGTCAAGGCTGACCAGGAGAAGCTGGAGCAGGCAGCCGCCAAAGGTGCCAGGAAAGGCCAATCACGTTTTCGACAAGTTCTACTTCCAGAAGAGTCGCTTGGTTTTGAATGTTACTCCGCTGAGCGCAGCTCCGCGCGATGACTTCTACGAGATGGTTAGCAAGACAGGTGCAGAGGCATGGCGTGATGGGATCAGGCTGGGGGCTGACTGCAGGTTGAATGCTGACCTCTCTCTTCACGAAGACATACTCCCTGGGTTTGCTCGCAGAGCCCCCTACGACTACAACCACTGCCAGCGTGAAGCATCCTCAGCGGACAGGGCCTGGTCTGCTTCACGGAGGACGAGCACGGCTTGATAAGTGCGCCCACCGATGCGGCGATCTACAGCATCGCAGATGACTGGCACGCGGATGGCGACTTGCTGACGACCGACTGTCACCACGGCGACGGTTGCCACGTCGACTTCCTCAATGAGCACGGCGTTAGAACGCAGAGCGTTAGAGCACATGGTGTTAGAACGCATCGGGTTAGAACGCATGGAGTTCGAGCGCAAAATTCAGGGGATGGCCTCCCTGCTTGCCAGTCGCAACGCGCTGGATGGAAATGCGTTTCCAGGGGGAAGCAGCGGTGGGAGAAGGCGCCGCCTGTGCCTTCGTCGAGCCGTGCCCCCCATTCGGTGGGTCCGCCCCGCGGGGCGGCCAGAACGCAAACCCCGTTGTCGCGCTCGAGTTCGCCTCGCCACTTTTGCCAGGATCCGCCAAGACCAGGGCGTGGCCTCCCTGGCGCACCGCCCCCGTTTTGTCGGAACTCCTTGGCGTGTTCCTCGATTGCCAGCGGGAATACATGTGGCCACGCTGCAAGCAGGATGACGAAAGAGAAGAGCAAGCTGAGCGACGTTGACTTCGGGCCCTGCTGCTCGAGAGCTGAGCGACCTTGACTTCGGGATGTTGATCGATTTCGCGTGCGCGGCTACATCGAGAGCTCGCGGTGCACGGTGAGCTAGACGCACGGTTCGAATGGAGGAGGTACCGTCTACCATACGTATGTTGCAGGTTGTGTGAAGCCGCCTTCTTGCTCCTGGCCAGGCGCGCGGCCGAGTTCCAGGGGTGCGACCGCGTAGGTCCTAGAATGATCTTGGCCCGTGACTTCTGCAGTGGTGCAAGGGCTGAACAGGCTAGTGCGCGCGACAGATCCTTGGCGTAGTTCGCGCAGCTTCGACGACTCGGCCATCGTGACTACGACGAGGAAGTCCACCGCCATGTGGATTGGCAGCGGGCCGCAGGAGCCGGGGTGGAGTCCCGCGCAAAGTGGAGGCTACGCCAATCTGGCGACGGAGATGTGGCCGACGCCGGCGCCCCTGCCAGCGCCTCGCCTGCGCCTGCCATTTACAACGGATGCAGCCAGCTCGTCAGTGACACAGGCGCCGGCGGCATCCTCTGCTTCGGCTCCACCTGCGGCGCAGGCGGCAGGTCCAGGTCACGGGCGCCCTTCAGCCCCCCCTCTGTCCGTCTTCCTATACGGCGCCTGGCCCGGGCGAAGGGGGATCCAAGTGGTTCGTGTTCCCCCTCTTGGCGGCCGCCTGAGGCCCCGCCTTCCTGTGCCCTGTCTCCTTAATTGAAGCTGCGCGTAGCCCGCCTCGCTTTTAGCGGAAGAGGTTCGCTCTCGCCCCGCCGACCAAAAAGTGTTCCTTTTTTGGGGGGCTCCTGGGTGCCTCTTGGGTTTTCTTGGGGGCCTCCTGGGCCATGTTGGGGTCATCTTGGGCGCCGTGGGGCCCTCGTGGGGGCCTCCCGAGCAGTCCCCGGGAGCGATCGGGGGCTTCGGGGGCCATCTTGGGGCGCGGTGGAATTGTGACATGTCGCAAACGCAGAAAATGTATGGAACATCATGGATCTGGGTTTCTTAGGGCCCTCTTGGGGGTGCTCTCGGGGATCCCGAGCTCCTTCGGGTCTTTTTTGTTCGTCTTGAGGCCATGTTGGGCGTCTGGGGGCGGCCTCCGCGCGACCCCCCCTGGGAGACGGACGCTCTCGCGAATGAGAAGAATAATTATTGGGCAATGGACGCCATCGGCAGTAGCCACATCCACAAAAAGCTTGGAAAGCACGCGTGCGATTGGAGCAGGACCGCCAGCACTGCGGCGGGGCCGTGTCCTAGAGGCCAAAACCTCGAGCGGGGACCGGCAATGGTAAAACGAGAAACCGACGAATGCAAGATCGTTCGCGTATGCAACAGCACCCTTTTGCACATCATTGGAACGAATGTCAGCAACGCCGATCTGGGCAAACACAGATGGCAGGTAGCTGCGGAGAGCCGCCGGCATCGCAGCCGGACTGCGCCCCGGAGGCTCGAATCTCGTGCGAGGTGGAACCGCTGGGCCGGATAAGCTCACGAAGCGAAGATCCACCTTTTAACGCCACTTCAATTCACGCAGAGGTCGTAGAGCACATCAATATGATGCATGGAACGCACGCGCACATTTGCAATGTATGCTGGGCCGCCAGAATTGCTGCCTGGCTGTGCCCTGGAGGGCAAATCCTGAATGTTCCTCAATTACGTGTAAGGCAGGAAAAATAACGAGTGGAAGAAATCGCAAACCGTTTTACGCGCCATGCGCGCAAGCTTCGGCAGCTATATGCTGTTGGGCAAGCACATGTGGCAGGTATGCAGGACCGTCGTGATTGCCGCCGGATTGTGTCCTGTAGGCGTAACCTGAGTATGGGGCGCAGAATCGCTGGGACGCATAAGCTCATTCAGCGAAAATATACCGCAATATGAACAACCATCTTATTCACACTCAAACAAACCACATCATCAAGAAGCTGGACAAATGAATCTCAGGACTAGGTCGGCCAGCGTTTCCGCCGGACTGTGTCTTAGAGGCAATTCATTGGAATCTCGATCGAATCGCCAGGGCAGATAACCTCCCGATGCAAAACCTTACAGCGTTCAGTGTCAGATCAACATATGGAATGCACGCATGAGCGCCGGCATTGTCGCTGGGCTGTGTTCTGGATGCCAAAGCTTGAGGTAGGGGCAGATAGATCTAAGACGGACATGCGAATGGATGAAGGAGCTACCCAACTATTGAAGCAATCGGCCAAAATCATATCACAATAAGCGGAGACAACACATATTCAACGTAGGCAGGGTCACCAGCGTTGCGGCCGAGGTTTGTCCTGTAGATCAAAGCCTCGATCACAAAGCCAGTGGCGCAGTCCGCATGCGCCCCCCCCGCACAACACAGCGTTTCGTGGCTCCACAGGGAGCTCCACCGAAGGTCCCAGTGGCGCAGTCCGCATGCGGTTCCCCCGCCCAGCACAGCGCTTCATGGCCCCAGGGGGAGCTCCACCGAAGGTCCCAGTGGCGCAGTCCGCATGCGCCCCCCACGCTCAGTACAGCGCTTCGTGGCCCCAGAGGGAGCTCCACCGAAGGTCCCAGTGGCGCAGTCCGCATGCGTCCCCCCCACCCAGTACAGCGCCTCGTGGCCCCAGAAGGGTTTCCACTGAAGGTCCCAGTGGCGCAGTCCGCATGCGTCCCCCCGCTCAGTACATCGTTTCGTGGCCCATAGGGGGCTCCACCGAAGGTCCCAGTGGCGCAGTCAGCGTGCGTCCCCCTGGCGAGTACAGCGCTTCGTGGCCCCAGTGGGAGCTCCACTGGAGGTCCCAGTGGCGCAGTCCGCGTGCGTCCCCCCGCTCAGTGCAGCGCTTCGTGGCCCAAGAGGGAGATCCACCGAAGGTTCCAGTGGCGCAGTCCGAATGCGCCCCCCCCCACCCAGTACAACGTTTCGTGGCCGCGGAGGGATCTCCACCGAAGGTCCCAGTGGCGAAGTCCGCATGCGGTCCCCCCGCCCAGTACGGCGTTTCGTGGCCCCAGTGGGAGCTCCACCGAAGGTCCCAGTGGCGCAGTCCGCATGCGCTCCCCCCTCCAGTAGCGCATTTCGCATGTCCCGCCCAGTACAACGTTTCGTAGCCCCAGACGGGTTCCACCGAAGGTCCCAGTGACGCAGTTCACATGCGGTCCCCCATGGGGCCACATAACGTGTGAACCTTGTCACGGGGCGCTGTCTTTTCAAGACGAGGACCCAACAACACAGGATGGTTGGACAAAAGCGCACATGGATTAAAAGCGTTCCTGTAGGCAGGACTGCTTGCAGTACCGCCGGGCTGTGTGCTAGAGGTCAGCACTTCGAGCCTTTGCCCCCGGCCCTCGTGTTTGAGGTGGGAAGGGGGGGGGAGGAAGAATGGAGCACGAGGGTGGAGGGAGGGAGGGGTAGGAGAGAGGATGGAGTAGGAGTAGGAGCCGGTGGCGATGCCAGTGACATTCGGCGCCCCCCAGTGCGCCATGTGGACAAACTTCACGACCCCACCTTGTTCCAGGCTCAACGACCTGGAGTCGAGGGAGGGAGGAGGAGGGGAGGAGGGACGATGCCGAGGAGCAGGAGGAGCAGGAGGAGGAGGAGGACCACGAGGGACGAAGGCGAAGGAGGACGGGGCTGCCTCGCCGCCCCGAGGCGCGGCCATGTTCGTCGGCCTGGCCATCGGGGGCGCGGGCGCCGGCGTCACCCAGGCTGCTGGCCGCTCCCCTCGCCCGCCTGCTCGCGGTCGCACGGGCTGTCCCCGCCGAGTTGGTGGTGGCTGCGGGCCGGCACAGCGCGGCGGCGACGGCCCGAATGTCGGAGGAGCAAGGCAAGGGGTCATGAGAATCACCGAGCGCGCTCCACTACTCGCAACAGTGCATACTCGCAAACGTCAGAAAAAAAAAGACACACATGTCTGCTCCGATGCAATGTCTCGTGAATCCCCCCCTTGGCGGATCCAGGCCATTTGCGAGTATTTAGCCACTTTGCGAGCAGTGGAACGCGCTCGTCTAGAGAAGCATGCGCTCCAGGCTTCCCCGCATGCACCAGATGCCCCCATGCTCCACACGGGCCTGCCGAAGCGAGGGCCGCCAGGACACTCCGGCCATCCTGGAGCGCCTCCTGAGCCAATCGCATAATTCAGGAGGGGAAAAACACACATAGACACAATTCATCGTCGACTCTCCAGAAAATCTGGGAAAATATGGGGAAGTGGGGGGGCAGACAAAAACCCAGAAAATACATGGGATCCTTTTACTTGTGTGTATCTATTTGTGTGCTCTGGGGCCCCTTCAATAATGGCATCCTCCTGGCCCTGGGCACGACGCGGCGGCGACGACTCGAAGAGCAAAGCATTGCACTGGCACGATCGTGGCCCGCGCGCCCGCCGCCGCTCCAGGCGCGCTCCTCGCGCCACGCGCGCCCCGACCCGAGACATCTGCGCGGACACCCACCCGCAAGTAGACCGACCTCTCTGCGCTCGCTATCCTCGCTGCATCGAGCAGTCGCGAAGCGGCCTTGGCTCGCCGATATTCGGGGGCGGCAAAGAGGGGGGTGACGACTAGGGGGGGGGGACATCATGGCGCGGGCCATGATAGTTCCCCAGATTTCATGGCGCCTCTGCTTAGCTCATTACGTCCCTGGCCCCCCCGCTGGGCAGCACACATGCCGCCGGTCATGATTTGCACCCCCCCCCCTCTTGGACACCCCCCTCTTGGCCGCTCCCGATATATAGGCCCACCGAGCCAATGTTCCAAGAACACCTTGTGGTTTGCACGACATGTCATGAGAGCATTGCTGGCTGAGACCGTCGCGTTTAAACGCGTAGGGCTTATGCTCTAAGAACAGGGTTCTTGTTCTTAGAGCAGTTCGGGATTCTAAGAGCATGTCGTGGCAGGCCTCTAGGGATGCCGGGGCGGTCGGTCCCTGCTAGATTGCATGCCGTTTTATGCCGTCTGCCTTGGATTGCGTATTCGCCGTCCGATGTTCCTCGGCGATCCCCGCCGGGCACTCTGCAGTGCTCGCCGCGGTCTGCTCCAGAACCATCTGCACGTTCTGGGCACCCTGTGTCATGCGCACGATCGCGCTGTTTGCCACGCAGCCAGAGAGGAAGCACGTTGGTGGTCGGCAGGGGCCGCAGCAAGCGGGAGATGACCGTTTGCCGACGGCAATCCACATGACCCAGAGAGATAACAAGGAGATGCAGCGCAGGACCTGGGACCTGGAAGCAACAAGTACAGCCTGTTGAAACAATGATGCGTGCCAAACGGGAACATGGCAAGGAGGAGGTAGCCGCCAGAGTTGAGTATTGAGCAGAGCGTGAGGAGTCAGACACTGTCGCAAACGAATGAGAAACAAACGTGGGTAAGCAGATCAGGCAACAACGAGCAGTGATTCGCCAGAAGAAAGACGAGTAAGTGATAAGGGAAAGGAGTCGTGGGTGCAGTGTGAGGGCCACCGAATAGTATTGCATTTTCATGTGCTACTCGTACGTTTTCTCAGCCGTCCTATTTGCCGCTCGATATGCTGTTTTTTTTGGTATGTAGTTGCCCAGGTTGTGCGTGGCGCCGTCAACACGCCTCAGGCCATCCAGCAGGCCCAGGCTTGGGGTCGACACAAGGGCTGCCAATTCAGAAGGTAGGGATGCAGAGGAGGGGCCGTAGCCTCAGCACGTGTCTCGTGGGCGGGGATGTGCGTGAGTACGGCCAGGAATTTTAGCTTGGCATCGCGTCTCTGGTTCGTGCCTACCACGCTTCGGCGCGACACGCTTTCCAGGTCCCGGCGTCAACGTCCCGAACTCTTCCCAGCCTCCCGCCTCGCGGAGCGGAGCAACACGCTATCCGCTCGTAGGGCATATCGTGCCGCCAGGGCTGCCGCTGCGACACGCTGAGCAAAAGTTCGAGACCGTATTTTAGCACGGGTTTCATGGGCGGGAATGTGCATGAATATTCCCGCGCGCTCTCTGGTCTGCCTTGGACTCGCGGCTGCCGGGAAGGGCCCTAGCAACATCCTCGAGCGGATTTGCAGGCGCGATACCCCGCTCCGATGTGTTGGCGACGTCTTACTCACACGATATTCGGCCCCCGTTCGACCCCCCGTGCGCAGTGGGCTCCGTCCTCGATTTCTCTCCGACTTTGCCTTTGAGCGATAGGAGAACCCGTTGGTCAATTTCAGAGGAGAACTCGTTGGTCAATTTCAGCGCCCTCCCCATCTTGCTCCCGTTGCTCCTCCTCCTCGCCCTGCCAGCCTGCCTCTCCCCGGCATGCGAATCATCATCCTTTCCCTGCTGCTCATGGTGTTCCCTTTTCTCTCGAAGAAGAGACGCCATAAACATAAATTGTCGGAGCTCCGCGCCGATTTCTCGGATCTGCGCTGGGTCCCCCTGGCGGCGCCTCTGGCGCCGCCCCTGGCGCGCTCCGAGCGCCAGGGAGGAGGGTCCAGCGCAGAGCCAAGACATCCGCGCGGAGCGCCAACAGTTTATGTTTATGGCGTTGTTCCTTCTTCTAGAGCGGGCAGATCGACTTTGCAAAGGTCGAGGGTGAGCAAACCTTGGCCCAAGTACCAGGGTCGCACCAGGTGCCAGTTCCAAACCACTCTGCTCAAGCACCACTCTGCTCAAGCACGGCAGGCGGTCGGTACCGCTGCGGTCGCCAGGTCAAGTTCTGCAAACAGCTGCAGCCCAAGTGCATGGACATAGCACCACATGCTCTGCAGTTCAGTTTCGTTGCCCCCGAGGCTGAGGCATAAGCCAAGCCGATGGGGAAGGGGGCGGTCGCGCTCCTGGAAGAGACGCTCGACACCGCCTCGGACCCGCTGCCCCAGAAGCCCTTGCGCGACGAGAGGAGGTGCGTCGGCGCGACGGGCTGACGACGCCCCACGGCCACGAGGAGTCTCGTCCCCGACCCAGAATCGGGGGAGCGTAAGACCCGGGTTTGCCAGGACTCGGGTTCGCCATCGTTTTTTGACGACCGCGCCTCGGATTTTGACGAGGAGGAGTTTCGTGGGATGTCTGCAGCGGGAGGCCTCGTCAAAATGCAGGCTCGGCCTCGTCATTTTTTTGACGACCTCGTCGGGGATTTCCGAGTCCCCTGTACCCAGGTCTTACTTCCCCCTGACAGAAGCAGCGGCCCTCACACCAGAGCCCCTCCCGAGCCCAAAGTGGTAATTATCTCAGCGTCCTGGCTGCAAGAGCGCCTGCGCAGGCCCGCGGTTGCGGAGCAGTCCCCGCCCCAATGGGCGGCCGAGGCCCGGCGCCCTCTCCGGAGGGCACCAGAGGCCTCTATATACCGAGGGAAGGGCGTCTCCGGAGGCCCCGAGGGGGCTGCCGAGGCCCCTCGTGAGCCCAGGTGGGGCCAGGCTCGAACACGCCAGCATCAAACATCAATCATACCCCTCATGCTGCTCCTCCTCTTCCTCTTCCTCCTCCTCCTCCTCCTCCTCCTACTCCTCCTCCTCCTCCTCCTCCTCATCTTCATCCTCCTCCTCCTCCTCCTCCTCCTCATCCTCCTCTCCCTCCTCCTTCTCTGTTTCATCCCTTCCCTGTCATCCCTTTCATGTTGTTCATCTCTACCGGATCCAGCCATGGCGGCGAGAAGCTCTGGGAGGCCCAAGAACGGTGAGAAGCCATCCAAAACCTACGCCCTTGAACCTCGACTCGAACCTCGATCCCCTCCCCTCCATATGGTACTATCTAGGCTGTGCAGTCCATGGGGGGCGAACCTGGGTGGTGCAATCCACTTGGTGCAGCTCAACGATGCTGGGCTGCTGCCGACTGCGCCTGGCGCCTGTCGCGCGTCACTGCCGAGCTGCCGACTGCCGTCCGGGGCGTGTAGGGGAACGAAGAATGACATCAGCATGAAAACTCGGAGGTCCGCTGCGGATTTCTCGGATCCGCGCTGGGCCCCCCCGGCGGCGCCTCTCGCACCGCCCCTGGCGCGCTCCGCGCGCCAAGGAGAAGGGTCCGGCGCCGATCCGGGAAATCCGCGCGGGCCTCCGAGTTTTTATGTTGATGTCAGTCTTCGTTCCCCCGGTGGCCTCCCGCTTGCCGACCACGTGCGCCTGGTGCGGGCGCGAGGCAGCAGGGCTGCACCCCCTGCGGCTGCGATGTGCGCGGGGCCGGATACTGCGTGCCGCGCCTCACGATGCTCCAGCCTACTTCAGCTTCGACCGCCAGAACCACTTTCGAGCACCAAGGAAGTAATCACCGGCATGTGCAGACTGTCACGCGTCGGGCCCTGGGAGGCGGTGCTCGTTCGACACTGTTTCGGCACTCTGCTGGGCGCTCGAAGTCCTGTCGGGGCTGTGGTCCTTGAGCGCAATGGGGGCAGCGTGAGCCGCACCGCCCTGCCTGCCGGCGGAGAGGGGGCGCTCCGCCGCCGGGGCGTTGGGCTGCCCCCCCGCGGACACGCGGGCAGCCTCGGGGAGCTCGCCGCCAATCACCAGCCTCGAACGTATCCCAATCCCTAAGATGGGCGAGCAAAAAGCGAGGACAATCTTAGGGATAGGCCCTCAGAAGCTGAGGGAATCCTTAAGATCGGCATCGAGGTGAGGTGATGTCAAACACAGGGATAGGGATATGCTTCAAACTGGTAAGCCAAGGCCCGTTGTGCCTTCGGCTCCTCCTGCACGGCGCCGGGGCATGGCGCCGAGATCGCGGAGCGGATCTCGTTCGGAACGCAGTGGGGTGGGCCCAGGTTTGTCCCGGAGAAGTTCGTTCCGGATTTCGCAGGAAATTCCGCGCGGACGTTTTTTCGGGCCAGGAAGGAAGGCGAAAAAAAATTCACACGGAGTTCACTCCGTTGTTCGCTCGCCGCTTCGGGCACAACCACGCAGAAATCCGCTGCAGCACGTCTGCAAGGCCGGTTCAATGACAGAGGAGACTTGCCTAGGGAGACGAACAATGACATGAACATAAAAACTCGGAGGTCCGCTCGGATTTCTCGGATCGGCGCTGGAGACCGCTGGCGGCGCCTCCGGTGCCGCCCCTGGCGCTCTCCGCGCGCCAGGGAGGGGGGTCCAGCAGCGATCCGAGGAATCCACGCGGACCTCCAGTTTTTTCTTAGTTGTTGCTGTCATTTTGTTGTTTCCCTACTCCCGCGCGGCGCTGGTGCATGCCGCGCGCAGGCAGCGGAGCCTTCCCACTCGCTCTCCCGCTTTCTGCCTCCTGCGGCGGCTGCTGCCGTTCCTGCTGCGGAGGAGGCACCGCTCAACGATGTGCTGTCTACCAAGCCTGCTGTGTGGGCCCTCTCGATTTCTCTATGCACTTCAGTTTTGGCTTCGTCGTCAGCCGTGGGTGCAGCGTGAAGCGCCTTCGGGCCAGCTCACCGAGTCGGATTTTCCGCTCGCACGGACGCTCCCCACCCCCCCTCTCCCTCTGCACCCCCCCTCTTTTTTTAATCTGCATCCCCCCCCCCCTCCATCTGCATCCCCCCCCCTCCCCCCCCCCTCCCCGCTCCTCCTCCTCCTCCTCCTCCTCCTCCTCCTCCTCCTCCTCCTCCTCCTCCTCCTCCTCCTCCTCCCCCTCCTCCTCCTCCTCCTCCTCCTCCTCCTCCTCCCCCTCCTCCTCCCCCCCCTCCCTCTGCACCCCCCCCCCTCCCGCGCAGGCGGAGTCTGCCCGGCCCGCCCCCACCGTCCGGCGCCCGCCCTGCCCCGTCCTGTTCGGTGGGCTCGGCCCCCGGGAGGTGTGCGGGCTGCGAGGCCCGCCCTGCGTGGAAGAGAACAAGCCTCGCCATGCACATCTCACACCGAAAGGGGGGGATTGGTAAAGGGGGGGTTGCGAAATTTGCTGCATGCAGCTGGTTTCGGCCCCGCCGCCGGGCCCATTCCTCGAGACGTGGCCGCCTCCGGCGCCGGGAGGCGCCGGGAAAATCAGCTAGGTGAGCTGATTCTCAAACCCCCCCTTTGCTATCCTCCCCTTTCGCCCGACCCGAACATCTTACGTCGGCGGCTGGGCAGAGTGACTGCGCTGGCGGATGGAGCAAGTGCAGGGCGTGTAAATCCTACTCCGGATCTCATGACAACGGAGGGGGGTCTACTTTTGGGGGGCTCTCACGGGCCTCGTCAAACAAGAATTCGGGGGGGGTCTCGATTTTGGACCCTCACCTGCCTCCCAATGGAGGGTTTACTTCGGCTTGTCAGGCAAATCGTTTGAGCAATTACGCCGCAGTGCACGAGAGGAGGAGTGGGAATGCCCCGCGCGGGAAGGGTGGAGACAGAGGCGGGGCCCGCCGCTCCTTCGATATCTGGGAAGCTCTACGAGTCACGCTAAAAAACTGGACGCTAAAACGTCAACCAGAGTTACCGCCAGGGATCTCGTAGAGCCCCTGTCTGAGCAGAGACGCCTCTACAATCCTCGGATCCGCGCTGGGCCCCCCCGGCGGCGCCTCCGGCGCCGCCCCTGGCGCGCTCCGTGCGCCGAGGAGGAGGTCCGACGCAGATCGGAGGAATCCGCGCGGAGCACCGAAAGGCTATGCAAATAGCGTTTTTTGTGTTGTTCCTTCTATGCTATCGTTTTTTTAGGGTCCGGCGGTAACCCAGGTTATCGGGTATGCCCCCCCCCCCCCCCCCCTCCCCCGCCCCAGGAGAACCTAACCTTGCTGACTGTGCAGGTCCGGGGTGGGGGTGCGCGGGCATGCGCAGGGCTGCCCACAACGCGAAGGTTTGGTCATCGGCCGCCCCCCCCCTCCTCCTCCTCCTGCCCCCCCCACGGATAACCTGGATTATATAAGGGAACAGAAAGTGGCATAAACATAAAAACTTGGAGGCCCGCGCGGATTTCTCGGATCGGCGCTGGGGCCCCCTCCCTGGCGCGCTCCGCGCGCCAGGGGCGGCTCCGGAGGCGCCGCCGTGGGGTGCATGCCGTGTGGGCGCGCATCCTCGATCCTCCTCCTCCTCCTCCTCCTCCTCCTCCTCCTCCTCCTCCTCCTCCTCCTCCTCCTCCTCCTCCTCCTCCTCCTCCTCCTCCTCCTCCTCCTCCTCCTCCTCCTCCCCCCCCTCCTCCTCCTCCTCCCCTCCTCCTCCCCCTCCTCCTCCCCCTCCTCCTCCTCCTCCTCCTCTTCCTCCTCCTCCTCCTCCTCCTCCTCCTCCCCTCCTCCTCCTCCTCCTCCTCCTCCCCTCCTCCTCCCCCTCCTCCTCCTCCGTCCTCCTCCTCCTCCTCCCCTCCTCCTCCTCCTCCTCGTGCTCTCCTCTCTCCCTCCTCCTCCTCCTCCCCTCCTCCTCCCCCTCCTCCTCCTCCTCCTCCTCCTCCTCCTCCTCCTCCTCCTCCTCCTCCTCCTGTCCCTCTCCTCCTCCTCAGCCCCGGCGGGCCGCGCGCCTCCCGGCGGCGCGAAGAGGCGGGCAACAAGCGGTGGGACACGGACTGCGGAGAGTGGGTGGATGACGTCTGCGACCTCCGCGCTGAGGTCCTCGGCCCCCCATTCGCTCGGATGCAACGCAACTCCTGGGAGGTCAAATTTTGATTTGGCCCTGGTCCGAATTCCGGTTTAATTCCGCTTCATCCCGCTTAGTCCCGCTTAATCCCGCTTAATCCGGCTTAATCCCGCTTGATCCAAGGCCCACTCCGGCGTAACAGCTCCCAAATGGGGCGTCATCCTCCTTAATCTTTCCGACGAAAACCTCCCAGTAGTTGCTTCCTAGCCCATTCGGGTGGGACAAGAGGGCGTATTTTCATCCCCGGGCGAGAGCGTGCGTCACAACGGGGCGGGGGGACCGCGGGGGGTGCAGGGGGGAGGGGGGGTGGCTGGTAATGTCACGTTTCACGCCAGCGCCATCTGGAAATGTCTGGAATAATCATTTTCAGTTCGAACGTCAGCACAAATCTTGACTTTACCTGGAGCGAGGGGGAGGGGGGCGGCCGGGGCTTGTAACGCCCGCTATTTGCAGCCAGAGTGCCCGCTGATCTGCTTCCCAGTCGGTCCAAGAGAGACCCAGGTGCTCTGAGGTGGCCCCATGATGGCCCCAACTGAACACACGGACTGCAAGAGGAGCTCCACGAGGACCAGCGAGGGTTCTAGAGGCAAGAATCATGGATGTCTTTCGGGCTTGCGCAGTGATTTCAGTCTGCTCGCCACATCGCGACAGCAGTCCAACAGACATCTTGTAACTTGGCGCCCCCAAGTTGGCCAAAATCGATTCCTGTCCCTCCTTCTCTTCCCGCTCCTATTTCAATGTCTCCTCCCTCCCTCCCTCGTCCTGCTGTTGCTCATCGTCGTCCTCGTCCTCATCCCCTACTGTCCCGCTTTTCGATTGTCCGTTCCCTGCTTCCACAGCGAATTCGTCCAACATGTTTCGATGGGTTCTGCCTTCGTTCCGCACGGCGACGCAAAACGGTTCAAACACAGCGTGCACGGCCATTTACCTTGAACATCTCGTGCACCGCTCAGTATTATTGTTTTCGCCGTTCACCTTAACAATGATAGTATAACATCTTCGACCCCGCTCAGTGCGTGGTCGAGCGGAGCCTTCATACGGCTGGTCCGCCACCAGGTTGCACGTCAGGACCAGGCCCGCGGCTACGCTCGATGAGGAGGAGGAGGGGTGATTAATGGAAGCAGGAAGAGAAAAATATAGGAAGCGGGGGGAGGGAAGTGATGATGATGATGAGGAGGAGGAGGAGGAGCAAGAGGAGGAGGAGGAGGAGGAGGAGGAGGAAAACGAGGAGAGCCGGACAATCCATTACGGTTGGCCACCGGCTCTCCCCCTGCAGGAGACTCCAGGCGGTTCTAGGAAGCCCCTGGAAGCATTGGGAGGCCTCAGGAGGTCCCAGGAAGGGTGAATTTGCAGCTCGAGCGTCCAGGCATCCATAACCCACTCGGAGTTCTGCGCAGGCGTAGCTGTTCAATGAAGAGAACGACGCGTGCGCAGAGCCAATGTTTCACACCGCCCAGCGCCGCAGAGCCAGGAGCGGGAGCAGCGGGCCAAGGGGATCCAGGACGTCCCAGCAGGCTCTTGGGGGGGTCCCAGGAGGTGGCCCAGGAGGGTCCTTGAAGGCGTTGGAGGTCCCAGGATGCCCTAGGAGGTTCCACCAAACGCCCCGGGAGGCATCAGGAGACACGAGGAGGCATCAGGGGGTTTAGGAACCCCCAGGAGGCTCCAGGAAATCCCAGGGAGCACCACGAGCCCCCCCCCACCAGGAGGCTCCAGGAAGCCCCCGGCGGCCCCCCCCCCCCCAGAGGCTCCAGGACGCCCCTGGCGCCCCCCCCCGCCCCCCCAGGAGGCGCCAGCAGGCCCCAGGAGGCCCAGGAACACTCAAGATGAGATCCCGCCCTGGTCGATCGCACGGAAAGAACGAGGGAAGGAGGGAGGGACGGATGAGCGAGGAGGAGGGAGGCGGTGGGAGCAGCGGGCCTCGGATGCGGAGGGACCAGCGGTCCCGAGCTTCGGCCACCCTGAGGAGGGGCAGGAGGAGGGAGCAGCGTCATCGGCGGGGGGAGGGAGGGACGAAGAGTGACGGGCCGTGCGTTGATGTGTTGTAGCACCTGTGCGATGGCGCCGACACTGCCGGTATTTGCCTGGGTGGTGACCGTGGTTCGAATGTACGCGTCACGTGTTGCGCGCGCTCCACAGCAGCCAGTGCGGCCAACAGCGGTGGCTGGCGGGGGACCGTGGACCATGATCCCAACGCCCGGGGGTCACCCTGTGTGACGCGCGGAGGGGTGGGCCACTCGGGTGCCCTGGGGCCTAAATTCTGGAAGGGTGGAGGAGGAGGAAGAGGAGGAAGAGGAGGAGGAGGAGGAGGAAGAAGAAAACGAGGAGGAGGCGGAGGAGGAGGAGGAGGCGGAGGAGGAGGAGGAGGCGGAGGAGGAGGAGGAGGAGGAGGAGAAGGTGTGAAAGGAGGAGGAGGAGGAAAAGGAGGAGAAAATGGAGGCGGACGAGGGAGGGACGGAGGGATGAGGAGGAGGAGGGGGAGGAGGAGGAGGAGGAGAAGGAGGAGGAGGGAGGGAGGGAAGGAGTGAAGGAGGAGGGAGGGAGGGAGGGAAAGAGGGAGGAGCGTCGGCCCCGCCAGCGGCGCTCGGGCCGGAGCTCTCCTTCGTCCCCCCCCGCCCCCCGACCCCCCACCCCGCCGCCCCCATCGCGGAAGGTCGCCGACGTCGAGGCCTCCGGCGGCGCTTCCGACCACGAGTTCTCCGACGCCGAGGCGCCGGCGGGAGAGGAGAGGGGAGGAAGTAGGATTGGACGCCTAGGTTGTCGGGAACTCTTGGGTAGCCGCTCCTCCGGTTCTGGCCCACCGCGCCTCGGTGCGACGCGCTATCCACCCCCCAGTCCCCAGGCGTCAATGTCCCAAGCCTTGCCGAAACTCACGCCCCATGTCGCGGAGCGAAGCGCTATTCGCTCGCAAGGCATAGCGTATCGCTGGGGCCGCCGGGGCGACACGCTATCCACAAGTTCCTGATGTCACAAAGCACATCGTGCGCCTTGATGCCGAAATGCGTCGTGCTGGGCTCGCCGACTCCGCGAAGGACTCCAAACACGTGTTTATCAGCTTCGACTTCGCGGTTGTATTCCCCTCGCAGGGCAGGGTGTGGTTGCCCACCGCGCTGGAGCGAGTCGGCATCCCCGTTAGCCTGCGCAATATGTTCGAAGCCGCTTGGAGCGAAAAGTTCTTATGCCTAAGCGCCTTATTTTGCTTTGGGGCAGGAGAACTGGTATGGCAGTTGACGCGGTTCTCTACGTTTTTCTTCTTCTCTGGAATCTCTCTACTTGTTTCTCCTTCTGTCTTTCATGGTCCCAAGATGGCCCCTTTGGTTTCCAAGAGGGCCCCAAGAGGCGCCCAAGAGGCTCCGAGAAAACCCTCAAGAGGATTCCCAAGACTCCCAAGCGGTCTTAAAGAGGTCCTCGAGAGGCCTTAAGAGCCCCTCCCCCGCAGAGGCAGCCAAGACGCTTCAAGAGGCTCCCGGGACTGCCAAGAGACGCCCAAGACGCCCCAAGAGGCCTCCAATAAGCGATCAAGAGGGGCCCCAGAGGGACCCAAGAGGCGATTTTGACGGTCCCAGAGGAGGGGCTTAAATTCCACCAGCACTTCAGGGC
Organism: Prorocentrum cordatum; assembly: GCA_963575745.1. Taxonomy (NCBI): domain Eukaryota; class Dinophyceae; order Prorocentrales; family Prorocentraceae; genus Prorocentrum; species Prorocentrum cordatum. Next base: position 263,336 of record CAUYUJ010012014.1, on the reverse strand, counting down.
GTGAGTGGTTTTGATACCGCCTTCCAACCCCCTTCTTCCTCTTCGGTACGCCCTCTCCCTGGACCTGGACAGGGCCTTTCGGGAGCGGTCAGAGCGCCCAAGCTGGCCCAAGGTGGCTCCAAGAAGGCCCCAAAGAGCTAAAGATGGCCCCCAAGATCGCTGAAGATAGCCCAACATGGCCAAAGATAGGTTGCAATAGACCTCCAAGAAGGTCCAAGATCTTTCCAACACGGCTCTAAGTGGCCAAAGGGGCTCCCGAGGACGCCCGGTTGATGCCAACAACCGCCCAAAACCTAATAGAAATTAAGTTTCGTATTTGCCTTCTCGCCTTTTCGCTCCGATGAACTTCTGAAGCCTCGAGATGGCTCCGAGATGGACTCAGAGGGGTCCAAGAGAGGCCCAAGACGGCCCCAAGAGCGCCCAAGACCGCCCCAAGAGAGTCCCGAGAAAGCTCGAAGAGGCGATTGTGAGGGTTCCCACGGGGGGATCCACATTGACGCCGCCTTCTTTGATGGTCGATGGCCTCCAAGATGGCCCAAGAGAGGCCCAAGAGGGGCCCCAGATGGCTCAAGATGGTTTCAAGAGCGCCCCGAGAGGCCTCCAAGAGGCCGAAACCTTTCTAAAACCCTAATTCGCAGGCCCAGCGGGCCAAAGGCGTACTAAATCTCTGGTGACTGGTAAACGATATTTCTAGTTCGCGCGCGCGGGCCGGCCCCAGGAAGTCCCCGGACGAGAAGTACCCCGACAAGGTCCTGGCAAGATCCGTCCAAGGACGCCGGAACTCCCCGGGGCAGTTTTCCGGACCCCCAGAGCGCTCCACAATGGCCTCAAGAGGCCTCTAAGATGGTCCAAGAGGGCTCCGAGTCGCCGACCGATCGGTCCAAGACGCCCAAGATAGCCTCCAGACGGCCGCAGACGCCCCCAAGACGCCCAAAGAGGTCTCCAAGAAGAGTTCTCAAAAGGGCCCCAGGAGGCACAATTCATCGATGTCCTTTTTGGTTTTTGAAGGATGTGGGCGTTCTCACTTGTTCGGCTTCCCGACGCTGGAAGACGGTCAAAGAGGCCCTAAATATTGCTCCTTGCAAGACGGCCGAAGAGGCCTCCAAGAGGGACCCAAGACGGTCCAGGAGGGCCTCAAGACGGCCCAAAAGGCCTCAATGCAAAATAATTGCAATGCCAAAGAACTGCAATGCAACAGAAACTGCAATTCTGATCATGGCGGTTGGCGCCGTGGGCTTCAGACCCTCCCTGGATTCCCCAAACCGCTCTCGCCTTCTCCTCCTCTGGAGGCTTTCGGGTCTTAACTCGGCTGTCCAGCGGGCGTTCGGGGCGATCCAGGGGCATCCCTGGAGCGCCCTCGGCGAGGCGCAGTTACTCGAGGGCTCCCGAGGCTGGAGGACTGCCGAGAACCAGCGGGAGTGCCACTAAACCTCGAACCCCGAACCCAAAACGTCAGACCCCCATCCAGCCTTCTCTCTCGCTCGCTTTCCTGCCTCTCTCCCTGCTGCTCGCGGCTCTTCCTCGTTCCTTCCTGCCGTCTGCTTCCTTCTTCCTGCTGTTTCTGCTGCTGTCCATGCGACCCGCTGTCTTTGTATAGCCCTTCCACAATTCTCGCTCCATGGAGTGGAGCTGCGGTTCTTGCCGATTGGAGCTGGGGGTTCGTCGCGTGGAAAAAAAACGTCAGACCCCCATCCACACTGGGAGGGGGCGGACGACGGCTGCAGCGACTCCGACGGCGTTGCCTGCGGCGGCGACGGCCGTCGACCGACAGGGCGGCGCGGCCGCGGCTGCGCCAGCCTCGGGGCGCGGGGTGGCGGAGACCGCCCTCTACGACGCCATCGGCGTCGCCCCGGACGCTTCCCCCCAGGACGTGAGCGGGCAAGGGGATCGAGGATCGAGTGCGGAAGACCAGACCACCCGGAAGTTCGGAGTTCTCGAGGTTGGTAGGTTTTGGAACGTCTTCGTCGGTTCCCAGCGGTGTTACAGCCGATGGGTGCGGGCCGCAAGAATATACACCACCACCACCTCCATTCCCCCTCCCTCCCGCCTCTATCCTCCTCCTCCCCTCGGGCTGCCGAGCTTATAAGTTTGCGCACCCCCCTGGCTGAGGGGGCGTTGACCCCACTTCCGAGGACAGCCGTACCGTACCGTACCTCCTCCTCCCCTCCTCTGCCCTGGGAGAGGGATGGGGTTAGGGAGGTGGTGGTGGTGGTGTATAGTTGTTGGCCCCGCAATGGCTGCTCTCCAGCGGCTGCAACGCGCCGAGAGCGCTCCGGGGGTGCCAGGATCGTCCCAAGCGGCCGCCAGCGACCCGAGCCATGACCCGAGTCAGCGGGCAAAGGGCCGAGGGGGCTAAGGATCGAGGGCGAGGAAGATCGAGGGCGAGGAGGATCGAGGCCGAGGAGGAGGAGGAGGAGGAGGACCGAGGAGAAGTGGGGTGGGCACCCGACGGAGACGCGAGGAGGCGGATCGAGAGGAAGGAGGCGCGAGACCGCCTGAATGATGCCATCGGCCTGGCCCCGGACGCACCCCCCAGGAAGTCAGCGAGCGAAAGATGGAGGATCGATGGGGGAGGCCCTCACAAGCTCGCGTCGTGAATCTAGGCCTCCCAGATGGGGCCGAAATTTGTGTTTTCGGCGGATCGCACCGCATCGGCGATGCATCGCTGACGTCGGCGACGCATCGGCTTCATCGGCGTGGAGAGAACTGGGCTCCGAGACGAAGGGTCGAGGATCTTGGGGCCGGCTGGAGGTCCGAGGTGTCCCAGCACTGGTCTCTCGGGTCGGGCGAAAGGGGGGGGGTGGGAAAGGTGGGGTTACGGTTACGAAAGGTGGGGTTTCGGCCCCACCGAGGGGCCCATTCCTCGATACATAGCCGCCTCCGGCGCCGGGAGGCGCCGGGAAAATCAGCTACGCGAGCTGATTCTCAAACCCCCCTTTGCTATACCCCCCTTTCGCCCGGCCCGAGTCTCGGCCCGCGGGAGAGGGGGCGAGGTACGAGGTTTTGGTTTTCGAGGAGGTTGTTTGCCTTTGTCGGCCTCTGGTAGCCCCTTGTGGGCCCGGGACCGGATCTGGAGAGGAGAACTACAAGATGGACCCCATGAGGGGTCTGGGAGCTGTTTTTGATCGGATTTGGCCCATCTCCCGGGGCCCATCCACTTCAGACCCCCCGCCCGCCTCGAAGCCCAGACTTGCCCGCGTATTTGCAAGAATCGTGGCGGGAAGCTTTTGCCCGTGCTCGGCCCTTGGGGGCCCTCGCCGGGCCCAGACACCGTCAGAGGATCGACTCGGGATTGAAGGCCAGCCTCGGGGAAATGATCGGGAGTTCCGGGGGCCCCGCACTGAAACACTCACCACATCGCATGTCTGGAGATGGAGGACCGAGGGCGAGGAGGAGGAAGAGAACCCAGGGGAGAAGGGTGAGCACCCGATGCAGCGCCGCCTCTCAGGCGGGAGTCTGGGAGTGGGAGGAGGAGGAGTTGGAGGAGGAGGAGGAGGAGGAGGAGGAGGAGGAGGAGGAGGACCTCGGCACGCAGAATTACTCGCGCACCTCGGCACGAATATGCTGCGCCCTTGCGGGCTACCGTGCATTTCACTGCCCCGCTGCGTTTCGTCTTACCACTGCGGAATGCCAAGGTCCCTGCAGCGAAACTGTTGGCCACATGGCCTGCAGACTAGCACCTGATTAAGAAACCTCTTCCCGAAAATCAGGGCCCGCGTGTCTTAACCAATTTGCCGGGGTCCGCTTCACGTCAACAAGGATGAGGAGGACGACGAGGACGATCGAGGCAGAGGATCTATGAGGATCAGGACGAGGGTCGAGGCGCTGGGGCGCCTCTGGGCCTCCTTGGCGTGCCCTGGTGGCTTCCTTGTGGTCGCGGCTCTGGACGCAGCTCGACAGAGAGTTCAGGACGGCGCATGGGAGAGATCAGGGATGCACTTCTTGAGCAACGAGAGTAAAGAGCGTGTGCCAGGGCCTTTGGGCGGCCTGATATATGAAACATCGCGACTGGTTTTTGTTGCTGCCCGTTTCGGGCTCAGGGGCCCTCCCTGGGCCGTGCCGCGTGGCGACTGCGTTCCCCCCTCTTGCTTCCACTCGCTGCCCAGCAACGAGTCGTGCATCGGGTGGCGTGCTGTCCATCCCACCACTGTGAACGAGTCGCGGACGAGGGGCCTCTTGGATGCCGCGGGCCTCTTGGGGAGCTTCCTGGGAGCATCTTGGAGGCCTCTTCGGGGCCTTGTCGGGGCGCCTTGGGGCCTTGGGAAGTCTCTTTGGGGCCCGCTGGCGGTCACGGGGGCCAACTCAGAGGAAAGGACTCGACACGTCAGGTTGTGCCCCCTCGGTTGGGCTCATCTTGGCCCTCTTGGGCGCCTCTTGGACCCGTCTGGGCGTTCACAAGAGAAATGGCGGTTGCGCAACAATCCTAACACGGACTGCTGGTGTGCTCGTTGATTGTTTGCCTGCTGGGCCAGTCACCAGGACCTCCAAGACTGTCCAAGAGGCGGCCCAGGAGAGCCCCAGGACGACCCCTCGAGGATACGGAGACTTTCACGGCTTGTTGCGCGATGCTGCCAGACTCGTCAACGATGATTCGATGGTGATGACCTGCTCTGCCTTCTGCGGGCAATGGGCATGTGCGCTGAATTCGCCCCCCGCGGGGGCTCCCGGGGTGCGCGGGCGTCTTGACAGCAGGCGCGCGCCGTGCGGCAGAGCCTTGGCGCCCTGGGTGCGCCTGGAGTCGTGGTGCGATCGCCTCCCCGCGGCAACAGAGGCCGAGGAAGCAGGGCGGCTATCCAGACGAAAGAACAATGAACTGATGGTTATCAGCTTCGGCTCCTGTGTGGTCGGCGCCTCTCCTGTGCTGGCACAAGAGAGTGGTCTCGTCGCGTGGGATTCGAAATACGGCAGCATCCTCACCGCAGGGAAGACCGCTCGTGCTGACAACTGTCCGAGCTATCGGGCGCTCCGATTCTGCACAGCGTGCCGGTTCAGTGTTTTCAGTCTGTTTTTGACGAGACTTGAAGGAAGGCGCTTGGGGGGGGGGGAGTCGGTTTTGGGGAGTGTGGCGCCCCCTGGACGCACAGCGCGAGGCAAACCCAGGAAAGCCCAGCAATGATTGCAAATGTGTGGCTTGTGCTTGGGGGCATCCTGACGGTGTCCGAGGCCATCTTGTGTTGGAAGGCTCGAGATATGAGTTCGCATCCCAAATGCCTGGGGGGCATTTTGGGGGCATCTAGGGCCACTTGTTGTGGGCGTGAAGCCATCCTGCGGTTCTTTTGAGGGGCCTCGTGGGCCGACCTTGGCGCTTTTGAGACCGAGTTAGCGAGTGCATGAAAAACGTCCGTATGTGTGCAGCTCGTGTGTATGATATGTACATGTGTGTATTTGTATACACATACGTAAACGCACGAGTATGCGTGTACATGTGTATATATATATATATGTATATATATATATACATATATATATATATATAATCGGCCCATCCCGCACCCGCGCCTTGGTTGTAGGTCAGAGGCCGCATAAATGCCTGTTGGGATTTTTTGTGGGGGGAGCCTCTCGGAAGCCTTTTGAAGACAGTGTTGGGGTGTCTTGGGTGCCTCTCGGGGGTATCTTGGGGGACTCCTGGAGCCCGATTTGGGCTTCTGGGGGGCCTCCTGCCGTTTTTTGAAAGCTCTTTGGGGCCTGCTGGCGGTCTCGGGGTCATCTTGGGGCGGAGGGCTCGAAATTTCAGTTCGCGTTCTTGGGGCACTCTTGGGGCCGTCTTGGGACTTCTTGTGTTGGATTCGCGGACAATCTTGGGGCCCTCTTGGGCCCTTTGGGGGCCCTTTGTGGGCAATTTTTCGGCCCTCTTGGGGCGGTCTCAGGGGCCTCTTGGGCCTTCCAGGTTGGCCGGCAACCCGACAGGACGACGACGCCCAAACCTTTCCAACACCTTGTTGCGAAATCAATGATCTTGGCCTCTTGGAGCCCACTTGGGTGGCCTTCATGGGGCCTCTTTAGGGCATCTTGGGGGCCTCTTGGGACTCTTGGGCCGCCTTGAGCCATCTTGCGCATCTTGAAGCGCTCCTCGGCCGACCCAGGCCCTTCATGGACCGACTCGGGGGCCTCTTGTGGCCCGTATGGGTCCTCTTTGGCTCCGAAACAGTCACACGGGAGCACGCACGCCCTGGCACGTGGGAAACCACAGACAGGTTCAGAATTTGGGGTCTGGGCCGATTCGTGTGCTATGGATTGTGGATGCGAAGGGCTCAAGGACACTCCAAGTCGTGCCGAATAAGAGCACGGCCGCGGAAAGCTGTACAGAGAAGGAGAGAAATGAACATTCAGAGAGAGAGAGAGAGAGAACAAAAAAAGCACTTGAGAAAACCCCAATCAGCGGATGCTTTGAAAATTAATACGATGGATCTTGGGATCGATTGTGAGGTCGATAATGAGATCGGTTGTGGAATCGATACTGAGGACGATTGTAAGGTCGATCGTGAGACCGAGAGTGAAATCGATTCAATGAGATCGATAGTGAGGTCGATCGCGAGATCGTTCATGCGATCTCTCGTGAGATCGTTTGTGAGATCGATCGTGAGATCGATTTTGAGATCGATGGTGAGATCGATAGAGAAGTGGGTAATGAGATCGATGGTGAGACCGATCGATAAGAAGATCGACCAGGAACCCGGGAACCCCAGAAACCCGCTGCCCTCCGAAATCGGCCCGGAACCCGGAACCGGGAGCTCGGGAACCCAGAACCGGGAACCCGGGAACCCAGCGTGCGACCAACATCGGCGGGAAATTTTCACGAAAGCCTTCAAACTCCGCGAGGACCCCTTCAGTGCAAGCACTGATTGGGGAAAAAATGAGAGAGAATGGGAGAAAGAGAGAGAGAGAGAGAGAAAGAGAATGGGAGAGAGGGAGAGAGAGGGGGAGAGAGAGAGAGAGGGGGAGAGAGAGAGAGAGAGAGAAGGGAGCGAGAGAGAGGGAGAGAGGGAGAGAGAGGGAGAGAGAGAGCGAGGGGGAGAGAGAGAGAGAGAGAGAGAATGGGAAAGAGAGAGAGAGAGGAGGAGGAGAGAGGGAGAGAGAGGGAGAGAGAGAGGGGGAGAGAGAGAGAGAGAGAGAGAGAATGGGAGAGAAAGAGAGAGAGAGAGAAGGAGAGAGGGAGGAAGAGGGAGAGAAGGAGGGAGGGGGGGGGAGAGAGAGAGAGAGAGAGAGAGAGAGAGAGACAGAGAGTTGTTCTCAAGGGCGCCCAGGGACGGATCCCAGGGCCTCCAGGTCGGCCCAGGAGGCGCCCGGAGGCGCTCCTGCAGGATTGGTGGCGCTGAGGCGTCGCCCCAGCCACGCTCCCGCGGTCGGAGGCCGGGACATGGGCACCAGCACCAACGCAGGGGGCTGCTTCCACATGGGGGAAGATGATCCCAGATTTCGGCGCTGGTGGTCATGTTTCGGCCACCTTGCAGCCAGAATAGTACCCCATCGCCGAGATCAGGATCCTGTTCCCGCGGTGGAGGCACACCGCCGATGTCGGTTTGGCTCTCAACCTCTGGACCTGCGACGAGGGCTTTGAAAAGTCACACGAGCAGCCCCAGAAGCGCCCGAGTGCGCCCAGGATCGCCCAGAAATGTTGGCCCTGCGCCCCTTACAGAGCATCCGCACTACGGCGGGGGCGTCGTTGAGGAGAGTGCCCAGGAGGCTTCAGACCCTGGAGGATTCCTGATCTGATGAGGGGGCGGTGGTACCGTTGGCCGAGCCTCAATTGGAGTTCCACTGGCTTTCAGACCCTGGATTCTCTACCCAACGGTTCCTTGCCCAGCGCCCCCCAACCGTAACCCCCGCGAAGGGGAACCAAAGGAACCCGAGCACGCTCCGCTCAGTGCCTGCAGCACGGTGGCTGATGCCGTGTCCTGCAACGGATGCTTCAGCCAATGTGATCGGGCAGCGTGTCTTGGTAGAGTGCCGCATGTTGCCTCGCGGCCAATGGGCCAATTCCACTGCAACTGCCTGTGGTTTTCGGGCCTGCTGCTGATTGCGCGAGAAGCTATCCCTGGCCCTACCTGCAGGCGTACGGACAGCGTACCCGCAGGCTGACACCACAACCGACGGACAAGCGGTCTGTTGGCTTCCCGTACGGGCAAGGTGCTACCAGGCCTATCGAACGGCCTGCCGGTAGCCCTGCCAATTGGTGATCCATAGGCCTGCCGTTCTTACAGATCGACGCTTAACTTACCCCTGCAGCGGCCGCAGGACTATTGTGCGGAGGGTCCCCGCAGGTCTACGACAGACCTGCCCATGTAGCCCGCCGCGCCCCCCTGCGATAGGCCCTTGAATAGCCTCCGTCAGGGCGTCCGGCCCTGCCCGCCCACGCCTCAACAACTACCCGCATGCCCTGCACACATGCTTTCTATGTATAGCGGATTACCACACACACACACTCTTGCCTCCTCCCTCTCGTCCCCCGCCCCCCTTCATGCCCAGGTGATTCGGACATCCCTATCTGGATCCAGAGCGCGTTCTCCTCCCCCGTCCCTCCAGCTCTTCTTCCTCCCCCTCCTTTTCCTTATTCAGCCCCCCATGCCCCAGGAGATCAAGAAGGCATACTACAAGGCTGCGGGGGCCGCACCACGAGCGAGCAAGCGCGAGCCCACCCCCGCTCACCCCCCTCTGCGGCCGAAGGCGTACAGAGCTACAGGCAGGGCGGAGGGGGGGCGCGGTGAGAGAGGCAAGGGAAGCGAGCGCTCATCTTCCCCCTCGCGCCACGTTCCTCTCCCTCTCGAAGAAGAAACCGCAACATAAGTATAGCAACATGGCAACCCAGAGAGCGCAACACAAACCGCACCAACAACACTTCGTTTGTGACTGCTCGCTTTCGTCTGCCCGTGTCTCAACCAGCAAGTATAGCCCAAACCCTCAATACCCGCTCTCTTCGCTTTCGACCGCTCCCCCTTTGGAAGTATCAAGTCTTTGCCTGCCACGTGTAGTTGGCGCAGCCCCTCAAACAGACACAGGAGGGAGACCAGAAACTAACGACATAATATATATATATATATATATATATACATACATATACCTGTACATATACATATGCATATGCATATACACATACATATGCATACAAATAGACAGAGACAGAGGGGACAAGAGAAAGAGACAGAGAGAGAGAGGGAGAAACAGAGAGCAAGATAGAGCGAGAAGGAAGGGAGTGCAGGAAGGGATTGAGGAGGGAACGGGCAAGGGGCAGGGAGAAGGATGGAGCACGAGATGGACTCGCAGGAGAGGGGTTTCTGGAACGGGAGAACGAGCGGCAAAATCAGACTGGCGGGTAGGGCGGGCGGATCCTAACGGGTGAGCCGGGTGGACAGACCCAGACGGGCGGGGCGGGCGAGGAGGAGGAGGAGGAGGAGGAGGAGGAACACAGGAGATGTGGATCAAGGTGCAACATGCCCTGCAGCGTTTTCACGGCCGTGTCGTCGAGTTCGCCTGGGTGCGCCTCTTGGGGTAGCCCTCCCGAGGGGCAGCGGATGCCTCCTTCTCCTGTTCCTTAATGTTATCCTGTCCTCCTCCTCCTCCTCCTCCTCCTCCCCCTCCTCCTCCTCCTCCTCCTCCCCCTCCTCCTCCTCACCCTCCCCTCCTCCTCCTCATCCTCCTCCTCCTCCTCCTCCTCCTCGTCCTCCTCCTCCTCATCCCCCTCATCCTCATCCTCATTCTCCTGTTCCGTGATGTCGAAAAGTTGCAACGTTTCTTGGAGCAAGCATCAGCCAAGACATTCGACGACCCCACTGTGCGGACCCCCAGGGGCCTCGCACGAAGTTGCGACAGCTGTGCCCCTTGGCAGCTTCCGGGGAGGGCGAGGTCCCGCCTAGGTTTTGTGCAAAGCACCGCACGCCGATGGACCTCCAAGCCTCGCATCAGAAGGGCCATAAGCACCCGGGGAGGGCGAGAGAGAGCCAGCAAGGAAGGAGCGAGGAGCCGTGGACGGCAAGGGACGTGCAACCAGGAAGGAGCGAAGGGGGAAACGAGGCGGAGGCGAGGGGGAAGGAAAAGGTGGGAGGTGCTGTCTGGGAGGGAGGAGGCGATCACCGCATGCTCTGCTCAGAACGGGGACCCACCACAGGAGGGATGCGAAGCACAGAAGAAGGAGGCGGTCGACACGTCTACCCGCGACCCACGCAGAGCAGGAGCAGCAGGACCCACACCTCCGATGTGCTGATTTGTTCGGTAGCGGTCTCCAGGGCTCTCAGGAGGAGGAGGAGGAGGGGGAGGAGGAGGAGGAGGAGGAGGAGGAGGAGGAGGGGGAGGGGGAGGAGGGGGAGGGGGAGGAGGACAAGCTAGGTGCGCTCGCGCCATATCTGACATCCTACCCCTCCCTCCTATCCCTTACCATGGCGTAGATCCCCTCTCTACTCGCTCAGTCGGATGTCGAGCAGGGCAATGATCCCGAAAGGGTACGCGATGCAGTGTAGAGCACGGCATGGCATGGCGTAGAAGAGCACCGCAAAGCGTAGTATGTCACAGCATGGCGTGGCGTGGCGTAGTGAATCATTGCATCACAAAGCTTTGCAACGCAAAGCATGGCATCGCACAGCGGCCCCGAACATAACATTGCATAGCATGGCGTTGAAGCTCAAAGCGCAGCATGGCATAGCACGACGTGGCACTTGAGCACTGCATATCACAGCTTCAGCTGAAGGCATGGCATCGAGCAGCGAGCACGAGTCGAAACGAGCGGTAGCGCGTAAATGAGGCCAGCGCTGCAGCGGGAGCACGATTCGGAACGAGCGGGAGCACGGAATGAGGCCAGCGCTGCAGCGGGAGCACGAGTCGGAAGGGGCGGGGCCCGAAAATGAG